>JAFEMH010000140.1:600000-1006480 GCA_022495995.1 Adenophora triphylla var. japonica | reverse complement strand
ATCTCAAATTGTGTTTTTATCGAAAAATATTTTCATTGAACACATGATTTTTTTTTTCGAAAATCATTTTTTCTTACCAAACAGCCAAAAACATGTTTATCTCATTTTCTGAAAAACATTTACATTTTTCGGAAAATATTTTACAGGAAATCATTTTTCGAAAGTCATTTTACGCGAAACAAACGGAGCCTAAGTGAAACAAAAAGATTAAAATACTAAATCAAGTTCTAACCAACTTCTAAACCAAGAACAATCTTCGTTTTCAAATGAGAGCCTATTCTAATCAGAAGTAAAATAAAGAACTTGAATGAAATCTAAATGTGAGTTCAGATGTAAGTCATAACTGCACTCACAACCTAAAAAGATGTTTTGAATCCGTGAAGAACAAAAGTTTTTCTCTTTCAAAAAATTCTCAATGCGTGTCTTCTCAATGTGCTGATGATCTTATATTTATAGACACATTTGAGAAATTTTTCAATCAATCAAACTCTTTATTATTTGATACAACCCAACTTTTAAAAGAAAAAAAATAGATTGATACTAACAATGAAAGATATTTGTTAGTAATATTAGTCATATTTTAAATATAACACAATATATTTACATGACTAAAAGATATTTACATATTTAACAATATCCTTTTTCAAATAGAAATTTAAATCTTTGATAAGAAAGTCAATATTCCCTAAAATCTAACTATTTCAATCCACTTATCAAACTTACCAATTGAATTAAAATTAGGAAAGTCAATATTCCCTAAAATCTAACTATTTCAATCTTTAAGATTCCATAATCAATAGTGATGCAATACTACTTTGACTACCAAAATCTTTTTGGTTGAAAAATCAATCTCCAAGAAATACATAAATATTTTTAGTTTAGAAAATATATTTTGACAAAATCATAAAGTAATAATCGTAATATTTCAATCTCCCCATGATTTATTACTTTCTAATCTAAATATTATCAACAAAGAATAAAATATATGAAAAATAAAAGTTATAACCTGCCCGGTATCTAAATCTTTAAAAAAAAAATCAAAAATCTAAATTAACTAAAACAATCGCACGATTTCAGAAGTCCAAATAAAAGTTATAACCTGCCCGATATCTAAATCTTAAAAAAAAAAGTCAAAAATCTAAATTAACTAAAATAATCGCACGATTTCAGAAGTTCAAATCCTCCAAGAATTCTAACTCTTTTATATCTTAACTTTTCTATCGGTCGGGGTTGTTGAATAAGAATCAATAGATTCGAACCGTTCATGATGCAAAAGAAATATCAAACGGTATACCTCAAATTTGAGACGAAATAATTTGTATAATTATGGAAAAGTTAATAATGTACTTTTTACGTCCTGGTTTAATGTTTTTAGTTTATCTTGATATGAAAATTAGGAATAAATAAATGTTGTGAGTATAAAAAAGTAAAGTAAAAAAGAAAAAGTGAGTAAAAAACTTTTGTTGTAAAAATAACAAGTATATTATTGTCCATTTTAATAAATAATAAAACAATTAAAAATTTAAAACCGAATCAAACTAAAAAATAAAATAAGATATTTACTGGACGGAGGGAGTACTTGTGTCCTCAAATCCTGTCTATCTGAGGGAGCTGTCAAAACAAAAGTACTGCAACCTTATTCACTTTCCTGTTTTATACGAAACACACATCATTGTACAGCATCATCGTCTACCAGGTCCGGCCCTCTCTTTATTAGATTTGATTACATATACTCGCTCAGTCCCGATTCACTTGACACCAAAATGAATGACATAATAACTAAAAAAAAATAAGAAAGAGAAAAAGTGTAAAAAAATATTATGAGTATGAAAAATTAAATAGAAGAGAGAATGAGTAGGAAGAATAGTTAGGAGAGAGAATGTTTTGAGTGTAAAAATGAAGTAGGAGAGAGAATGAGTGGAGGGAATAGTGAATATTCTTTTCCATTTTTGGCGATGCCAAGTAAAGTGGGACGACCCAAAATGGAAATTAGTGCCAAGTGAAGTAGGACGGAGGGAGCATTTTGATAAATATGTCAAAAACCTGAAATTTGAAAAAACTTGTTCTGTATAGTCCTAAATAGTATAGTTTGTTTGTTGTGTTTAGCTGAAACAAGCAAAGAAAGGAAACCGGCGGCCCGAACAGGACAATATAACTAGTTCAATTAAAATCTACGGCCCACATTAAAAATCACCCTTAATCCAACGGAGATTAACTAGTACACGTCATACCTGGCCTTCCCATGAATCCGTCATCCTCTCACATAAATCTTCTCTTTAGCCTCCCTTCCCCAATCTCTCTTCCATTCCCATAACTCAGATTGAGATTCACCTCTCTCTCTCTCTCTAAAACCTATACATACATATAACCTATATCTATCTATCTCTATATATACACTCACTCATAAACTGCCACTTCGTTTGTAATTTCCTCAATTAAACTGGTTGTGAAGATGCAATCGAGCAACGGTTCTGATCCGCAGCAACAGCAGCCGGTGGTTGCGGGAACGACGCCGGCGGTGGCGCCGCAGCAACAGTGGGTGGCGATGCAGTATCCGGCGGCGGCTATGGTAATGCAGCATCAAATGATGGCTCCTTCACCGCATTATCCGGCTCCTCATTACATGCCTTACCATCCTCACCACCTCCACCATCAGTCGCCTCAGGTTCCGCCACCGCAGTCTCCACAGCCGCACCAAGGATCCGGTGGCGGCGGTGAGAATAGAACGATCTGGGTTGGCGACCTTCACAATTGGATGGATGAGGATTATTTGAGGAGCTGTTTTGCTTCTACCGGCGAGGTTTATATCAATCACTCACTTTTTACATTTTAATTTCTATGTTCAATGATTATAATGTTGAATTTGTAATGTGTTTTAATATTTTAGTAATTATTTCATTTATTTGTTGTTTGTTGATAATGTTGAATTTGTAAATGTTTTGTTTATTAATAATTTCATTTTATTAGTTGTTTGATGGTAATGTTGCAATTTGTAATTATAATTTGTTTGTTTGGTTATTTAACATTAATACTAATTTATTATGTTTGATTAAATTGGAACATCTATTAGTCTCATTGTTTTGCCAATGCTGTTGCATTAAAGATCCTAACTTTTTCTATTTATTGTAATTGCACTAAATGCTTAAGTTTACCAAGGGCAATTATTAAGCTTGAAAATTGGTATGGATGAAGTGTGTATTTGCTTGATGATTAATTAGGGTCTCATTGAGGGAGGAATAATAAAGGTTGGAGTTTTTAATGGATTTGATTCTACTATATGTAACTTTAATTAATTTTATGGATACACCTTGAAAGACACTGGATGGTGTAATTGTATAGTCATATGTGTTTATACAAATATATTTGGATTGGATTGGATTGGATTGGATTGGATTGATGAGAAATAATACTCCCTTCCTCCGGGAAAGACAGTCTCATTTGACTTTTGATGGTTAACACAAGTGAACTTGACCAAATCATGATGTCAATCCCATCATTCTAGCGAAATTCTAAAAATTGTTATTGATAAATCATTAAGTCACTTGTGATGATTAGATTAACTGGTCAAATTTCACTTGAGTTGACCATAAAAAGTCAAAACGAGACTATCTTTCAGGGATAGAGGGAGTATAGAACTGAGAAGTTCAAATGCAAAATCCTTCTCCCAATATTGACAGACCGTTTTAAACGTGGAAATGTTGATGGATTGAGGTGTTCACACCACTCAGTTTTTGGAGCTTAGGATGCCAATGGTGATTATATTGAACTAATGCTTACCACCTGGTTAGCACTGATAGGAATTCTTTGTCCAAGATTAGGCATTTATGGGCATGGATGATTGATACGGCTATTAACACATGAATCATTCGGCCCACACGTACTTGATCACTAATGTTCATATTTGTCGGCAAGGACCCTGCATTTGAATTTAGGTTACCACATAGCCTAGAAATATGGATGTGCTATATATGAAGCTCGATATCTGAAAGCTTTGGATATTATGGACATGTGGGGTACTGTTTGTATATGGAATGCTCATAGTTTGAACTGCTTTCTGATTACTCGTATGACTCATATTTTGCTTTATTAAAAGTGAAGTTATGTCACTGTAGTTTCTAGCGGCCGGTGAAACAAAATTATATGTTTTGTTATTTAAGCAGTACTTTTTCTATGGTCGGATGCTACTTGTGTATTTTCTGTAAAAAAATGTGGACTAGCCTGATGGTTTTCAATGATACTTCCCGAGCAAATATATGAATTACATTTCTATTTAACGAAATGAAATCACCTCAATATTGTTGGGTATTTTTTTCGCCGAGAAACGTCAAGTTAGGTCAATGGCGGTGACGCTTCAATAAGCGTCATTTGGCCATTTTCACAAGCTATTCAATCCAAACGAAAAAAAAAAAAAAAGTTGATTGCAATCAGAAGTAATTCTTGGATTGTGATACTAACCTATAAGATGTGATGTCTTCTGCAGGTTGCCTCGATTAAGGTTATTCGCAATAAGCAGACTGGTTTCTCGGAGGGTTATGGATTTGTCGAGTTCTTTTCACACGCGGCAGCGGAGAAGGTTTTGCTGACCTATACTATCATAGCTATGCCTAATACAGAACAACCTTTCCGTTTGAACTGGGCTACTTTTAGCATGGGGGATAAGCGTTCAAATAACGGTTCAGATCTTTCCATATTTGTAGGAGATTTAGCTTCAGATGTTACTGATACGTTATTACACGAAACTTTTGCTAATAAATATCCATCTGTTAAAGCTGCTAAAGTTGTCATTGATGCCAATACTGGGCGTTCGAAAGGTTATGGTTTTGTAAGGTTTGGAGATGATAATGAGAGGACTCAGGCTATGACTGAAATGAATGGTGTGTACTGTTCAAGCAGGCCCATGCGTATTGGTGCTGCAACGCCCAGAAAATCGTCTGGTTACCAACAACAATACGGAGCTCAAGGTATATACTAATTCCAACTTGTTTGCAAAGACTCACTTCACTTTTCCATCTTTGGTACAGTTATTGTCTTGCAATTCGCCAAGCTTATCATATTACTCCCACCGTTCCACTTTTTTTGGCAACTAGACAAAAGCTCTAAATTCAGAATCCGTAATAAATGTTTTGTCGAATTTATTGTTTTCCATATATACCCTTACTTTAATTATCTTGTGAAGGTAAAAGGTTGTAAAATTTTAAATTAGACAGGGTTGTAAGGGGAAAGTGACTCATTAATATGCATTGGATTTTGTAAGTGGCCCAAAAAAATGGGATGGACGAAAAAGGAAATGTGGTCAATATACATGTGACTGAGGGTGTAGTAACTCGGTAACTGAAAGAAAAAGAAGAGGATGTAGGAGAGGTTTTAAATCTTCCTTTCCGGCCTTTCCCACCCTCTTACCTTCGTAGTTCATCAAATTATCCTTTTATGAGACCAAATAGACAAAATACTTGCTCCTTACTTCTCATACCTTTTGAAGGTGCTATATTTGATTTTCTTCTTTTATTTCTTCGATAACTGTTAAGAAGGTTTAGGCATTCAGGGTGCGCTAGAAATTGATTTTTGTGGCTGGATTTTTCGTGGATCCTTCGCAGGAACCCTGTTTTGCTCTATTCTTTACAGCTTACGAATTCATTTACTTTTCCTACTGCAGCTTTCTTCTACAATTCAACTTATGCCTTTATATATGTCATCTAAACTACCAGGATTCTCTTCCAGATGTGGCTTGGCTTTTGTGTCTGTTATGCCAGAATGTTATTACTTGTACTAAATTCTCTGTCTGTAGCTTTAACTATTGGCTCTTGTGATATATTTTGGGTGACTCCCTTGATTAGACCACGTGGTATGTACCAGGTGCTCATATATATATATATATATATATATATATATATAGAGAGAGAGAGAGAGAGAGTGAGAGAGCTAGCTTTGAACTGCTCAGGGACAAGACTCTTGTCAGAACTGAACAAAATCCTCATGCTTTTCCATGTAAAAACATCTAAAAGGAGTGATTAATAGTCAATGTACTGGCTCTAATAAGAAAAAAGTAACTTAAGGTCTTAGAAGTGGTAATTCTTCCCGTCGAATTATATAATTAGCGACGTGAACAATACATTAAGGTTATCTGTTATCAAATGTTCTCAATATTAATAGTGCTTCGTAGTAAACAATGAAATGTGATGCAACTCTGAGGACTTAGCCACAAGGCCAAGCGAAACCTATGCCTTCATATGATGAACTCTTATGTCCTCCCTCACTATGAGACCAAATCTCATGTACCATTTTTGTGTACCACTAGTGATCCAAAGGTTATGCATCATCGATGACATCATCATGACTTCAGGCCTAATAACTCATAACTGTTGGAATTGATACACAATGTGGTACAATAAATCTTTTCTCTCCCACTATGCCCTCAGAGAGCCCTTTGATATGGTTATGTAATAAGGTGTAGACACTGTTAGGTCGTGCAGTCAAAATCTTGAAGAAAGGAGTCGAAACCGCGAACGAAGGAGTCGGAATTGTGGGGGAAAAGGAAGAAACGAAAAAAACTGGAATCTGAAAACTATGCGGCCGCATAAAACAACCTTGTAGGTCCACTTGACAAGTTGTCTTCTAGATTTAGGAATCTTTTTCTTGTGGGAAGACTTTCTGAGGCTGACACACAAAAATGGTTGCACAGGCCCAAAGTAAACTGTCCAATTGTGAATAATCAGCTGCCTTCTTTATGAATCTCTACACACAGAACACACGTAAACTAGGCCGGGGGCGTCTCCGGCAAAACCCCTCCGGCGTGAGGATAAATACTTGTTCAGGTGAAAAAGGAAAGGTGAAAAAGGAAAGAGTACAATGGAAACTGCAAGGAATCACTGAAAATTGTACTTGAGACTTACATATTCTGGTTTGTGATGTTGTTTATATACTTCCTCTTGTTATGTGCATGTCACATGCCCTTGCCACGTGTCGTCTTTCTATTGGATGTGCATGAGCACTCAAAGTTAGTGGAGACGCCACCTTTTCTCTGACAGGTAATTCATCATTTCATAACAGATTTTGTGGGCCCAAGTATTACGTCTTTGGCTGCTTATGGAATATTGTTGTTAGCTCACATGTCGCCACTAGGTGACATCCTCGTCCGGGCGACAACCTTCCATTATTGTCGCTGATTTACATCTCGTAATGCGAGCTCTTACTTTGAGGTTACGCTGGTACTATACTATTCAGAAAAGGGCCCTAATGGGCTTCTCGCTGGCTTCCGTTTCTTGCCTTCATACTAGTAAGGTCGCCAAGCTTCCTTTAATCTGTCTTGGGCCTATTTATTGGTCCTTGATCCATTCTTAATATGTTGGGCCCCATGAAAACTGTGTAGGCCCAAATCCATTCTTTCCCGATCATATCACTTTCCTTTTAGGAAAAGTAATCCTTTCGTCTCGCTGCAGTCAAGTTGAATTGTGATTCCTTTTAGAATTTTGGTTTGTATCTTATTTAAGCCATCAATATTGTGTGCCTGAAGAAAAATAGACAGAGAATTTATGAGATCCACAAGAGAACCTAATGCAGTGCAGGTCTTTGGGGTGCCTTTAGGGGCATTCCTTGGATGGATGGAAGCATGTTTAGGGGTTACATGCATGTGTGAGGGTATGTTTACATAGAGAAAGTGATGACTCGGAGGGTGCATAAGGGGGTTGCATGGGGTTTGTTTGTAAACATGACAGATTGTGATATTAGGGAATATCCTATCTTGGTAGTGTCTCTAGACGTAATCTGTTCTTGTGACGAACTGGGTGAACAAATCATGTATTTCTTTCTTTGTTGCTTTCATATGGATGTTGCATCTATGTTTTTTCTCACCATCTATAACTAGTATGGGCTAGTGCCTGCTCTTGATAGGCACAATTCCACAACACTAATCGAAATTTGGCAGTGAATATGAATGCATTTTGTGTGATAGCAATCACTATCCAGGTTGGCAAAATATTCTGTATGAACTCTTCATGATTCTATTGTGCCAGAGAATGAAGTTTGAGCTTACATTTTGTCGCAATCACATTTCATTTGACCCACATTTTCCGCTCTGGAATGAAATTATTTAAATTCTTGATTTTCTTTTAATAGGTGGATATGTGGCCAATGGTGGCTTCCAACCTGATGGAGATTCTAATAATACAACAGTTAGTTCCAGTTTCCCTGCACGACTATAACTATCAATGAGTCAATATTTTCTTCTCACACTTTTATGGCTGATCCATGATTGGTTGCAGATATTTGTTGGAGGGCTTGATCCCACTGTCAGCGACGAGGATCTCAGGCAACCTTTCTCCCAGTATGGTGAGATTGTTTCGGTAAAAATACCTGTCGGGAAAGGATGTGGGTTTGTTCAATTTGCTAACAGGTAGAGTTTCTGGTCTATATTACAATTTTCAACATTACAGATGATTTATCAAAGGTTTGGGATCAACTGATTCAGTTTAGTGTTATATTGTTATCTATCTAACTGGCACTGGCAGAAACAATGCTGAGGAGGCACTGCAGAAGTTGAATGGTACAGCAATCGGGAAGCAAACAGTGAGGCTTTCTTGGGGCCGTAATCCAGCAAATAAGCAGGTAATGACCTCTTTAAGTTAAGTCCCCTCCGGGGCCCAACCTGCTCGCCTTCTCCAGTAAATGACATTATGAACTATTGGGACAACTAACATTTTTCTTATTGCAATGGAAATTGGAGTTATGACTATCTCGTGGCAGATGGATTTATGTTTTTGTATGCTCCCTCCGCCCCATAATGTTACTCTCATTTGAATATTCAATCTTTTTAGTGATATAATACTTTTCCATAGTTATCTTTATGAACATAAATATTACCCTCACTAGAAACTGTGGCTGAGTAAATAAAGAGAGATCCCAAAAGGTGATTTTTCATGGATTTACCCTTCTCGGCCTTCGGTGCATTGGGTTGTTTTCTTATTACTATCGCACTATCACACTCACAAGGATATACTCCCTCCTTCCCATAACAAGTGAGACTTATTTCCCTTTTGGTCCATCCTATAACAAGTGATACTGTCCAAAATAGCCAAGTTTTATTAATTATTTATTCAATAAGACCCACTTTTTATACTCACAACAACAATCCACTTACTATTCCCTACCCCACTTTCTCTTTCCTACTTTATTTTTCATACTCACAAGTCACGACACCTCCGACACTATGAATATTATACCACTTTTTCTTTATCCCCTCTCATTCAATTTCGATTTGTTATGAGACGGAGGGAGTATACTTTTCAAAGTTCAATTATTTTAATTCATTATTTTTAGAAATGGGACTAACTTTTTGTTTTGGGGGGACAAACAAAAATGGTGAATGGAACTAACTTTGTGGGATGGAGGGAGTATATATTTTTAAAAAATCTTTTGCATGTTCATATGGACCAGGGCCAGCCCTAGTGCAAGGCAAGTGAGGCCATTGCCTAGGGCCCCCAAAATTACTACTTATATTAGGGCCCCAAAAATTTGCATAATTAGGAGGTAGACAAGAAGTTAATTGGTAATGTTCAATTCCTGGTAGCAGCTTACTTACATTATTTTTTCGTACTAGAATACTAAATGATGCATATAATCATAATCAGCTATATTGGTCAAATTTTTTAGTACTCTTCTAGAATATTAAATTATTTACAATTTTCTCTATCTTCAATTATCATCTTAATATTAACCTAGTAGTTATTTGAATACTTTGTGATTATCATTATAATTTTATTACAATATTTCTTTAAATTACTCAAAAATATCTCAAATCAAAAATTTTAACCCAACCTAATTATCAATCTTCACTAGTCAAGAATCTCAATCATTTTATTAACAAAATCTAAAATCTAGGAAATGATGAAAAGAGAGACCTTCAAGAAAAGAATGCTAAAATTTAAGAAAAAACATAACAAAAGGCCTCGGACAAAAAGAACAACGTGGCAAAAATAGGGGCATAGAATAGAGATCTTAGAATATCATCGCCCATCCACCACTGGGAAAAAAAAATGAGGGCCCCAACCAACTTCTTAGCCTAGGGCCCCATTTATCACAGGACCGGCCCTGATATGGACGGTTATTATTCTCCGGTAATACATCCTCAAACTTTTTCTGCATTCTTGATTCACTTCCAAAAGTGTCTTATTCTGTGAAATACTTTTGCTATGAAATAAAAACACAAATTTACTCGATACATATGGAATTATGCAGATGAGAGCTGATTTTGGCAACCAGTGGTCGGGGGCATACTATGGTGCACAGATGTATGATGGATATGGGTATGCTCTGCCACCAGTACCCCATGACCCAAACATGTACGCTGCAGCGGCATATGGAGCTTACCCCATGTATGGGACCCACCAGCAACAAGTAAGCTGATCAACAGCTGAGAATCATAACAGGCATATCTGGATAGTATGACGGTCATATGGGGCTTTCAAATGTTCCATCTCTCTGTAATGCTGCTCTTGGGTCTGTACGTAGAATGCAATGACCCCTCCAAACATGGAGCGGGAATGAATTTTGACAACTACATGAGGTAGTTATCATAGGGATTTTTGATAAAAGACGATTTCTTCTTAGAGAAGAAGCGCGGGACTCAAAACTTCTTAGTTGGAATAAATTATCTAGCAAATTAAATGGCATGTTTTATTTTCAGTTGTTTTCCGCGTTCCAAAACCCTTGAAATTTGTAGTTAGTTTTCAAAACATGTACATGTGTTTTATTATGCTCCCAAAGAGGTATAGCTCAAAACGAAAGTAGGTACATTGACAATTTGGTAATTTGATGTCTATATATCAACAATTTTTCAAAATTTCCGGGTTTTTATACTCATTCCTTCCTAACTAAAATAAATCCACAATTAATTAAGGACAATAAAATAAAATATTAAAACAGATAATCTATAGGAGTGCACATTACAATCTCAAAAAAAAAAAAAAAAAAAAAAGTTGCTTATTTTTATTTTGAAAGTACTTTTAGCCAAATTGTCAATATTTTAACAGGCAGTTCCGCGGTTTGAATATGGGTCGCCATTTTCAAAACTGGGAACCCGCGGTTTTGGAACCGGGACTTTGAAACCATGTAACGTCTAGTATTTTGTTATTATTTAGTTTATAAACTAACCAAATTCGTTAAAAAATAACCAAATTTGTTAAAAAATAATAATAACATTTTCTTATAAAATCTATTTTTTTTAAGGGGCATTTACAAAAAACTACTTTTGAAAGGTGGAAATTACAAAAAAAAACACATAAGTTGGAAATTACAAAAAACTACTTTCTTTATTACAAAAAACTACTTTCTTTAATTTTGGGAACAAAAAAATTTATTATTATTATTTTTTTGAATTTTTTTTTTTTTTTTGCAAAAAAACTTTTTTTTTTTTGTCAGACAACTGTGACCTCCATTTCACTTAGCACAAAACCTTTTAAAAAATAACTGATAAATGACATTTATCGATTGTTTAACCAAATACCAAGCAAAAAAACTCATTAAACAACTGATAAATCCATTCATCAGTTGTTTGAACCAAACACTTAGCACAAAAATAACTGATAAACAACTGATAAACATGATAAACAACCGATAAACAACTGATAAACAAATGATAAACATGATAAACAATCGATAAACAATCGATAAACATGATAAACAAGCGATAAACAAATCGATAAACAACCGATAAACAACCGATAAACAGCGATAAACATGATAAACAACCGATAAACACGGATAAACAAGCGATAAACATGATAAACAACCGATAAACATGATAAACAGCGATAAACAAGCGATACACAAATCGATAACCATGATAAACAACTGATAAACAAACAATAAACAACTGATAAACATGATAAACAACTGATAAACATGATAAACAACTGATAAACATGATAAACATGATAAACAACTGATAAACAACTGATAAACAACTGATAACCATGATAAACAACTGATAAAAAACCAATAAACAACTGATAAACAACTGATAAACATGATAAATAAATGATAAACAACCGATAAACATGATAAACAACTGATAAATAAATGATAAACAACTGATAAACAACTGATAAACATGATAAACAACTGATAAACAAATGATAAACAACTGATAAACATGATAAACAACTGATAAACAACTGATAAACAACTGATAAACAACTGATAAACATGATAAACAAGCGATAAACAAGCGATAAACAAGCGATAAACAGCGATAAACAACCGATAAACATGATAAACAACCGATAAACACGATAAACAACCGATAAACATGATAAACAATCGATAAACAACTGATAAACAACTGATAAACATGATAAACAACTGATAAACAACTGATAAACATGATAAACAACTGATAAACATGATAAAAAACCAATAAACAACTGATAAACAACTGATAAACATGATAAATAACTGATAAACAACTGATAAACATGATAAACAACTGATAAACAACTGATAAACATGATAAACAACCAATAAACAACTGATAAACATGATAAACAACTGATAAACATGATAAACAACTGATAAACAACTGATAAACATGATAAACATGATAAACAACTGATAAACATGATAAACAACTGATAAACATGATAAACAACCAATAAACAACTGATAAACATTATAAACAACTGATAAACAACTGATAAACATGATAAACGCGATAAGATAAACAACTGATAAATAACTGATAAACATGATAAACAACTGATAAACAACTGATAAACATGATAAACAACCAATAAACAACTGATAAACATGTTAAACAACTGATAAACAACTGATAAACATGATAAACAACTGATAAACAACTGATAAACATGATAAACAATCGATAAACAAGCGATAAACATGATAAACAACCAATAAACAACCGATAAACATGTTAAACAACCGATAAACAAGCGATAAACATGATAAACAAGCGATAAACATGATAAACAATCGATAAACAATCGATAAACATGATAAACAATCGATAAACAATCGATAAACAACTCGATAAACAATCGATAAACAATCGATAAACATGATAAACAATCGATAAACAGGCGATAAACAATCGATAAACATGATAAACAATCGATAAACATGATAAACAACCGATAAACAACCGATAAACAATCGATAAACAATCGATAAACAATCGATAAACATGATAAACATGATAAACAATCGATAAAACAATCGATAAACAAGCGATAAACATGATAAACAACTCGATAAACATGATAAACAATCGATAAACACTAATAAACAACTCGATAAACAATCGATAAACAATCGATAAACATGATAAACAACTCGATAAACAATCGATAAACATGATAAACAACTGATAAACATGATAAACAACTGATAAACATGATAAACAACTGATAAACAACTGATAAACAACTGATAAACATGATAAACAACTGATAAACAACCGATAAACAACTGATAAACAACTGATAAACAACTGATAAACATGATAAACATGATAAACAACTGATAAACAATCGATAAACAACTGATAAACATGATAAACAACTGATAAACATGATAAACAACTGATAAACACTAATAAACAACTGATAAACAACTGATAAACAACTGATAACCATGATAAACATGATAAACAACTGATAAGCAACCAATAAACAACTGATAAACATGATAAACAACTGATAAACAAATGATAAACAAATGATAAACATGATAAACAACTGATAAACAACCGATAAACAACTGATAAACATGATAAACAACTGATAAACATGATAAACAACTAATAAACATGACAAACAATTGATAAACAACTGTTAAACAACGAAAAACCTTAAATCGGGACAGAATGTTTTTATGGCATACTCCCTCCATCCCACACTAGTGTTGACTTATTTCTTTTTTGGTCTATCCCAAGTTAGTGTGAACTGCCCAAAATGGCAAAGAATCTTTACTATTCCACCCACCCACTCATTCTCTCTCCTACTTTACTTTTACACTCACAACATTCTCTCTCCTAACTATTCCTCTCACTCATTCTCTCTCCTATTTAATTTTCCATACTCACAAACACCTCCCCCACCTATTTCTCTCTCCTACTTTTCCTTAATTCCTGTGCCAAAAAAGTTGGTCCATGGTAGTGTGTAGGGCTATTACACGAAACGAGCCTGCTCGAGCTCGGCTCGAAAAAAGCTCAAGTTCGAGTGGGCTCGAGTTGAACTCGAGCTCGAGCTCGAACCGATTTTTAAGCTCGTCATTTTTTCGAGCTCGGCTCGTGTTCGGCTCGTATGTTCGACGAGCTCTGTTCGAGATCGACTCGTTTGAGCTCGACTCAAGTAATTAAATATGAATATTACTAAAAAACAATTTTCACACAAAACACACCCACACTTCCTCTGTTCACTCTCTCTCTCTCTCTCTATTCAATCGGTCAACCCATCTCCGACGACCACCTTCCACACCTCTGACGACCACCTCCGACAAGTCCATTGATTCCGGCCAAGCTATAAGTTACTGAAGCTTTAAAGCGATTTAAATGACAATACAAGAAAAGAAAAGGTTAAAGGTGACATTAATAATGGGCATAATAAGTGTATTGTTCATATAGGAGTATATATAAACAGTTAAAACTTTGATCTCAAATAACTTTTAGTTGCAGTCCGAGAAAAAGAAAAACGCTTTTTTATAATAATAACGCTGTAAGCAAGAATCAGCCTTGCAATTCTAGGAGATTAAAATCTGCTGTATGGAATAATAAGAATTTTCCATGTATCGTCATTTCAATTTGATACTTTTGCAAGCTGCACAAAACAGATTCCCAGATTTTAATGTGTTTTGTGTGCAAAATAGTTTTTTGTAATATTCATATTTAGCTAAATAGTTTTTTGTAAAATCACAACTTACATGTTTTTTTTTGTAAATAACATGTTTTTGAGTGAGTTTTTGATAAAAAGTCCTTTTTTTAAATGAATTTAGTTACAAATCTAATGAATTTTGAAATTCTATTAATTATTTAGCTATTTTCAATTACATTAAATTTAAATATATGTATATATAATTAAAAGTAATAAGTAAATTGGAATCGTCGGAATAGTGATACCGAGAACCGATGGTTGAAACCATAAATCAAAAATTGGAATTATACAATTTGAATACGGGACTCTTTATAGAACCAACTATTCAAAACAGAAAATCGAAAATATATCCAAATTCCGAATGAGCACGCCTTTCTAGAGATCAATATCCTTTATAAACTCCACCAATGATACCCGTTTCTAGAGATCAATATCTTTTACAAACTCCACCAACTCAAACTAAGGAAAAAAGATTTTTCTTTTAGTTTTTTTCACAATGAAAATCCCATCCGATAGAAAAATCGTCAGATGGGCTTTGGCTTTGTACAAAGAAAAGAGATGAGCTCGGAATTAGCTATCGATTTGAGTCTAAGGTGGCGTTTGTTTTTTGTTTCTTCCTCTTATTTACCTCTGAATGCTTATTCATTCAGAAGTAGAGTAATTAAGTCTGTTTGTTTTTTTTTTTTCGATTAAGACTTAACTGCCTTTTATTTGCCTCTTATTTTTAAGTGATAGATTTGTCTTTTATTTGCCTCTTATTGCCTCTTATATATATATATATATATATATATATATATATATATATATATATATATATATATATATATGTGTGTGTGTGTGTGTGTGTGTGTGTGTGTGTGTGTGTGTGTGTGTGTGTGTGTGTGTGTGTGAATACAGCTAGAGGGCACTTTGGGCTCAATACATTTTTATAGAACCCGAAGAGGTGAAAACATTTTCTGAAATTACAAAAAAAAATCCAGAACAGGTCATTAAAAAACAGGAAGAGGTTATTGCAACCTTACAGAAACAACTTCTTCAAAAAGAAAAGAATAATCTAGTTATACAGTTACAGGTTGAGAACAAACTATTGAAACAACAGGTGGCAGTTTTTGAGGAAAGATTTTTCCAGTTTTAGCCTTCTACTATCTTTTTAACTGTTACACTAATTTGTTCAAGATTTTCAACCTGTCTTTCTAGTTATATTCATTGCTTCTGAAAAACTGTGGAACCCTTTGTAAAGAGGGCTCGGGCACTGTATATGTTTAACAACTGTTTCCCACCTGTTAAAAATACCCACTATTGTTCCTCGCAGAACAACGTAATGTGAAAATCTTTTGGTTATGGGCTTATCGGGGGTTTTTTGGGATGTTTCTAGAAAGAAATATCCCAGAGAGTTTAAAATTTGAACTTTCTTTGTGGATTCGTTTGGGAATGTTTGTATGTGCCACATATTGTCAAGTAAACATTACTGTCTTTCTGTGAGGTTCATTCCGGAAATGGGTCTGAAGTTTTTATTTTCGTCACTGCAAACGGGTAAAGTGCTTGTTCTGAAAGTAAGGGTTTTTGTTTGGGCTTGGGCTCTGGATATAAAATTTTTATCCACCCGAAATTTTGTCGAGCTAAGCCCAGCTTGCTGTGATCCAACTTTTCTGTCTAGGGGGTTTCGAATTACCTCCCATGATGGCCTCCTGTAATGTGAATAGTCTGTTTTTTCTGTCTTAATGCTTTCACTGTCATATGTATCCAAAGCTTTGGCCTTTTCTGTCTGTGGATGCAACACCATCTTCTTTTTACCGTTATTATCCATTTGTTCGAAATAACCTGTTAAGATTTCTTGACAAAATGTCAGCAATCATATTATTGTTTCCTTTTATGTGTTCAAAATTAACACTATATCCACTACCCTGTATTATATTTTGTAAATTTATCCATCTTGTTCTATTTACTTTTCTACTTTGGTCATTTTTTATAAATTTTACTATTGCTTCACAATCTGTTCTTACTGTGAATTCTTTGTTTAAAAATATTTTAAATTTTTCTAAGGCATTGATTAATGCCTGTATTTCATAATCTAAACTTGTCCAGTTCTGTCCTGTTTTGTTAAAATTCCCACTAGCATAAGAGCATATTTTTTCAGTGTCTTTAGGAGTATATTTATTAGGTTTACTAAGAAGGACTGCTTCCCATCCTTCTTTACATCCATCTAATTCTATAATTATGTAGTCTGTTACTAAGGGAAATTCTAATGATTTTATTCTTTTCACTCTGTCTTTTATTTCCTTTACCAATTTTATGTCTTCTTTATTAAAATTCCTCTGACCATTTTTTGTGGTTTTACTGTAAAGTGGTCCTACTAATTTTGATAAATTTGGGATAAATTTTCTTGCATAGTTAACTAGACCTAAGAAGGCTTGTATCTGTTTTAAATCTTCAAACTTTTCCGGGAAATCAATAATTTTTGTTGAGATGTGAGGTTGTAATTCTATTTTTCCGTTTCCTATCTCTAATCCTAAAAAGGATATTTTCTTTTTAAATAATTCCATCTTTCTTTTTGATACTACTATACCATGTGTTTTTATTTCATTGAAGACTTGTTTCAAATGTTTTTCATGTTCTTGTAAAGTTTCACTTGCTACTAAAATGTCATCTATATAAACCATGCAAAAATCATATTTTAAAAATATACTGTCCATGAATCTTTGAAATATTGAAGGAGCATTTTTAAGCCCAAAACTCAAAACGTTCCATTCAAATTGTCCTTCAGAACATGTGAATGATGTCCATGGTTTAAATTTTTCTTCTAATTTTAATTGATTGTAACCTGATTTTAAATCAAATTTGGAAAATATCTTTTTCTTCTGTATTAGGTTTACCAAAGAGTCTTTATTTGGTATGTTATATCCATCATCTTCTGTATTATCATTTAGTCTTTTATAATTATATACTATTCTAGCTTTTCCTCTTTTTATTTCACTATGGTTTCTTACTAGAAAAGCTGCTGATCTATGTGGACTTTCTGATTTTCTAATTAAGTTTTGTTTTATCATTTATGGGATTTGTATTTTAAATTCCTCTTTATCTAACGGACTGTATTCAATGTTAGCTGTTCTGATTGTAATGTCAGGATTTTTTATTTTAAATTTACACGTGTATGTGACCTTTGAGTTTGTAATATCTTCTCCTATTAGTCCTATTTTTTCTAAATGTAGAATTATATGATGATTTATACATTTTGTTATATCTGTCCCTTTTTCTAACTCTTGTGTTAGCATATTTGTGAGTAGATTTAAGGTTTCATTTTCTATATGACATTTTTTATTTTCTTTTGATTTTAAAAATTCTAAGCTCCCTAGTCCACCACGTTTCTGTGCGAACTCTGATGTTTGATTATATCGTAGGGTAGGTATGCTATAAATATGTTTACTAAGTGTAATGTAGTTCTTTGTAATTGTTATAGCCCCTTGTAAACCTAGAATGAAATTTAGGCCTAATATAAATTCTTTTGATTTTACATATTCTGGACTATTATTGACCTGTGGTATGTCATATTTGAAGCTATAATTTCCTGAAAAGTCTAGAAACTGTATTCCTATAGGTTCAAGGTAATGTGTGATTGTCATTAGCCTATCTTCTATTGTTCTGGTCACTAATTTATATGTTAATTCTTTTTTAAACTGTTTTGGAACCATGTCATGTGATATTACACTTTTTGTAGCCCCTGTGTCTAATAACGCAGTTAGGTCCAAATATTCATTATTATCTAGCCATAATCGACATTGTAAGTTTATCATATTAGCTATATTCCTTGTTTGTATTAAGGTATGTTCTGTTGACATATTTGTACAATCTTCTTGTTCTTCTTCAGCTTCTGTTATCTTTTGCTTTCCCTTATAAACTGTATTTTCTATTTGTAATATCATTTTTTCTATATTTCTTATTTTTAAATTTTGTGTAGTTCGGTAGCTATTTCTAATTTATCCAATTTTTCTGTAACTTTTTCTATATATAATGTCTTTGATGATGTTTCTATTATCTTCATTTCTTGTTCGAATACTGTTTTTAAGCATAGGTAGCAAATTTCTTTAAAGCATATGTTGCACTGTGACCTTTTTTCTATACTTGGAAAATAACCACAATTAAAACATTTTATGTAATTATTTCCTCTTCTACTAATCCAATTATGTATACATTCCTCTTCTTTATTCATATAAGTGTATGTAATTTTTGTAATTTGGCTATTATCATCACTACTGTAGATACTATATACTGACTCATTATCTGATTCCATATTGTCTAGAGGTTCTATGTTGTATTCCCCTGATTGTTCTATTAAATTACTTCTTTCTGTGTTTTTGTTTTTATTTGGGCATTTATTAGCTAAATATTTTTCATCACCACAAATAAAACATCTACATTTTCTAGTCTGAGGTTTTCTTACGTATTTATTCCCTGCATACGGTTTATATTCTTTTCTGTATGTTGTACTTTTTTTTATTTTCTTTTTGAATTTATTATATTGTCCATAAGTCTGTGGTGTGTAAATTGTTGTTTTACAGAATGCATAAGCACTCTTTTTTAATTGTTCCTGGAGGGTTACTTCTTTACATTTATCTTCTAATATGTTAAAGGTATATATTATTCTAGGTCCAATTCCTAGGTTTTGTCTGTCACCAAACTCTTGTTTCCATGAATTATGGATAGTTTTACCTAAATCTCCAGGTAATTTAACAAAGTATTTATCACATAGTTCATCATTCATGGCATGTCCTGTTTGTGATAATAACCTAGTAAAATCTAGGGTAAATTCATTTATGTATTTCATATCTACTATAATTAATTGTTCTAGATTTCTAATGGCTGTATCTTGTATAAGAGTAGTATTTCTCGCTGGGTCTACTCCTAATATTAATATTCTAATTTGACTGGTGAAGTTGTAAGGGTTATCTCCTATAGCCTTTAATCTGTTTATCTCATCTGGACTTTAGGCTTTTTTACTTTGCCATATTCCTAAGGCTATTGGGCCTAATGTGGTCTCTAAATATGAAAACTTGTCCATACTATCTCTTTTGTTTGTTTCCCACATTCGTACTACTGTTTGTTCCCATAGTAATATTTCATCACCCCATAACTGTGGCTTTTGTTTTTCTAATAATAACATATTACTACTGTATAGGTTTCCTAGAGGTAATCTGGCTCCTTGGCTGGTGTATTTTGATTCTCCTGTATATTGTCTTGACGGGGGAGTCCAATTTTCTCTACCTATTACATCTTCTGTAGTTGTTCCTGGTTCTGTCCATTCCGGTTTAGCTCTTTTTCTTGCATTTTCCATGTGTTGGTCCATAAATGCTTTTTCTTGTTTGTAAAAGTCGGCTATCATTATTTTTCCCTGTTGTATACCACTTACCAAAGGAAAATTATAGATTTCTTGTAATTTATTATAACTTTCTTCATATGTTAATCCTAATTCTGTAATACAATCTATTATCATGTCATCCACTTCTTCTTGGATATTTAATTCAGTGAATTTTTTATTTATAATTTCTTCAAATGTTTTATTAGTCTCTTCCACTTTAAAACCTGTAGAGGGTTCTTCTTCTAAATAGTCTATTATACTAAAGTCATGTTCTTCTAGTTCAAATTGGTCAAATCCTATGACTATTTCTTTATCTTCACTATCTGTATCATAGATTGGTTCTGTGTCATATTCTATATTCATAAAATTATATTCGGTTTCTGTTTCATTATCACTTTGTGTAGGGTCTTCTCTTCTAAAGTTTACGAACCTTAAGCTTTGCATTCCATTTACATTTTCATATATATGACTTTGTTTTGGTACTAATACTTTACTGTCCGGTTCTTGTAGGTCGTCTAAAGACCATTCTAATCCTGCTAATTCTTCGGGGTTTATTTTAAGTGGTTCTATCATCTGTATTGATCTTGAGGCAATTGTATTAACAATTCCTTCTATGTTTACCCTATATTTCATTCCTGATCTGTTGCTAGCTTTTCCTAGTGTTCCTACACTTATTACTATGTTATTACCTTCATAATTATCATATCCTTTTGTTTTTAAGGCAATTTTGATATTTTGTAAATCCTTTATGTCTTTTAATATACCTGGTGTATAGTAAAATAAAGCTGTATTTTGACTCAGGTCTATTTCCATTCCTGAGATAATGGCTTTTTTCAAATCTGTTTTCCATGATTTATCTAATAATAAGGCTAATAATTTTGTCCCTAAATTTTTTCTTCCTAATCCTTTTATTCCTATTACCACTAATCCCACATGTGCGAAATGTTTTCCAAATTGTTTGATTTTTTGTATTGTTTCTGGTGAAAATAAATCTATTGTCACTGTTTCATCAACTACCCTAAGTCTTTCTTCTCTACTACTTCGTATTAAAACTGTATTAATGTTTAACATTCCTGTTTGGTATAATGTTCTTGGATTTAAAATATCTAATTGATGCTGGTTATATAAATCTAGGTTTCTATTTAAATCTATTTCTTCTTCTAACTGTACTATTTGTTGGTTATATTAGATCCTGATCCTCTTCTTAGTATCCTGTTTATAAAGTTATCTGTTGTGATGATGTCTTGTAAATTACTTGTTAAATTCCTTGATTCATGTACTGTCCTGCTTCTTCCTAAAAAGCTTCTGTTCTGTTGGTCACTCATTTTCTTGGTACCCAATGTCTATAAGGTATTGGTTTTCTTTTAATTTTTACTTCTTCTCCTAAACTTAATTTATTTATCCCACTAATTATTTTATCCAAGTCGTTATCTAGAGTATTTGTACTTGGTTGAGGCGTATCACTTTTGCTTAATAATATGTTCAATTTCTCAATTATCTGTAAGAGTAGGCTTATAATAAAATTAAAGATAAGAGGGTAATGTTTATCGGCTTTACCAGTTCCTGTGTAGGTTGTAAACCCTGTCACTTCTTCTGTATTACTCTCTGATTTGTATTTTCTAGCGTCACTTAGAGCCTGTAAATATTATTTTGATTTTTCCAGTTTTAGCCTTCTACAATCTTTTTAACTGTTTCAACAACTTGTTCAAGATTTTCAACCTGTTTTTCTATTTTTTGCAAAAGTTCTTTAGCTTCTACTGTTTCTTTTGGCTTTCGATTCTCTAATAAATAAATTAACTGTTGAAATTCTCTTTTACAGGGTAAATTGTTCCGGATGTCTCTTAAATCTGTAAAAATTTGATTATTTAAATGTTTAATGTAATCTAAATTTTCAACTACTTTTTTCAAAGTTTTTTGATTTTCAAGAGTTAAATTAAAGAGTTCGATTAAATTAAGTGATGATGAGATAGAGGAAGCAATAATATTTTAGGAGGAATCCTAACCCTTCGTCTTTTCCTTAAATCTTTTAAACCTTCATTAAATAGTCCTAAAGCCCTTATAATATTTAAAGCATATCAAAGAGGAAAAATAATTTAAAACAAATCAAATAATATAATATTAACATAGAGTCAAGCCAAAAAATTTCCATCATATCATCCTAGTAATGATATAAAAGAATGATTAATTCCTCATCTTCACCTACACGAGTTCTTGATATTGTGGACTTACATCAACATGCCACCGTTCAAGCTTGTTGTAGTCTTTTAGACTTAGGATCTCTCATGCTCTGATACCATAAAAGGGGGGTATGGCGGATTTTTTGGGTTTTCGTTAAACCACTACTAATTTAAACATATCTCGTAGTTTTAACAAATAATTTACATTTAATGATCATCAAATAAAAACAAGTAGTAGTTTTAATCATTAATTTATATTTAACTGACATAAAGTAAAAACATAAAGTAAATACGAAAAGCAAACACATAATAGTAGTCAGAGGAAGAAAACTTACAAAGAGAAGGAGAAGGTGTAGTGATGATTCTTCAGAGTTTTTATAGTGGAGTAATGATAAAAACACTCTTTTTTTTTATGTAAGGGCTCTAATATGAAGTGCAGAAGGTATAAAAGGATTTTAAGTAGTGGGACTAAGGGGTCGGAAGGATGTTTAAACTGCCATGGGTTTTTTCTGAAAACTTTGGTATTATTGATCTTATGCTCTAATTGCTCGTAGTTACAATGAAGAAGAGGAGGCTATTTATAGCCTTACAAACAACAACCTATAGAACCGGTTCTTACACCGGTTACCTAGAGAGTACAATGATTTACATAGAATAATGAAAAGTAAAATAAAAGACGCACTACTAAGAGAAAAAGTTATACACACGTTACAAAACTTTAAGAAAAAGTAGATGCTTTCTGCCAAAGGTAAAGTAGATGCTGTCGGCCATGTTATTAAAAAAGATTCCCACTATCTGTTTGATTTAGCCGCCGATCGTCATTGCATACGTCTTCTGTCTTCTGTCGTCACTGCTTACGTATTTTCAGAAATCCCTGTAATTGCTGTCAATGGTTGGGACGGTGTCACCTCCGTCTGACTGTGCATCTTGCATGTAATCGTCTTCTGGTTCGGGCCATGGATCATCTCTGTTGACAATGTGGTCTTGTACTAGCTTGTCTCCTTCTCCAATGAACGGGAGAAGCATGTTCCAGTTTTCTGTTGCCCAGATTTGGGTGTAATGTCCTTCTGCCATAAGCTTGTATTTGGGCCAAGGAAAAAATCTCGGGAGATTCGATGTTTTTTGGTATTCTATAATAGCGTTTTTGTGATAATCGTTTAATACATTTTGTCTATGTATGCTTCTCTTTCTTGATCATGGAGCCAAAAAAGACTCGAAAAGTCAATGTTTTCTTCAATTTTTATTGCCAGATCAAGTACCTCCTGGTCTCTGAGTTCGTTGCTCACAAAAATTCTCTTTCTTGATGGTCTGTAGGTATGACTGTCTGCTTCGGGGAAGGATGCGAAAATTTTACATCCCACCACTTTTGGATGAGATTGGATTGCAATATTTCCTGCTACTAATGTGAATTTTTCTCCAAAGCTGTTGATTATTTTTTCTGTTTTAGGGGTTAGCCTGAATTGAACATAATCAATCATTCCATAATGGTAGAATTGAGTGATTAACTCATGTGGCATGTCTGTTTCTACTAAATCAATCTGTAGAAGTAATACTCCTGTATCTCTTCCTTTCCTGTTTATTCTCTCTGTTACTTTCACTCCTGTATATTTTATTTCACGAAAGACTATCTGTACTATCATTTGCTGTAATTTATATAGGATTAAAGGGAATCCCATACAAATTTTCTTTGAAATCATTTCATCAAGTTCTTTGAATCTGTCCAGTACTGGCTGTAATGTCTGTCGCCATGGTATGTCAAGAATACGGGCTTTAAAACTGTTGAAATCCCTGTCGATAATAGGCTCACAAATTGCAGCCTTTGACTTTTGTAATCTTTCCTCAAGAACTGCCACCTGTTGTTTCAATAGTTTGTTCTCAACCTGTAACTGTATAACTTGATTATTCTTTTCTTTTTGAAGAAGTTATTTCTGTAAGGTTGCAATAACCTCTTCCTGTTTTTTAATGACCTGTTCTGGATTTTCTTTTGTAATTTCAGAAAATGTTTTCACCTCTTCGGGTTCTATAAAAAAATGTATTGAGCCCAAAGTGCTCTCTAGCTGTATTCATTGCTTCTGAAAAACTGTGGAACCCTTTGTAAAGAGGGCTCGGGCACTGTATATGTTTAACAACTGTTTCCCTAAAAGGGGGGTATGGCGGATTTTTCGGGTTTCCGTTAAACCACTACTAATTTAAACATATCTCGTAGTTTTAACAAATAATTTACATTTAATGATCATCAAATAAAAACAAATAGTAGTTTTAATCATTAATTTATATTTAACTGACATAAAGTGAAAACATAAAGTAAATACGAAAAGCAAACACATAATAGTAGTCAGAGGAAGAAAACTTACAAAGAGAAGGAGGAGGTGTAGTGATGATTCTTCAGAGTTTTTACAGTGGAGTAATGATAAAAACACTTTTTTTTTTTTTTTATGTAAGGGTTCTAATATGAAGTGCAGAAGGTATAAAAGGATTTTAAGTAGTGGGACTAAGGGGTCGGAAGGATGTTTAAACTGCCATGGGTTTTTTCTGAAAACTTTGGAAAGAAATATCCCAGAGAGTTTAAA
Source organism: Adenophora triphylla var. japonica (assembly GCA_022495995.1). Classification (NCBI taxonomy): domain Eukaryota; kingdom Viridiplantae; phylum Streptophyta; class Magnoliopsida; order Asterales; family Campanulaceae; genus Adenophora; species Adenophora triphylla. Next base: position 981,498 of record JAFEMH010000140.1, on the reverse strand, counting down.
ATTTGAACTTTATTTGTGGATTCGTTTGGGAATGTTTGTATGTGCCACAAATTGTCAAGTAAACATTGCTGTCTTTCTGTGAGGTTCATTCCGAAAATGGGTCTGAACTTTTTATTTTCGTCTTTGCAAACGGGTAAAGTGTTTGTTCCGAAAGTAAGGGTTTTTGTTTGGGCTTGGGCTCTGGATATAAAATTTTTATCCACCCGGAATTTTGTCGAGCTAGGCCCAGCTTGCTGTGATCCAACTTTTCTGTCTAGGGGGTTTCGAATTACCTCCCATGATGGCCTCATGTAATGTGAATAGTCTGTTTTTCTGTCTTAATGCTTTCACTATCAGATGTATCCAAAGCTTTGGCCTTTTCTGTCTGTGGATGCAGCACCATCTTCTTTTTACCGTTATTATCCATTTGTTCGAAATAACCTGTTAAGATTTCTTGACAAAATGTCAGCAATTATATTATTGTTTCCTTTTATGTGTTCAAAATTAACACTATATCCACTACACTGTATTATATTTTGTAAATTTATTCATCTTGTTCTATTTACTTTTCTACTTTGGTCATTTTTTATAAATTTTACTATTGCTTCACAATCTGTTCTTACTGTGAATTCTTTGTTTAAAAATATTTTAAATTTTTCTAAGGCATTGATTAATGCCTGTATTTCATAATCTAAACTTGTCCAGTTCTGTCCTGTTTTGTTAAAATTCCCACTAGCATAAGAGCATATTTTTTCAGTGTCTTTAGGAGTATACTAGTAGGTAACCCGTGCTCCGCACGGGAAGCTAATTTGCTAATATCATGATTTATTTTTTATAATATAAGTATATTATAAATGAATCAAAACATTAACATTTATAAAGTTAGAAAAATTGTGTTCAATTTTAATAACTTTGTTGCACATAAGTTTAATAGGAATTGCATTGTGACTAACAATGTAGCAATTTTTGCTATTTTATTTTTGATGTTCATACTTTATGTCATTTATTTTTTATGTCAAAATTTATGTCAGTATGAAACATTTTTTATGGACGTTAACAAAGTGAATGAAAAAACTAACGACCTATTTCTTTTCAAATTACAACATTTTAAATACAATGTAGGGGTTCCAACCCTTAACCTTTCCGAGAAAAGTACGTCTTTAAGCTAAATGCTCATTGACATTATTAACGACCTACTTTGATATATATATATATAGTAACTATTATGATTAACTAATATTATTAATAGTAATAGTTAACATATATTGTAAGTATAATACTATTACTTAACCTATATAGTAAATTAATACTGTTTATAATAATAGTTAGCATATATAGTAACTATTATAGTTAACTAATACTATTAATAGTAATAGTTAACATATATAGTAACTATTATAGTTAACTAATACTATTAATAGTAATATTAACTTATATAGTAACTATTATAGTTAACTAATACAATTAATAGTAATAGTTAACATATATAGTAACTATTATAGTTAACTAATACAATTAATAGTAATAGTTAACTTATAAAGTAACTATTATAGTTAACTAATACTATTAATAGTAATAGTTAACATATATAGTAACTATTATAGTTAACTAATATTATTAATAGTAACTAGTCAGTAACCCGTCGGTACCCGACGGTGAATAATTTTTTTTTTTATTAAGTAAATAATTATTTATGTGTTTTAATTGATTTTTAAGTAACAATATAAATCGAAATTAATAATCAATTAATGTAGCGGATATTAGGAGTATAATTAATACAGAAAAAAGATGTTGACACATGATGTAACGTGGAAAGCCCTTGAGACAACTATCTCGTCGGCACAAAACCACGGGAGGTTAGGTCCCTACCTAACCAAAAAACATTATTAAGATTTTAGTGTTACAACTTTGGAAGATGAAGAGATATGGTTACAATAGCGTAAGTTTAATAGTGTGTGCCTAAGTGTCAACACAATCTCTTCCATCTCCTATATATTTAAAGAAAAACAAAATAAAAACAAAGAAAATAATAAGAAATTGCAATACTTTTGTTTAACCACAAATTGTGCGACATAAATTCTCAGAGTCTGTCGAAAACTTCCCTGTAGACTACATTCAGCGTCTTGTCATATGTTTGAGCATCTGAATCACAAATAATAACTTTAAGTCCTCTCTTGCTGGTTACTCTGGAAAATGCTACATAAAGTTGTCCGTGACTGAAAACAGGTTGTGAAAGATATAGTCCTACATGGGAAAGAGATTGTTCCTGACTCTTGTTGATTGTCATAGCAAAAGAAATGGCAAGTGGAAATTGCCTTCTTTGGAATCTTATCGGAAATTTTGTCACATCTGACGGAGACATTATCATTCTAGGAATAAGCACCTTTATGCTAGCATTCTTTCCCGAAAGCATCTTGGCTTCGACTACGTGCTTACCTACATATATGTAACAAAATTAAGTATTAAATTATATGTATATAAAAAATAAAAAATTACTGTATTTACCTAATTGAGTGACAATCATTCTGGTGCCGTTACACAATTCAACTTGATCAAGATTTCTCAAAAGCATTACTATGCACCCAACCTTCAGCTTAATAATGTGATTTGCCAATTCAGAACACTTGATAGTGTTTAGAAATTCAGGTGAGAATATATCTTCAGCACCATTTTCATCATCCTCATCCTTACAAATGGCATCATAACTCATATATTCAACTTCATCTCCCGGAAAGAGTGACATGACATAATCATTTATGTTATCGACAATCTCATTTGTTGGAGCAAGCACAGCTCTAGTCTGGAAGAATCCTTTGACATCCTTATTTTGCAATAAGTCAGGATATATAGATTCGACTATTTTTGCAATAGGATCTGAAGCCTCTCGAATCAATATATCATCAGGAAGGTTAATGTCAATTTCCCCGTCATTATCTCCATCGGCAATCCCATCTCCGACACTCAAGAGCCACTGAGCGAAATCTCTATTAGAATACATCACAAATACACTGTTTAAGCAAATAAATTAATTTGTTTGTTCAAAACGTGTCCTCACATCTCAACTGAAAGTATTCGATGTAATATTACTAATTAGCAATGTAAATAAAACTATATCTAAATAATAAACTATACAAACTATACCAAATATAATGAACATATAGACATGTATGGTAAAAATCAATTTTGATCATGTAATAAAAATTTAGATTCATGATTACCTCAAAACTTGTGAAAAAATATCTTGTACATCATATTGGTCTTTCAATGATGTGCGCAACGATCAATTTCATAAATAAGAAGTTTAAGTCATTTCTTGCCACTGACTCTTGGAAATTGTCACATACCATATCAGATAGCAAAGAGTAACTACTTCCATTGAAAATTTTGTCAAATATAGAGTCTGTGTATTGTCAATATTTTAACAAATCAAAGTTTTATTCAGAATTCGTTAAACCCTCAATCAAGTATTAGTGATTTGCACGTGGTTTGTTAGAAATTGTTATTACTTAATTATGAATAAAAATAATATATTTATGTTAAATTGTAGATCAAATTTATGTTTAATACGTTAATTTTTGAAAAATATGTTCTACATTTAACTATTTAAAAATATTATTTTGGTATAAATTTATCAATAAATATCAATGTGAGAAATAGAAATTTAACTTATACCCCTTTTATTAAAAAGTAAATGATTTACACTTTATAAACTAATACTCCTATCTATTTTATGCTAACAAATTTGTCTATCTCATGCAAAACACTTGTGATTTAATTGAATTTCCTAACTAATCCTGTCAGAAATCCCCATTTTGGCATTCGAAACCCCTAAAATAATGAAATTGAAACATGGAGTTAACTTCGGAAATGCTTCATGATTTTTAGTCTCTATTATTTGTGCAAAAAATAAATTTCATATATTTATTTGTTTTGGTAATTTAATTGAACATTGACCAAACTTTTACGAATGCTTAACTAACAATATTCAGCGTAAATTTTTAATTGTGTATCTAAATGTTTATAATTTCATGAATATTATAAAAAAAATCATATACATATTAATGGCATTCATTTATTCTGAAAATATAATCTCACTTTAATTTTTTGCCAACTTATTTAAAAACTGATCAAATATTTATTAAATCTTCTATATTATATAGTCTTAGTTCATCGGTAAATTATTTAATTAAAATATTATTACTGAGCTAAAGTAGTGTTTCATTAAATAACTAAAAAAACATCTCTTTAACTGTTAAAAATAAATTAATTAAAATTATCACTTTATTTTCTTGAAATGGGTTTAGAGGAGTCGAGCCAACTTTATCCACTTAGTGAGAATAACATTTTAACTTCATTATTATTTTGCTTTATTATTAAAGTCAATTGGACGACGATATATGAAATTTCCCGTGAAAGAAACATAAGTAATACTCCACAAGATTTTATGATTTTAAATAATAAATTTAGATTTTTGTTTAAAAAAATTTAATGGAGAGAACACATGAAAAAATGATTATTTATTAGCAATTATCTTTAAAAAAATTAAAATAAAACAATGTATAAGACAATTTTTAGAAGAAGGTGAAAAGGGCATGTAATATACTCCATCCATGCGTTCCACTTCACTTGATACCAATTTTCATTTTATATCGTCTCACTTCACTTGATACAACCCAAAATGGTAAATTTTTATACTCACAACACCAATCAATTTATATTCCTTTCACTCAATCTCTCTCATACTTTACCTTTTATACTCACAACATTTTCTCTCACTAATTCTCTCATCTATTTTTTTTTCTTAATTTTTGTGGTCAAAATTTTGGTATCAAGTAAAGTGTGACTAAGGGAGTAAGTTACATTTCATCATTTTGAACCGTCATTGATAATAATTGGAGTGGGTCATTATGTCCATAAAAAATTACGGGAGAGGCTATCTAGACTAATGCAAATATACTTATTAACCACTACAATTAATAAATATTTAGTTGTTAATTAACATATTGATATAACTACCCTTATATACGTCTTAGTTCAATATGGAAATAATTTTGAAATGTTGATAATTTCTGTGTCTCCCTTTTTCTTAACCATTTAGTATAGAACCACGCTTAAGATGTAATTTTATGCCTAAAATAAAATAAAAAGATATTCAAGAAAGTATTCTTTTTTTTTCTGTTGCCGCTACAATAATTACAAATGTGAAATATAGAATATAAACGGTTAATCTTATGATTTTAAATTAACTTCACAAATTGCATATTTGAACGACTACTTCTTGGAATGATATTTTCCATTTAAAACTAAAATTGCTTTGTATGAACCATTCTTTTTTTACTTGTACTTCACAAAAATTATACTCCAATTATATATGTTTATTTTATGAAATGAGACAATGCATGCTTGGGAAATTAAATAAAAGAAAAAACTGTTTTTTTTAGAAGAATAAAGTATGATGAATATATATATCAAAAATGTACTTAAACTTAATGCAGATATATGATAAATATGTCATCTATATACTTAAGTATCACATGCAGATATAAATATTTCCTTCAACTACGTATTTTTTTTTACCATTGAGCATCAGAATTGCCCATCATTAAAATTTCATTCAAAATTTAATAAAAATATGATAACGCGTCGACAATTGTAAATTATTTACGCTTAATTGACAATCATTTAAACGCTGATGCATTTAAATTTATTAAATATATAGGGTGAAAGTGTAAATTTTAAAATATAAAAGCCTAGATATTTTTTTTTCACTAAAATGAAAAGTTAAACATAAACTATTACTATACCCCAAGCAACACCTACTTTCCTCATCATCCTGAAACCGGTTGTTACCAGCCCCAACTTCCCCGACCTATATATCTCTCTGTTTTAGATAGTTTGTCACACTTTGATTTTTACGATTAAATCAATAAAACTTTGATCAAAATTTTATTAAAATCTATATATCCATATGCAATTCTAAAATTTGTTATTGTTTCATCATTTTAGGATTAATATCAATAATAATATTTAGAATTGTATATAGATATCTATATTTTCATAAAATTATGGTCAATGTTCAATTGAGTTGAAGAAAAAAGTCAAAGTGGAATAAACATTTCGGGGTGGAGGGAGTATGTCTTAGATGCAAGCATCCATTATTTAGCACTAACCCCAACATCACCAACTCCTCCTCCTGTTTGTCCTCCATCGAGCGGCAAATTTATTATCATCGTCTATTGCTATTTTACCCCTAAAACTTCATCATTTCCGTAATCACTTATCAAACCCTCATCTGGATCTCCCTCAAAACAAACAATCGTACCACCTTTGTCGACAAAAAATGAAGCACACTGGGTCTCCAAAATCAAATAGAACACCCAGAAATCGAACCCCTATGTAGCTCAAATCTTTGCAACCTTCACCACCATCATAAACAAAAATAAGCAATTTGCACGATTGAACTACTCGACCATCATCAATTACTTGACATTCACCCGAATAACTTTAACCTCAATCAATCCTCTGCAACCACACTCTACCCATGCTCTATAATTTCATCTCAGATCTAGGTTTAATTTTAATTCAAGAACTTGAATTTCTTCTTATTTTCCCGTCTCATTTTGGACTGAAGTTAAAGTTAAGGTTTAGATCTTGATTATCTAGCACAGTGATTTTTTTGAAGTATATAATGTTTCATGTATCAACACAGTAATTATTGCCTCCATCCCTGAATGATTGTCCCATTTTGACTTTTATTGTCAACTCAATGAAACATTGACCATAATTTTTTTGAAAATCTAGCTATTTGTATATGCAATTTTAAAATTTGTTATTGATTCACCATTATAAATATTATCAATAACAATTGTAGAATTGCATAAAAATAATTAGATTTCCATAAAATCATGATTAAATTCAATTGAATTGACCATGAAAGTTAAAGTGATACAAACTTTTCGGGACGAATGGAGTATTATTTTTAAACGATATCTTAAACATGGTAAAAAATGACGCCTTAAAATATGTCACACATGGCATGACAATATAGTTTCATTGTTAAAAGCAATTCCATTTTTTTAGATTATAAATGAATTATAATCCCAATGAATGAATGATAAATATTTTTGATAATTTCAAAATAAAAAAAGTAGTATGATCTCTCCATTCCTAAATTAGGTTATTTTAGGTGTTTTTACTTGTTTCGAGAATATAAACTTTGAAGAAGTTTGAAAATAAAGTGTAAAAAAAATCAAGGCATTTTGAATTTGGGACGGGTTTGAGTTGTGTTTTGTCACCCCTAATTACAGTAGGCAATAAACGATTTGTATAACATTAGCATTTTCCATTGATATATGAATGAAACGTAATTTACAATTATTATATTTCTGAAAAAGAATGAAATATTACAATCCTCTACAACAACAAATACACATTTGATAGTTGAATATGTGCGCGACACTTTTTTGGAAATTGCACATAACAAACTAAATCTATTAACTAAAATTGTATGATTTCATATATATACGGCAATTTCACATCAGTTATTTTCAAGTAAACATTAATGCATAACAACCTTACGTTTTTTCTTTGTAGTTGGACTTTACATCTCCGGTTCCCTTTCTCTCCATTGATGTATTGTATTCTCTTCTCAACAATGGAAGCATGCATTGCACACAAGAAAATTATATTGTCAATGTTAAAACAAAATGCTTCTAAACATTTCAAAATTTTAACAAATTGTATTTGTAAAATACACATGCAGTAACAAAAAATAAAAGGATTACTTTAACAAATAATTACCTCTTTATTGTTGTTTGTTTTATGAACAATTCAGAAGAAAAAGTCTAGGATCTGTACCAGTGTCACGTTAATATGCCAATCCATATTCTCTGAAATATGAAAAAATGAGAAACCATTAAATATAGGGGTACATACTGCTAATATGTGACATATATTTCAAAATGCTCCGATGATGGTTTGAACCTCAAGATGAGCACCAATGGTTTACCAAATACTTAGCTAGCTGAACGTCTATTTTTGTTATTGATGATTGATAAAAGAAAACATATTCATTTTGAGACTTGTTCTAGTTGTCATTCTGTGAAATTATTTTGCTTGTTTACGATGTCTATAATGATGCATATTAGTCCGTGCACCATCGACAATTGGATATAATCTATTATTTGGTTATGGCTTGGTAACGTTTTTTTGCATAATGAGCAACACATGAAAACAGAAAATGAGAGCATCTACCACAATGAGTGCTAAATTTCATTAAAAGATACTGTAAAACACAACATTCTACCAACTGCCCGCGCCTCCTTCTGATCTAATAGAGCTTGCTTGGCCATACCCTACTGTTGTGGCCAATTTGTCAAACCTGGGAAAAAAAATTATCATCTAACCCCAAATATTATTCCACATTAGAACAAAGGAATTTAAATTCACTCTCTCTTATAAAATAAATTGTCATTTTCTATTTTATAGTACCTCAGAAATGGCAAGCTAGTAGTTGTTTACTTGTGCAGAGCTCCAAAAATTATGCAATAAATCATAGCTTGGAATGACCCGTGAAACCCCATTATATAGTTGTAAAATATGGGAATAGGGAAATCAATTAATCGATTGCGAAGCGATTTATTTTTTTCAAATTTTAAAATAGGTAGCTATGTCAGAATTGCAAAATAAATCTCAATGATTCTTTTGATATTTAAAAATAGGTAATCTTTGTGATAGATGGTTTTCTTCGTGCCCCTTGGTCTTTGATTAAGTTAGGTAGACAAATCTTAGAATTTTAAAATATGTAATCTTATCTGAATTTCAAAATCAATACAATAGATAAACCTAATTTAAATGTAAAAGGATTTTAGCAACTGTAATATGCTACACATAGGTCTCATAAAGATGAAAGGAGATATAAAACGATAATTAAGAAGTTATTTGTAAATTATATTATGGTGGAAATCCTATCTTATAAACTTAAGGGAAAAAGATATCAGTATCTTTTCGGTTATTATTGATAATAGAATTAGGCTTTTATTTATTTATTATTTTTATTTTCGGTGATAGCATAAAAAATGGCTGACCAATTGGAATAAAAATGAGTTGGTAAAATAAATTTACAATAAATTTACTCTCTTCTTAGTGATATTTGTTAGAGAGAGGAATCCCAGAATTAAAAACTTAACACCTCAATATGGTAAAATAAAATGAATTATAATCTCATTATGGTAACATTGGTTCTGGATCGTTTTGCAGAAATTACATTAAAGGAGATACCTTTGTCTTCAATAAGAAGCAAGGTTTGTCTTCAATAAGAAGCAAGGCAGTTGTCGGCGTAAGTTCCACCAGCTTCTTTATAGCATCTGATGTTTTCCCCTTGGCAAGAATTTCCAAGTACTTCCCCAGTAATACAAATGTTATTAGCATTGCACTTGTTTCGAAGTAAGTTGGAGACCAAAACCCAGTAATTGCACCATAAAGAAGAGCACAAACAGAGTAAAAGTAAGAGGCTGAAGTCCCCAATGCCACCAAGACATCCATGTTCGTTGAACCATTTCGAAGTGCTCGGCCAGCTACAACATAGAAACGCTTCCCAATACCAAATTGAATAACGCTAACCAGCGCCCATTTCAACCAATCGCCCATTTCAAAAGGACCACACCGCCAAAGCAATAAGGAATACACCAGTGGTATGCTCGGGCAGACAAATCGCATGAAAAATATAGGAATCTGCCATCAAATTATAGGAGTCAAAAATAAGGTTTAAAATTAAAATAAAATAAAATAACTCCTTCCTCTCCTTTTTCATATTTTCTTTTTGTTTTATGCTTGGGGTAGTGGGAGAGAGGAGGCAGGAAATGCAAGAATCTTTTAATTTTCAGTATATCAACAGTCTGGTCTTCTTAAAGGCACCACCAAGTGTTCCTAGGAATTGTGAGTTAATAGGCTTGCAAATGTGAAGCCAAGTACAGGTAAACTCGCAAAGGATAAATTGTTGAGTGTACATGACAAAAATGGACATTCTAATAGAATATACTAATGATATACTTAAACTTATGAGTGAAAAAAGATGATTTACTCACACTAAGAAATAGACTGGCAGTGAAGAGTCGAAACATTTTCTTGGATTCTTCTAAATCGTGAGATGCCATCCTCGTATATGGGTTCTTTACAGTTAAAGTAAACTTTCTAGAGATTCCTTCATTAATTGCGTCAACTAAAGATCTAGAACCAAGAACCTCAGGATCAAAGACAACGTCCAATTCTCTTGTTGTCCTGTTGAAACAAAATTGTCTAACTCCATTCAACTTGCGAAGTATCCCTTCTAGAAGATGTACATCCAAATCAGTGTATATCCCTGTAACGATTTTATCCTACTCACTACCTTGTACAAGTGAAGCTTCAAAACCAGCATCTTCAATTGCATTGACAATGTTGTCCTTGCTGGTTATTGTAGGATCAAATTCAACCTCCCCTAATGAAGTAGTCAGAGAAACTACGGCTCTTTTCACACCTGGAAGCTTTCTTAAGATTCCTTCAACAGAGTTTACACAAGCCGCGCATGTCATACCTCCTATCGTGAACTGCCCTATTAACATCTTGTGTGACTTCGTTCGCGAAGTATTCGGCTCATCTAGAATCTCTGCCTCAAATCCTGCATCCTCAATTGCATTCTTAACATATTCATCCTAAAACAAACAAATAATAAGTAAAGGAAAGCGTACCTATGCAAGTAAGAATCTTAACCTTAGTAAACGCTATGCCATACGACATTTACATTAGCTAATAACAAAAGGACAACCTCAATAAATTTCAAAATATAAATTGGGTGCATAGCTATGTACAGAACATTGAATATATTTCCAAATACTGAGCTCAACACGTGATCTTATTGAATCAGAAAGCACTCCAAAAAATGGCTGCAAAAAAGAGTATAGGATTCAGTAATGTCAATTTCAATTATGATGCTCAATAATACATGAAACCAGCTTACAGATTTGACTCACTTCTAATGTGTATTTCCTCTAGCAATATCTTAACCCGGTTTGTGGCATTGATAATAGAAAGCATAAACAACAACTAATAAATATATTTGATACGAAATTATCCATAGTTCTAAATTTAAATTCAATTTCAATTTCAATTTCAATTTGAAAACGTATGAGATAAAATTGTGCTATTTGAATAGGTTTAGTGATAAAGCTTATATTTATCTAAACTGTTAGATTCCATTTTTGATAAAGCCTATATTTTTTTAACTAAAATCTGGAATAAAAATGAGTTGGAAATTGAATTGCTGACCTGGCCTTTGACGTGGCCTTTTCTGGAGCCTCTAAATAGTTTTGGTTTATATATTATATATGATAGTTAACTTATATAATAACTATTATAGTTAACTAATACAATTAATAGTAATAGTTAACATATATAGTAACTATTATAGTTAACTAACACAATTAATAGTAATAGTTAACTTATAAAGTAACTATTATAGTTAACTAATACTATTAATAGTAATAGTTAACCTATATAATAACTATTATTATTAACTAATAGTATTAGCTAATAAGGAGAATACCAAAAGTCACATAGATTTTAGGATAGTGATGACGTGGCTTCTCCAAAATCAAGAGTTTGTCTAAACTTGTCCACGTGGCGAAGCCATAACCCTCCTCAACAACTTTAATATATATATATAGATTTATTAGGTTTACTAAGAAGGACTGCTCCCCATCCTTCTTTACATCCATATGTTTCTATAATTATGTAGTCTGTTACTAAGGGTAATTCTAATGGTTTTATTCTTTTCACTCTGTCTTTTATTTCCTTTACCAATTTTATGTCTTCTTTATTAAAATTTCTCTGACCATTTTTTGTGGTTTTACTGTAAAGTGATCCTACTAATTTTGATAAATTTGGGATAAATTTTCTTGCATAGTTAACTAGACCTAAGAAGGCTTGTATCTGTTTTAAATTTTCAAATTTTTCCGGGAAATCAATAATTTTTGTTGAGATGTGAGGTTGTAATTCTATTTTTCCGTTTCCTATCTCTAATCCTAAAAAGGATATTTTCTTTTTAAATAATTCCATCTTTCTTTTTTATACTACTATACCATGTGTTTTTATTTCATTGAAGACTTGTTTCAAATGTTTTTCATGTTCTTGTAAAATTTCACTTGCTACTAAAATATCATCTATATAAATCATGCAAAAATCATATTTTAAAAATATACTGTCCATGAATCTTTGAAATATTGAAGGAGCGTTTTTAAGCCCAAAACTCAAAACGTTCCATTCAAATTGTCCTTCAGAACATGTGAATGTTGTCCATGGTTTAAATTTTTCTTCTAATTTTAATTGATTGTAACCTGATTTTAAATCAAATTTGGAAAATATCTTTTTCTTCTGTATTAGGTTTACCAAAGAGTCTTTATTTGATATGTTATATCCATCATCTTCTGTATTATCATTTAGTCTTTTATAATTATATACTATTCTAGCTTTTCCTCTTTTTATTTCACTATGGTTTCTTATTAGAAAAGCTGCTGATCTATGTGGACTTTCTGATTTTCTAATTAAGTTTTGTTTTATCATTTCTGGGATTTGTATTTTAAATTCCTCTTTATCTAACGGACTGTATTCAATGTTAGCTGTTCTGATTGTAATGTCAGGATTTTTTATTTTAAATTTACACGTGTATATGACCTTTGAGTTTGTAATATCTTCTCCTATTAGTCCTATTTTTTCTAAATGTAGAATTATAGGATGATTTATACTTTTTTGTTATATCTGTCCCTTTTCCTAACTCTTGTGTTAGCATATTTGTGAGGAGATTTAAGGTTTCATTTTCTATATGACATTTTTTATTTTGATTTGATTTTAAAAATTCTAAGCTCCCTAGTCCACCACGCTTCTGTGCGAACTCTGATGTTTGATTATATCGTAGGGTAGGTATGCTATAAATATGTTTACTAAGTGTAATGTAGTTCTTTGTAATTGTTATAGCCCCTTGTAAACCTAGAATGAAATTTAGGCCTAATATAAATTCTTTTGATTTTATATATTCTGGACTAATATTGACCTGTGGTATGTCATATTTGAAGCTATAGTTTCCTGAAAAGTCTAGAAACTGTATTCCTATAGGTTCAAGGTAATGTGTGATTGTCATTAGCCTATCTTCTATTGTTCTGGTCACTAATTTATATGTTAATTCTTTTTTAAACTGTTTTGGAACCATGTCATGTGATATTACACTTTTTGTAGCCCCCGTGTCTAATAACGCAGTTAGGACCAAATATTCCTTATTATCTAGCCATAATCGACATTGTAAGTTTATCATATTAGCTATATTCCTTGTTTGTATTAAGGTATGTACTGTTGACATATTTGTTAAATCTTCTTGTTCTTCTTCGGCTTCTGTTATCTTTTGTTTTCCCTTATAAACTATATTTTCTATTTGTAATATCATTTTTTTCTATATTTCTTATTTTTAGGCTATGTAGTTCGGTAGCTATTTCTAATTTATCCAATTTTTCGGTAACTTTTTCTATATTTAATGTCTTTGATGATGTTTCTATTATCTTCATTTCTTGTTCGAATACTGTTTTTAAGCATAGGTAGCAAATTTCTTTAAAGCATATGTTGCACTGTGACCTTTTTTCTATACTTGGAAAATAACCACAATTAAAACATTTTATGTAATTATTTCCTCTTCTACTAATCCAATTATGTATACATTCCTCTTCTTTATTCATATAAGTGTATGTAATTTTTGTAATTTGGCTATTATCATCACTATTGTATGTACTATTTACTGACTCATTATCTGATTCCATATTGTCTAGAGGTTCTATGTTGTATTCCCCTAATTGTTCTATTAAATTACTTCTTTCTGTGTTTTTGTTTTTATTTGGGCATTTATTAGCTAAATGTTTTTCAACACCACAAATAAAACATCTACATTTCCTAGTCTGAGGTTTTCTTACGTACTTATTCCCTGGATACGGTTTATATTCTTTTCTGTATGTTGTACTTTTTCTTATTTTCTTTTTGAATTTATTATATTGTCCATAAGCCTGTGGTGTGTAAATTGCTGTTTTACAGAATGCATAAGCACTCTTTTTTAATTGTTCCTGGAGGGTTACTTCTTTACATTTATCTTCTAATATGTTAAAGGTATATGTTATTCTAGATCCAATTCCTAGGTTTTGTCTGTCACCAAACTCTTGTTTCCATGAATTATGGATAGTTTTACCTAAATCTCTAGGTAATTTAACAAAGTATTTATCAAATAGTTCATCATCCATAGCATGTCCTGTTTGTGATAATAACCTAGTAAAATCTAGGATAAATTCATTTATGTATTTCATATCTGCTATACTTAATTGTTCTAGATTTTTAATGGCTGTATCTTGTATAAGAGTAGTATTTTTCGCTGGGTCTACTCCTAATATTAATGTTCTAATTTGACTGGTGAAGTTGTATGGGTTATCTCCTATAGCCTTTAATCTGTTTATCTCATCCGGACTTTGGACTTTTTTACTTTGCCATATTTCTAAGGCTATTGGGCCTAATGTGGTCTCTAAATATGAAAACATGTCCATATTGTCTCTTTTGTTTGTTTCCCACATTCGTACTATTGTTTGTTCCCATAGTAATATTTCATCACCCCATAACTGTGGCTTTTGTTTTTCTAACTTTTTTTAAAATATTTTTTTTAAAAATATTTTTTTTGAAAAAAACTTTCTAGGGTATAGGGTATAGGATATATGGTATAGTATATAGGATATAAGGTATAGGGTATACCCTATAGGGTATAGGGTATAGGATATATGGTATAGTATATAAGATATAAGGTATAGGTATACCCTATAGGGTATACCCTATATGGTATAAGGTATACCCTATAGGGTATATGGGTATACCCTATAGGGTATACCCTATAGGGTATAGGGTACACCCTATAGGGTATAGGGTATAGGGTATACCCTATAGGGTATATATTCTATACCCTATACCCTATATACTATATCCTATACTCTATACCCTATACCCTATAGGGTATAGGGTATACCCTATAGGGTATAGGATATAGGGTATACCCTATACCCTATACCCTATATACTATAGGGTATAGGATGTACCATATAGGGTATAGGGTATACCTTATACCCTAAAGGGTATACCCTATACCCTATAGGGTGTACCCTATAGGGTATAGGGTACACCCTATATCCTATAGGGTATAGGGTACACCCTATACCCTATAGGGTATAGAGCATAGGGTACACCTTATACCCTATAGGGTATAAGGTATACCCTATAGGGTATAATATATAGGGTGTACCCTATATGGTATAGTATATAGGGTATAGGGTATACCCTATAGGGTATAGGGTACACCCTATATCCTATAGGATATAAGGTATAGGGTACACCCTATACCCTATATAGGGTATAGGGTATACCCTATATGTAACGCCCCGAGCCCAAAGACCGGGTCGGAACGCTATCATATTTGACGGACTATCCCCACAAACCACCACAAGTCTTTCCAGCACGTGTTGTCCTCACTTACGTGCTCGGCATTTGAAGCTAAGGTGGGTCGCCCATCCTAGAATTTCCCGGTCAAACGCTTAACCTTGGAGTCCTTATAGGATGAGCTTAGAAAAGAAGATGCGTCTTGGTGATATGAGTAGCACTAATCAAATCATATCAAACATATCGAGCACACACATTTTGGGGCGCCACAATCTCCCCCAGCTTAGGATCCTTGCGGGTCGCAAGGCCTGCTTGGAAACCCGGGCGGTGTGGATCAGAGGGCTCGTACGGAGTCGAGGTGACTCCCAGGCTCTGCGCAGTGTGCACTTTGTTCCGCGCGGCACTTTGCTCCACACTTCGTAGGTCCCGCTCGATACCATTTGTAACGCCCCAGAGCCCAGACCGGGTCGGAACGCTATCATATTTGTGGACTATCCCCTGAAACCACCCTTGAGTCTTTCCGGCGCGTGTTGTCCTCGGCTTACGTGCTCATTTGAGAAAGCTTCCCGGTGGGTCACCCATCCTAGAATTTTCCCGGGTCAAGCACGCTTAACCTTGGAGGTCCTTATAGGATGAGCTTAGAAAGAAGATGCATCTTGGTGATATGAGTAGCACTAATCAAATCATATCAAACATATCAGGCACACACATTTTTGGGGGCGCCACACTATACCCTATATAGGGTATAGGGTATAGGGTACACCCTATACCCTATATAGGGTATACCCTATAGGATATAGGGTACACCCTATACCCTATAGGGTATAGGGTATACCCTATAGGGTATATATTCTATACCCTTTACCCTATATACTATACCCTATACTCTATACGCTATACCCTATAGGGTATAGGGTATACCCTATAGGGTATAGGGTATAGGGTACACCCTATACCCTATTGGGTATAGGGTATAGGGTATATCCTATAGGGTATACCCTATATCCTATACCCTATATACTATACCATATAGGATATAGGATATACCCTATAGGGTATAGGGTATACCCTATAGGGTATACCCTATACCCTATATACTATTTCTTATAGGGTATAGGGTGTACCCTATAGGGTATATGTTGCACCCTATACCCTATAGGGTATACCCTATAGGGTATAGGGTATAAAAGTTATATAAAAAAAGTTAGAAAAAAAATAAACAAATGAAAGTATAATAAAGAAATCAGAGACGGGTAAAATTCTTTAATTTTTATTTATAAATGTATAGTTTTTTTATTTTTTATGAATATAAATAAATATTTTGGACATTTTTTAGTATTGAAGTTTTATACACCATGTATACTCAATATAGAATATACTATACACGATATTTCAAATAAAATATGAATTCAAATAATTTTATACTTTATAAAATTAATATTTGATATTCACTCTTCAAAAGATATATATTCATTTTAAAAATATATATTACAATTAAATAATATAATTAACTTATTAACATTTTAAGAATGTCACATATTTTTATCATATTTAGCCTTACTTCGTTTATATTTGAGGTAAACTTAACAATTAGGTATTAATAAACATGCATTAGACTGTATATATTTAAACAAAAAAAAAAAATCGTCGCTAATCCGTCGCTATTTCAAAGTAAAAAATATTATTGAAATTTCCGTCGTTAATTCGTCGGTAATTGAATAAGAAATAATATTTTTTTTTTTTAATTTTATATAGCGAGGGAAGATATCTGTCGTTATATTAATTTGAGAAATCCGTCGTTAATCCGTCGCTAAATGAAAATAAAATAATATTTTTTTTTTTTTTATTCTATAGCGACGAAATGCTTCCGTCGGCAAAAAAATTTTGCAATCCCTCGTTAATCCGTCGGTAAACCGTCGGCAAAAAAAGGCGCAATTTTTTGGCGCCACTTTTATGACGAAATAGTGAGGGAATATTTTCCGTCGTTAAATCCGTCGGTAAAGTTATCGTTTTTAGCTTTATTTTTTATTTTTTATCCCTCACTATTTCCTCACTAATCCGTCGCTATTAGCGACGGAATTGAGTCCGTCACTAAAATTCGTCGCTAAATGACAGTTTTCTTGTAGTGAGGTTTTAAAGTGGAAGAGACTAATAAAACATTTGAAGAAATTATAAATAAAAAAATTCACTGAATTAAATATCCAAGAAGAAGGGGATGACATGATAATAGATTGTATTACAGAATTAGGATTAATATATGAAGAAAGTTATAATAAATTACAAGAAATCTATAATTTACCTTTGGTAAGTGATATACAACAGGGAAAAATAATGATAGCCGACTTTTACAAACAAGAAAAAGCATTTATGGACTAACACATGGAAAATGCAAGAAAAAGAGCTAAACCGGAATGGACAGAACCAGGAACAGCTACAGAAGATGTAATAGGTAGAGAAAATTGGACTCCCCCGTCAAGACAATATACAGGAGAATCAAAATACACCAGCCAAGGAGCCAGATTACCTCTAGGAAACCTATACAGTAGTAATATGTTATTATTAGAAAAACAGAAGCCACAGTCATGGGGTGATGAAATATTACTATGAGAACAAACAGTAGTACGAATGTGGGAAACAAACAAAAGAGTCAGTATGGACATGTTTTCATATTTAGAGACCACATTAGGCCCAATAGCCTTAGGAATATGGCAAAGTAAAAAAGCCCAAAGTCCGGATGAGATAAACAGATTAAAGGCTATAGGAGATAACCCATACAACTTCACCAGTCAAATTAGAACATTAATATTAGGAGTAGACCCAGCGAAAAATACTACTCTTATACAAGATACAGCCATTAGAAATCTAGAACAATTAAATATAGCAGATATGAAATACATAAATGAATTTACCCTAGATTTTACTAGGTTATTATCACAAACAGGACAGGTTATGAATGATGAACTATGTGATAAATACTTTGTTAAATTACCTGGAGATTTAGGTAAAACTATCCATAATTCATGGAAACAAGAGTTTGGTGACAGACAAAACCTAGGAATTGGACCTAGAATAACATATACCTTTAACATATTAGAAGATAAATGTAAAGAAGTAACCCTCCAGGAACAATTAAAAAAGAGTGCTTATGCATTCTGTAAAACATCAATATACTATATATAAATATATATAATATAGTATATATATAGTATATATAATATATATATATATATATATATATATATATATATATATATATATATAGTATATATATATAAAAATATATATAATAATATATATATATATATATATATATATATATATATATATATATATATATATTATAATAGATATAAATTATATATAAATATATATAATATTATATATAAATATATATAATATTATATATAAATATATATAATATTATATATAAATATATATAATACATATAATATTATATATAAACATATATATAATATAATATAAATATATATTATATATATAAATATATAATATAATATAATATATATACTATATAATATACTATATATATAATATATATATATATATATATAAATATAATACACACATTTCAGAAAATGAATTCAGATGGAAAATCAAACAGCTTGCCTAATTCAGAATTCAGTCTTCAGACGCTGCCTCTTAACACTTAATCAGATTTCAGAGGTGAAATCAGATTTCAGCACTTAACGCTTAAAAAAAACAAAAGGCACCTAAGAAAAAATCTAGAGGTTTCGGAAGGAACATTTGCCTCGGGATGCCACCGATTTTAATTTAGCATTTTCATTTTGGTGAGAAAAGTCGGAGCATTGGTAAGTTTTCAACTTATGATCCTGTGCGTCTCCTTGATTCATGCGTTGTAATTATTTTACTGATAATATCTTGATCACGTGAATTATTTTATAATACTCCCTCCGTCCCATTATTTACTTCACCCTTTTAGCCATGGCACAAGAATTAAGGAAGTAATATTTATATTCAAAAATAATATGAGAGAGAAATGTTAATGAAGTTTAAGAAAAGGCACAAATGGAAATTTAAAATCTAATCATTCCCTCCAAAATTCAATCAGCCTTACAGTTTCTACAATCCATGGAAAAGGCACAAAGGACACAATACTTAATTAGAATTATTACAAGGATCACAATCCATGTCATTCCCTCCAAAAAAATTTCCCTCCAACTTTTTTTTGAGGGAACCATTACAGGAGAAGGTTTTTAAATTCAAAAAAAAAAAGAGTTTTGTGTTACCATTTACAAAAGACAGCCACAACAACAACAGTCTTCAATTTCAGCTTGGTCTGAACAGTTCCATTCCATCAGCCTTCAGTGCTCTTCAAAACAACATTGAACATGGCTTCATCATCAGGCTGCAACTTGTTATCCAAGCCAAATTTAACTCAAAATCAACCCAACTTGCTGGGACAATTCTTGATTGAAGGTTTAGTGGAGGGAAAGCTTCCTAGAGGATACATAACCAAGGCTGCAACAAAATATGGGGTGAGCAGAAGAACTATCTTCAAATATTGGAGGAAGGTCCAGGATCAACGGGCCCAAGGAATACCTGTCAATTTAAATTCAAAAAAGAAAGGTACATTAAGGACTAAAAGAGTGAAATTTTGATGAAGAAAAAATGAAAGGCATTGAGTTTCGCAAAAGAGGAACAATTAGAAACCTTAGTCAAGGTTTAGGAGTCAGTAAATCAACAGTTGGGAGATGGAAAAAAGAGGGTGTGATCAGGGCTCACACAAATGCAATCAAGCCAGGTTTAAATTTTACAAACTGTTTAGCAAGACTCAGTTTTTGCCTTGAATCTCTCTCATTTAATGCAGCAGCAAACATAGTCAGTTTCAAGCCCATGAATCATATCATACACTTATATGAGAAGTGGTTTTACATAACCAAAACAAATGAAAGGTATTACATTTGTCAAGGTGAAGAAGAGCCACATAGGACATGTCAAAGCAAAAGATTCATCACAAAAGTGATGTTTCTTTGTGCTGTTTCAAGGCCAATTGTTGATAGAGAAGAAAATTTAAGCTTTGATGGAAAAATTGGCATGTGGCCATTTACAAAAAAGGAGCCAGCAAAGAGAAACAGCAGAAATAGAGCAGCAGGTACAATGGTAACAAAGGCATTGGAATCAATCAATAAAGAAGTGACCAAGAATATGCTCATAACCAAAGTAAGATTTCAGCCATTTTATAGATGTGTAACATATTTTTCACATTGCAATAAACTCTTATGTGTGTTATTTATGCTTCAGGTTCTTCCAGCAATCAAGAAAAAATGGCCTTCAACAACCAGCAAAGACATTATTATTCAGTGGGATAATGCCCCACCACATATCAACAACAATGATGTGAATTTTAGAGCAGCAGCAAGTGAGGATGGCTTTAACATACAGCTACAATTTCAGCCACCAAATTCACCGGACACAAACATCAATGACTTAGGTTGGTTCAACTCATTGGATGCAATGAGAAATACCATTCAAGCCGAGACAATGGATGAATTGGTGAATGGAGTGCTAGAATCATTTGACAATTTAACAGCTTATAAATTGAACAAGTTGTTTCTCACATTGCAATCAACAATGAGACAAATTATGAATGTGAGGGGTGATAACAACTACAGCTTACAACATCTGGGAAAAGATGCTTTGGCAAGAAATGGACAGCTTCCAAGAGACTTATCAGTTAATAATAACCTAGTGAAGTGTTGCATTCGGTACTTACAACAAGCGGGTCATGGAGCAAGGTTTGAAGGCATGATGCATGAGATGGAATTTGTGCACTTGTCTTTGGGTAATGGTATGTAAACAGCATTTATACTCTCAGAAAAGTCTCATCATAGAGTAGTTTTTGAAGGGTCAGCCACATAAGACAGCTTTTTGTAATGGTATGTAAACAACATTCTACTCTCAGAAAAGTGTCATCATAGAGTAGTTTTTGACTGTCAATGAAGCTTAAACTTTAATGTTTATTCATTCTCAGAATTGAATCATCATAGAAAGGTTGCACACAAATTCATTCACATAGCATCTCACCAATTCAAACTTCACTTAAGCACACAATACCAATCTCAACACATAAGCCTGTCCCAGACTACAATTTCAGCCAAGACAGTGGGTAAAAAAGTGCTCAAAATAGCAAAAGTTTTTATCATTGCACATAGAAAAAGTTCTTATCAGCAAAATCATTTTAGTGAGCAGTTGAAACAAACAATCACAAAAATTTCTTCAAGAAGCCATACTCATCATTTCACAGCAACAATTCACCAAACTCCCAAAAATGTAGTGAACAAAAGAGAAGAACAGAGACTAGAGATTAAGAAAGAATACATAAACCTGTTCCTTGAGCCATCGTTGTATAGCCGGAAAGTGCAAACCCAACATTAGCAAGTCATTTCTATGCTCTTCAACCTTTCGCTCAAAGTGGGACTTAGATCGTTTAACCGTGGGTGGAGTCCATTCATAGACAGTGTTATCCTCTCTAAATCGAAAGTAGGGAGATGGACCATTTTGGGCTGTAATGGCGTCAAGTTGTTCGGACAGAGACCACCATGGCTCGTCAAACACAGACAACGGAAGACCTTTCAGATATGGCTCAGTCAACAATTCCCCAAAGATATTTCGATATTCTCGTGTTTCCTCAAAAGAAATGGCTTCCCCAACCTGAGATTTGTCATTAATAGACGAAAAAGGGGTGAAGTTTGATGAATCGCCGGCGACGATTGACGTATCGTTCGTCACCATGACCGATTCAACTTCGAATTTGTTGGGAAAATTAGAATCCATGAAGAAAGGGGAACAATCGAGAGAGAAAACCTAACATTAGGGGGTTAATTGTTGGTAATCGCCAGCGTGAAATCGAGAGAGAGAAACTAGGGTTTGGACGCGTGAAATCAAGGATAGAAAAAGTGAGGAGAGAGAGTAGGTTTTGGGTAGTGATTGATCCTTATCTGTGATAAAAAAAATGAATTTGTTTTGGGTTTTAATTAGTTTTGTGTTAGGGGGTGTTTAATTATGGAATATGTTATTAGTGTTGTTTTAAATGGGCCCCACATATTAAAGTAATAATATAAAATGTCCCAAAAAAAAAAGGTGAAATTTTAAATGAAACATCCAAAATGACAAGAGGAAGTATACCCGTTAGCCTTTTCCTTCCAAGAAAAGGATGCTCATTAAAGAACATTAAAAAATTAACGGATCTTTTAATTTATGGACTCCCCTATTAATTCATAATAAATACTCTCTCCGTCCCATAGAACATTACACGTTTACTATTGAGAACGGAAAATAAGAAATAATGTTATTAAAGTATGTGTTGTGAGTGGGAGGAGAGAGAATGAGTGGAGAGAATAGTAAATTTGAAAAGTGTTGTGAGTGAGAGGAGAGAGAATGAGTGGAGAAAATAGTATTTTTTTTTCCTTTTTAGGAAAGTGGGACTTTAAAGAGGGACGCCCAAATGGGATGGAGGGAGTACTTGTATTTATTTATTCAACAATTTAGAAAGATGTACTATTTTATTTTTATTTGTACGGTTTCTTAATCATGATTTATTTTTTTAACTAGAAATTTTTGGTACTTGTAAGTTCCAAGTTTCCTCTTGCGGGATCACAAATCAACAAGAATGACACATGTCAATCTTTCGGCTCAAGGGAAACCGACTTTTATTGTTCCAGCATGGGGCGCACGGTCTCCCATGTTTAGGCTATCTAATTGGGGGGGGCAGACTGCTAAAATAAACATTTGGGTGAAGATTATCATGCTTTTACCAATTTCCACCTACTCTCTCGACACCCAAACACTCTAAATTCATAACGTCCCAAGGTTATTAATTCTTTTTGTACATTTTATTGTAAAAATTATTAATTCAAGAATAGATAATGAGATTTACTTATATATTTACAACAAAAAAAAAATTTATCTACTTTTTCTCTCCTATTTTATTATTTTATGTAAAACACTTAATTTTTTTCTTAAAATTCATGCATTCATATTTGATATCTATAGTATAAATGAGGGAGGGATTTGCTACAGTGGTATAAACAGTTTTAAGCGACGAAATTTTCATTTTGCCCTCATACATTTGTCTCTTTCTCATTTTGCCCTTAAATTTTTTTTTTTTTAAATAAAAAAAAATGTGTCCTTGAACACGAGCTTAATTAAAATAAATAAATAAATAAAATAAACGTGTCCTCGGACCCGGGCTATTCTAGTAAAAATCCACATGATTCACTGGTCTGTGGTCACTTACTTCGTCACTCTCTCCGTCAGCTAATTATACTTTCACACCTAATCTCTACTTAAATAAAGGTAATCTAATTAATTTTTCTGATTAAGCTTAAGTTAAACTACGTCGTTTCGTTTCGATTAATTGGAAATGATGCGGGAACCGAGAAATGATAGTTAACAGTCTAACAACAGCTGGCCAACTAGAACGTTCTATCAACCAACACGTCCCAACCGGAGAAAAAAAAAAATTAAAAGATGAAAATATCCCAATTTTCTCTCTCCACTCTCGCTCCACCACCACTTTCTCCGGCGGGATCGGCACTTCTACAGCCGCCGCCGTCGTCGTCTTGGCTAACAGTTCACCGGAGATTATTTTTTCGTGCGCACAAAATCCAGTGTTTGGCGTCTTCTGCGACGGCGTCGACATCGTGCTCGAGTGCAGATGTTGTGGTTACCAGAGAACGCGGAAAGAATGACAAGCTCATCAATGCGCTTGTAATATTCTGACTGAATTTTCCAATTTTCATCAATTTATATTTATTTTTGATTTTTTGACTTTACTTTTGTGGAATTCTAGTACATTGATACATTCCTGTTCTGTAGTACTAGTATATGTTAGCGTCCGTGGTATTGTTTTCACTGTAATTGATATCTTAAATATTTAAGCTGCTTCAGATATAATTGGCTGTTTGGTTATGTGAATTTGGATATTACATGTCATTATATGCTTTAAATATCTATACTATTAACGAGATTTCTAATCACTAAGGTACATAAGATGTTTGGATGAAGAACTGAGATCACAATTTGATGATCACTGAACGCAGAGGAATTGCCTAAATTTATCTTTATAATGGTATCCTGTGTAGAAGATATCCTGTATCCTTTTCTGACGTGTTGAAATGATATTTCTGTTCTCGAAATTCAGTTGTTGTATCGATGGTAATTAACTACATTGTTGCGTGGGTGTGGTGGAGCATGTTTATGTCTTGGTTTGGGATACTTGTTTCAATTGCTTGCCCGTGTGTGCTGCAAGATTCAGTAGATTCCATATTTTACTTCCAAGGAAGAACTTCAATGACAGTGTTAATTTCTCTTATTTGTTCTTTTGTAAACACAATTACTGATAGCAAGACAAGGATACTCCTTCAGTTGATGAATCTATTACATAGCTGGTTACACCAGTGCCCTGATATTATAAAGGATACTTTAACAAGGTTGCTGAGCGTTAATCATTAATGGAGTTTTTGCATTTTATTCCCTTCACTTGTCTCATAACTGGTATCTTTGCATTTAGCAATGCAGAATGATGGTAATTTAGAAGTCCTTACTTCTAGCTCATCGTAGATTGGCTTAAGATGCTTTTTTGTGGTTTGAGTACAGGCCAAACATGGTGTCAACTGTTTGGAGCTTCCGCTTATCCAGCATATGCATTTGCCTGATTTGGATAGACTTTCCATCATTTTAAAAGGTATGTTATCTCACCTTATGTTTGAGCTTCTATTTCAAAGATCATTTTCAGATCGTTGTGCACTTTCCATTCGTCCATTTTATATCTTGAGAAATATTTTATCATTCGCTGTATTATCTTCAATACACTGCATTTCTTTAGATTCATAATCCGGCTCTGGCAAAGACTATGCATTATTGTCCTCAATCATGATACTCCCTCCGCCCACAAATTAAACGTCCTCTTTTGTTTGGGCACGTTGGTTAAGGATTTTATTGTGTCCAGCTTTGCGCTTCCACTTAAAGATGGAGTAATCACTTTCACTTTTTAGATATCACCCATTGTAGAATTTTAGTAATTGTTGTTCATTTTCTAACCATATCTTCGAGGGATACTAAGAGTCTAAGCTGGAAGGGATGAAAAGTTAGGGGTATAATTGGACATGTATGATAAAAAGAATATTATATCGAGAAAGAGGATAGTATTTTGGGATAATCCTAATAGGAAATGAGGATGCCTAATTTGGGACGGAGGGTGTATATAATACGAACTTTATGCTAAGTTGTGCTAGAACAATCTGATTCATTTTATTAAAATTTATATACAGTCATACCACAAAAAGGATTGTGTGGTAGTACATATTGGTTGATCATTAGCTACTATCTAGCTCGATATTAGCATGTTCTTGCAAGTTCTATAATCGCATGTGCGGGTGATCAATTTAAAACTTATCTTCATGACTTTTATGTGCTAAAAAGTGAACTTATAATACTTCTGTTTTTTTTTCTACTTGGCGGGTTTTTGATACCTTTCTTCCCATATGTTGTGGTAGCAGACACTACTTTTGATTGGATCATCATAACTTCTCCCGAGGCAGCTCTTGTTTTCATAGATGCTTGGAAGTGAGTATTAAGCTTGCTTTTGCATTCATACAGCTTCAAATTCTACTCATATTACAAATATGTTTGTATTGATTGATGTGCACTATATATAGCGTAGAAACATGTGATTCGTTTCTCAATTGAGTATCATTCTAGAGGGGGAGCTACTTGGTTTCAACAATTTGCATTTGGTAATTTATTGGTCATGTAAATGTCGGAGTCATTTGTCTACAATTTTGAGTTGGTCCCTTGTAAAAGAAAATGGACGTAGTTATTGGTCAAATACTACAGCAGTAAGAGCTGGATATATGGTCAAACCAGATTAGAAACTACTTCAGTTCCTTCTATCAGCTCGAAGTATATGACTCCCTCATGTCTTCCATCCATTCTGTGCTCTTTCTCCCCCAAATTCTTGTAGGAAGGGCAACTTCAGCTATATCATTATGAGGATTAATTTACTGATAACTAGACAGTGATTCGGGTGATTAGCTAATGGCTAGAGAGAAGCTAATGAAGTTTTGCATGGAATGAGAAATATTTATTTCTCTGGTGATAAACAGAATAGAGATCAAGTGCTTGTGGAAAGCGTACATGGTTCAGTTGTCTGGATCCTATTTGTAGTATAGTTTTTGTTGTTCAGTATGGGCCATAGTTATTAAAAGCGCGCCTAGGCGCGCGCCTAGGCTCCGGGCGCAGAGAGGCTCAGCTTTGGAGCCTGGATTGTGCTAGGCGAGGCTCTGTTTCATAGGCGATGGATTAGGCGCGCCTAGGGCTAAAGCGCGAGCCTTGATGGTGTGCGCCTAGGCTCCGGGCACAATAATTGACCAACAATTAAATCGTAATTAAACCTAATACGCGACTAATACTCTTCTCTACCACGACTCTCTCACGTACACGTGTCATAACTCTGTATAAGAGTAGCGATCACTAGGAACTCCTTCAAACTAACAGCGACGACCTCCGGCGACCTGGGAAGAACTCCGGCGACCTGGGAAGAACTCCGGCGATCACCCTGATCACTTGATGTTGTATGCATACTATATTTTTAGTATAGTATACATACATTTATGACATATAACGTATGTTTGTGCTTGTTTCTTTTATGACTTATAACGTATGTTTGATTTACTACTTACATTTGATTTATTGCTCATCTTGATGTTGTATGTATACTATATTTTTAGTATTTTAAGACATTTTTGCGTCGTCACTCGGGCGTGCGCCCGGCGCCTAGGCTCCGGGCACACCTTTTGCGCCTTGGTGCGTCTTGGGCCTTTAATAACTATGGTATGGGCTCACATTTGTTCATGTTCCTGGAACTGTCTTTTTAAGGTTGAGTTTGCTATCTGAGATGCTTCTTTGTTTTTCCTCTTGTACACCGTATGCTTATATGTGCAACCCACTTACTATGTACTCCCTCCGTCCCACTTCACTTGATACCAATTTCCATTTTGGTCTGTCCCACTAATTAAACTAAAACAATTAATAATAAAGTTGTAAACAATAATTTAAAGAGAACCTTGGATCATAGTTCTATCCCCATTCTAATTCTGAATATCATTGGTTAAATCCCTTCCTTTATTCACCCAATCACGAGATATATTTCAATCTCTGTTTCTTTCTTTGATAATAGTTAATAGCGGCGACACGCTCAACTAAAAACCCTAATTGATAAACAAACTAAGCCGACACGGTCAAAATTCGATTAAGCAATTGATTTCGATTTAAGAAACTAAGATTGGGAATAATTACTAATATACTTTCACTTAGATAATTATCTAGTTTTACCCAATTCACAAATCAAGATGACACATACAAGATTTATGAAATTGCTACAATGAAAACCCTAATCCGACACGATAGAAGGGAGATCTAGCAATAATCAATTAAAAGGATTAAGAGATTGATCAATTTCTCAAAACCCTAATATTAATCAATCAAAACAAGTAAAACTATGAAATAGGGAAATAAAATGTAGAAGAGAAAACAAACCTCAACTCATAAAAAGAATGGTTCAAAGAACCTTAATCCAAAGTTATGGAAGTTTAAGCTTCCATGATGGAAGTTTAAGCTTCCATGGAATAATCAAAAGCTTCAATTCTTTTCTCAAAAACTAATGTAAACAGATGATAAAAGATCCCTAAAACAAGTTGAAAAGGAGTATATATACTCCTCCCATAAATAACCTAGTCTAAAAAGGAAAAATAAATAAAATAAATATCTAAAAATACAAAATCCCGTCGCTTGCCAGGCCGCTGAACGCTGAGGCACGACTCGTCCCTGAAAATCCCAACTCTGAATCTGTCGTCCCCTTATGGGGAATAGTTGGCTGTGAAGGGGAACGACTCGTCCCCAGAAGTTGACTTCCAGAAATCTTCAGCTTTAACCTTTCTCTTTGGCTCGATTTGATCCTCGATAGGATTCCAACCATCCTTGACAATTGACTCGACTTAGTTGGCTTCCATTGATGTAGAGATGATGCTCTTGAGCTCCTTGACTTGATTGTTGAATTCGAAAACAAGGTAAAACTCTCTAAATCTCTCTCGATTTACATTGTTTCTCAATAAATTCTCTCAATACATAATTCACTCAAAATACATCATACCTGTACTAATTAAATGAAAATAAAGAATAATAGGGACGAAAAACAAATGAAATAGATAGAATAAATCTGTCCTATCAAATACCCCACGCTTAGACCATTACTCGTCCCTCTGAGTAATATCCTAATCTCCAATCTAACACCGGTCTAAAACAGATGCATGGAGGGTAAATGATTCCTAGTTTCCTCTAATCCGCCAACACAAGTCAATGAAAAATAATATCTATCGGAGTAATAGAAACTCCGTCTCCTTATAACCCCAAAATATAAACAATGAAAATAATGACCTTAGCTTGATACCAACTCCCATAATAAAATGGTATCCAAACTAAGGTCCACCCACATAAAAGCCAAGGGGAACTAAATATGTCCTATGTTTTCCTCACGTTTGGCTCACGCTACATACACCCTCATAAAAGAAATCATTGTTAAGGTTGCGATCCTTAAACAAAGATTTACCTCGTGAAAAGCACCAACACCTCTTATAACTCCAAAAAATGAACGAGGGTTTCTAAATCCTAGGCACCACTATCCGAACCTCCTACTCCAATAATGGCTCTACCCGATACTCCAAACCTCCCTTATGTCTCGAACTCCGGTGATATAAAAGATAGAAAACATATCACTTCCTCACCTTTTGCCTAGGTGCCGTTTTCGGTTTTCACCTAGCCTCTCTTTTCTTTTTTTCTTTCTTTTTTTTCATTTTTTTAGAAGAGAAAAAACATACTACAACATTCATCCTTTCCCAATACTCCCACGCTTAAACTAGACATTGTCCTCAATGACACTAAACCATAAATACGGGACAATAAAACATGGGGAAAATAGCACCAAGGAACTTAGTAATGGGACGGGAGGCTCCACAAACATGGGCCTCGTCAATGTAGGGGGAATGAAAGTAATCTTCACAAGTTACATCTAGAAGATGAGTCGGCGCTATGACATGCCTCCCCGTTGGAGACCATTTCAGCTTCCCCTTCTTTTCTTTTGCTTTCGTCCCCACCCTTGGTGGTTCACCTTTCTTCTTCTCATTCTTTACTTGTGGAGCTTCAACATCTATATCATCTACCTTGGCTCCATCCTTGATAATCGGCTCACTCAAAACCATGACACAAACCTTGCGCACATTTTTGGGAAAGGTCTTATCACCAAACACATTAAAACTCACCACTTTCCCATCAAACTCCATAGTTAACGAGTTATTCTTCACATCAAGCTTGGTTTCCGAGGTAGACATGAAAGGCCTCCCTAATAAAATGGGAGCCTCAGAATCATTCTCCATGTCAAGGATAAAGAAATTCACCGGAAATACCAAATCACCAACCTGAACCTCTACATCTCTCACCACCCCCTTAGGGTATGCATTAGATCGGTCCGCCAACTGAATTACCACTCGCGTATCCTCCAACCTACCTAACTTAAGGTCTTCAAACAATGAATATGGCATCACATTGATGGAAGCCCCCAAATCGAGCATAGGATTGACACATTGACCTTCTTGATCATTGTTTTTCTCATCAATGGAAAAATACCTACTAAGACACATTTACCTTCTTGATCATTGTTTTTCTTAGCAATTGACCAAATAAAAAGAATGTACCTCTAGTCCCTTTGATCATTCATATATCCTTGATTTTCATATATGTACTTATTGCATTTATTTATCAGGCTTTTCATTTGTACTCTTTCTTGTCTAATGAAAGCAACTCAACCTCCCCTCCCTACAACTCTGTCCAAGAAGAGAAATAAATAAAGAAAGGATTTGCATATGTGACTTTTTCACTCGTGTGTGGGTGTGTGAATGACTTCTTATCATGGTCTTATGCATGTCTGCTAGTCAGAATATCAGAATATATATTCAAGTCCTTTGATTATAACATAACGTTTCATAATGGAAGCATAGTTTCCATGAAAATTAAGGTTTCTATTTTTTTTCATATTGTTTCTATTATTCCTTGCGCCAAACTAAAAATATGTTAAGTTCATTGTTTTTGCAATCTTTGGTGCTAATTATTATTAGAATTGTTGGTAATCTTATCCCACTCTGTGATCCTTAGAGCTGCTGGAACCCCGAAAGTTAAAGTAGGCGTGGTGGGAGCAGGCACAGCAAGCATATTTGATGTTGTTCCACAGTCATCGAAGCGATTCCTTGATGTCGCTTTTGCTCCATCAAAAGGTATTTTTGCATGTAGTTGTATATCCTCTTAAGTTTGAAGTATATATAGGCATGTGCCTATTCAGATCTCCACATTCGGAATTCATTGTTTATTCCTGAAAGGCCCGTGTGGTGGTTAAGATAAACAAGTTAGGCAGTCGAGGTTAGATAGTCGACTGTTAGACAATGTGTATAGATATGCAGCGGAAAAATAAATAGTAATATGAGAAGTAACAAGAAAAGTAAATGTGTGTGTGAAAGAAAGTAAAGAACAAAAGATTTAAAGTGGTTTCGAGTAAGCAACTTCTCCTACGTCCACCCTTGACAAGTGAAGAAACAATCCACTATATTATTCTTCTTTGTAATTACACATATTGTTTAAGAAAATTCCTGCAGTAATTTTCTCTTGTTAATTGTTCACTACAATTAAAGATGCTAGTGGCATAGCATTTACAAGTAACCAAAAGTAAAAAGAAAAAGATGTATCTCGATTCAATATGCTTCACAAAGCTGATGAGAGATTTTATGAAGAGCAAGGTTTCAAGGGTTTTGTTTGAAAGGATTGAAGGTGTAAGGTTTATAGTTTTAAGGTGGGTGAAAAGGGTAATGTTTGAGAGTAAAGTTTGGGGTTTATATAGGGAGGATTTTTATGACTGTTTGAGTTTTGGGCAGCAGTAGGATTTGTCATAAATGGAGAGGAAATGGTTTTATGGAATATAGTTGGGAGAAAGGGAAGTAAGTCTTCATTTATCTTGGCTGTGTAATCAATCTTCAGTTTGCTTCTTTTGTCTCCAAGTGAGCTTTGACTTTTAATTGAGATTCTTGCTTTGGTCAAAACTAAGAGGATCAAATGGAATTGGTTCTAACAATTTTAAGGTTCTACCAGTTTTGGTTGCCAATAAGATCAGATAGAGAAAATGCGTAAGACTAATAGTTTGCAAAATTGTAAATTCCTTTATGAACTTCTTTCAGCTACTGGCAAGATCTTGGCTTCAGAGCTTCCGAAGCTTGAGGATAAAAGATGCAGCGTCTTATATCCTGCTTCCGCTAAAGCTAGCAATGAAATTGGTATGTGATATATATCTAATTATGCTTTCTCTTTCCTCCGATTCTGTCTCTTTTAAATTTCTAAGTATCAACTTTAAACTGTAAACTGTTACCCTAGAATATAATATAAACAGTATTTTCTGATAATCCCATGTAGCATCCTTTCATTCCCTTGAGCTCTAAATTATGCAGTTTACAGTAAAGCAAGATCGCTCATTAGTTTTTGGTCCTTCTATGTCTCTGCTATTCCTTGCATGTAACATTTCAATATGGCTAGTTGTTTTAGCTGGTATGGTCAGTTTTCAATGTGGTTGAGTTGGTTTAGGTTCTAGAGTCCTAGCAAATCTTAAATTGTGCCATGTCAGAAAGTAAATCTAAATATGATGTGGTAAGAGGGAATAGGTTGAGTTGGTTTAGGCTCTAGAGTCCTAGCAAATCTTAAATTGTGCAAGGGTAGTTTTGTAAAGATTACATCGACTTTTGAAACCTTTGTATTTGAAGGAAATGGAAATTTTCACTTTGCGAAGCCTTTCTAGTAATGGTAATTATTGAAAGAGGAAGATACTTTACTAGCCTTGATTGCAAATGCCGAAAGATACACTAGCGGTAAGAGGGAATAGGTTCATTTCAGGGTTCAGACACCGAGGCTGCCTGAGGTGTGAAAGTTGTGGAACAATATTTTAAATCTATGTGCTTTGTTATACAGGTTGTCTCAGGAATTAGAGCCTGTTTACATAGAGGAGGATGGTCAGTTCATATTGGTTGTTATCGAAAGTGAACTGAATAATATTTTGCATATCAACTATCTCTTCAAATTACATTGGGAGCAGCTGGGACTAGGGTTGATAAGTTTTATGCATTCAGTGATGTGATCTTTTGTAGTTCTTTGACAGTAGACTGAAAAATTATAGATTATAATGCCAACTTATTAGTTAACTACATAGTATAATCATTGCCATTTTGTAGTGAGTCAGTGAGTGTCATAGTTGTATTTTTCTTAAAGGTAATAACTCAAATTAATATATTCTTTTCTAATATGTGTCAGAGGAAGGACTTTCTAAACGTGGATTTGAGGTCACAAGAATGAATACCTACACAACGGTATATATTTTAGCTCGCATGATATCTGTTTGGCAGATTAAGTTCTCAGCTATTGCTGCCGTTCTTGGAATAATGTTTCTTTATAAATCAACACTGACCAGTAATCAGAGTTATTACAGCTTCTTATTAGGTTACTTTTGACATCGTTTTCATACATTTTGTTCAAATTCAATTTTCAGTTAAGACATGTATAATTGTTATGTTCGTATGATTTCAGGTTTTCAAAGCTATAACTTACATTTTTATACATTTTGTAGAACAACTTGTGTACTTCATTTTATCTTATTGTTGACTTAATGAAATATCTTATGATGTAGAGAATTGCTTGGATGAATAACCTGCGATGATAGAGGTGTCTAGTTGAAATGGTTTCAAAACTTTGTTTCGCATATGGTGCCGTCAGTGTGGGAGCATTTTTGACAGGATCCGGCTAAGAGAGAGCTTTATCTAAATATCAATGCTCCCTACGTCCTGGAATGATGTTCCAACTTTATACATTTCTTTGTCCAAAAAAGTTTGTCTCATTTCTAGAAATGGGGTATTTAAATGTATGAACTTCCAAAACTACCAAGCTAAGGCCACCGATATTCATGGTTTCTTAATGAACTTCTATGATAGTTGCCATTCATCAAGGATAATAATGTCAATGAGAATATGTTGTTTAAAAGCTTGAATAGTTAAATGGGACAATCTTTGTGTGACGGAGGGAGTATGATATATGTGTAGAATGGGTAGCTTGACTTAAGCTCTCTTACATTTCCGAATGGGCTGGGATACAACTGCTATGCCTGATTTTGGAGCCAAATAGCCTTCATGAATAGATGGACAGCTTTGCGCTCTACCTAGATTTTTTTAAATATAAATCTTTGGTTTTCTTATAACTTACTTGACAATTCGCCATAGATTAAGGTGTCACAGAGCTGCTAAAAATATATGGCATTGACGTCTGCATTATTATTACTGTACTGGAGTCTTTATGTCTTCCTACGAATTTAAAATTCAGATTTGCTTTGGATGCATCATATCTGGCATCTCTAATTTTGATTCACTTTCAGGAGTCTGTCTCTTCAGTGGATCAAATGGCTTTTGAGCAAGCACTCTCTGCTTCAGTTGTTGCTGTTGCATCTCCTTCTGCAATCCGGTAATGTGCATGTTTCTTTTGTGATATCGTTTTCCTTACCCTTTCCTGATAGTCACATCTTTTGCATATCGTTTGCCAACTTCTATATTGAGTGAAGCTTCATTTGAGTCTGCCGTTAACAAACCCAAGGAAATAAAAAATTCTGCAGAACCATTATTTCCCCAACCCGGAATCGCGTGATGTATGTATAGCCTCCTTTCAGCTCAAAGAATATTCCGTGGATTTTTAAAGAATAAAATAGGCTTATTTATTCGACCTTAGATTTCAGAATTTGAGTAACTTATCTAGTTTTAAGTTTAGTTTAAAAATTATAAGCTTAGATTATAAACAAAACAGGAAGTAGATCTTTTTTCTGCGCAAAAATAGTGAGTGAAGGTAGTGGAGCATATTTCATGTTTGTTTATTGGTATAGACTATATTGTCTGCTGATTAAATATATATTACCAATTTTCAAGGGTACACATTCGTCTTTGGTAGAAGACAAGGGTTTTGGAGTCCTTTGATGCATGTACTAAGTCATTGCATCTCTTTCAAATTGAAGTCGATTAGGTTCAACTCTTACTCGATTTAAGGGTCCAGAAAGACACCATGGGGGTGGGGTGGCAGGAAGAACATGATAAGTATGATTCAGATGATTCAACCAACAAGCTAGTTGATTTCGAGGTCTAACCTTCGCAAACTTTTGTGGCCTAGTGCTTAGCGTTTATGCTGCTTTACTCATTCCGTCCCAAAATGAATGACCAAAAGTATTTTAAATTTGTTCTTGATCAAGAGCAAATTTGAATTTTTTTGGTCATTCATTTTGGGACAGCTGTAGTATCTAGTAGACAGAAGCTGCTGGGTGCTACGAAAGTTGGTCTATTTGTTTATACATGCTTTCTCCTTCCAAATTTAGGAAGGGAAAAACTGCAATTTGCTTCATGGACTGAGTGTATTCATGTCTTTTGCAACAGTGCCTGGGTCAATCTTATTTCAGAATCAGACTGCTGGGATGGCTCTGTTGCATGTATTGGCGAGACAACTGCTTCAGCTGCGAAAAAGTTGGGCTTGAAAAGTGTATACTACCCAACTAACCCCGGTCTTCAAGGGTAACATTCTTTCTTTAACTGAGCTTAAAATACTCGACTTATGGTGCAATACTTTTCCTCAGAGCACCAGAGGTGAGTTGGCTTTATCTATAGACCTCTCTGAAAATCTCCCGCTTAATTTGTGAACTTACTGTTGGCAGCTGGGTCGATAGCATTCTTGATGCTCTAAAAGTTCATAATCAGATCCAGAAGGTCTAAAGATTTACCTTGAGAATTTCTGTCATCTTGGGCAATTTGCTGTTGGCATTCTCATCCTTTTGTCCAAATAAGAAGGGATTTTAGTAATGTTCTTACTCTTTTTCAAGAGTTTCAAGGTTGATGCACATAACTGAATCTGGGCGGAAGTATGCAAAAAATTTCCTTCCCATTTAAATTTCTAACAATTGCTGCGAGAAACTTGAAGCGCATCAGAGAGAGAGAGAGAGAGGTATGGTACTTTTAGCCACTGACGAGTTGATGAAGCTTTATCAAGATAAGAGGCCATGCAAGGGCAGATGTTTAAATGCATGCTTACCATGTTGTATATATGTAATTTCCAAGTTGTAGATGTCCTATTTTTATTCATTGTAATATTGGAACAGCTTGCAATTGCTTTGCAAACTATGTACTCCCTCCGTCCCTAATTGAATGTTCATTTTTTGGATGTTAGAGAACTTTGAAAAAATTGACTATTTTCGGTTGTAGTTTTATGTACATAATGACAGTTTTTGCAGTTCACCTTCCTATTCTTGGTAGGGTATTCTTCAGGCTTTGAAAAATATTTGGGTATCTAAAGCCCAATTCTAGTTCCCGTTTTCTGTATATTGATAGCCCACTTTTGATCAGTCCATTGCATGTTTTGCAACCAACCATTAATGTGACCACAACATATTTATTGGCTTTTTGTGCGTTGACTTATTGACTATTCTGCTGGAAATGTTTCACTCACTTGGTCTGCCTGCCCTGCCAATCAGTCACCATAATTTTACCACATCCTTGTGTTGTCATTAGCACGGTGCTAACTCCTGCTCCTTGTGGTGCAGGGTACACTTAGCAGTTAACCTTGATAAGAAAAATGGATTTTCTTCAAATTCAATAATACCGTTACAAAATTGTGCATAAGGCTATCAGCGGAATGATACCCGTGATCCCTTGTCCTAGCCCAGAAGTATGTGAAACACAAAAGGTCATCCATCACATCTCCAAGGTATGGACAATTTTGTGCATTAAGTTTTCATTGTCTTTTTTTCCTTTTTTTGTGGAATCCGAGTACATAGTTAAAGAAATTTCTATTTTGTCAATAAGCAGAAAGAAACATATTTTTTCAATATATTCCTTTGAGTTTATAATATATACATTCATGCCATTATTGTACTTAGGCAATGAAGATATGAATTATTAGGTGTTTAATTAAGAATAAATACTGGGAAGTGGTGTAAAATTTAAAGGGAGAAAGGGGACCATTAAGTCTTGAAAGCTGGCAAAGCCAAAATCCAAGATTCTAGCAGAGACATGTACTTGTCTATAAATTTATTGTAATCAAATTAAATGTTTTGTCTACATAGGAGTATTATTTTCTTTTACATAGTTTTGGATATAGGATTCTCTCTATAAAACTCATTTGATTCTGCTATAGATCTCATGCATTAATAATTCTTTGTGAAACAAGTCTGTTGGATTGATCTTAATTGTTAAGAGAAACATATTGTCCACTATCTGTCTTGTTTTTCTAAATTGGTTGAGGTCTTATTAGACCTTATATATGGTCCACTCATCCTCCTAGGGGGCACATTATTATTTCTTTTTCTTTTCCTCTTTCTTCTTTTGGGACCATTCTCTAGCCACCCATTCAACTCTTGACCCTTTTTTTTTCTCATTTTTTCCTTTTTTCTTGATGGGAAAAGGCATGATGAGGCAACTTAGGGAATCCTAAGCTGTCCAAGTAGTAATCAAGGAAAATGGTTTGAGCTGGTGGCTGACCTAACTCGTAGAACCGGGTCCAAATAAGTCACGCCTTTCCGATCGGGCTCACCATCATTCAACTTTCTGGGATTCATTAACTCCATAAGGTCCCTAACCCTTAGCCACCAGGGTATAAGATATTTGGTGCTGAAATTGCACCACTTGGATATTTTGATGCAAAATTTGAAGCAAACTGTTGGAGATGGCCTAAGGGAAGATGCAGTATACTTCCTCCTCCCCGTAATAACATAACGTTTACTCGTTATAATCACAACAATTAATTATAACAATTAATCAGTTACTTTACTTTCTTTCTCCTACTTAACTAACTATTTACAAAAAAAGATTTTCTTTTGGAACAAATTTATAAAATAGAAATGAAGCTCATAATTTTTTAAATTATAAACTCCATCTGTCAAAAAAAGATTCACATCAAAGTTGTAGATTTGATTGCTTGTAGCCTCATAAATTTGTATGTAGGTAATTTTCTCGTGTGCAGACTCGTTCTCCCGGGAATAGAAGTAAAAGGTTAGTGCAATATTTTATTTTATTGTGTTTTCGTAAGGGAGTATATGTAATTATGTACAAGGAATGCTTAAATCAGAAGCATTGTTTTTTTATGTTTCTTGCAAGTTGTAATTATTGCACTGGATAATGTGATAAAAGGGAGGTTAACCACACATGAGGCTATAGGGCAAAAGTGGAAAAGTGGCATGTGTTTGTACAAACACAATGTCACACACACTGAACTAATGATGAAAACAAAAAAAATTAAAAAAAAAAGAATTTAGCTGACTGCTTTAACCCTTTTTTCATGACTGCAGAGGGGTAACAAGGGCAGGCCAAGCTCTGTGTTTTCCATTTTCTAATTTGGCCTTATGTCCTCAAAATATCAGACTCCAGAAACCCATGCTCTGGTTTGGACCCTCCTCTCCTCCTTCCAAAGATTAGTAGGACCAGTACCATTCCCAGTGCCATTGTGGTACCTTTTGACCTTTGTGCTATTTGTAACGATTCGAGCCCGAAAACCTGGTCCGCCACATAAGCATCATGCATTAGTTCGCTGACCACAAACAGTTTTGAGTCCACTTATCTTACCACAGGTCACCAAAAAGTTCATGAATGTTATTGGTGCTCATAAGGGTAACTTCGTGGGTTGTAATAGCACAATAAACTCCTACACCTAGTTGGGATGGGGTCCTACACCTAGTTGGGATGGGGTAATACACTATTAGATATTTTTCGTTGAGACTCCATTTTACTTGGATAAAATGATTAAAATATAATCATAAACATGTTTGCAGGATATTATTAATAAAATATGGTTAGATTAGACTTATTTATGAGCCTAAAATAATTTGGAGCATGTAAAAAAATACATTAACCTCACAAATTTAGCTACAGCAAAAAGTTGCAGGGGGCATTTATGTTGCATAGCTAGTGAATCACCAATAGGGACGGGTTTTTGCGCATGTACTCATCAGATCATACTTTAACCTTACTTTTCAAAAGCTAACGTTAATTAAATTATTAAACAATAGAGTTGCTAAGTAATGAAAGTGGATTAAAGTGCTTGTCTTGTTTTCTGAATAGAATACATCCATGTGTTCCGCAAGTGTCACAAACTGTTTTAATTTGTCTAAAATGTTGAGTAAAAAGTTTCTTATGATGGCTGGCTTAAGTGTCGGCATTCAAAAGGGAGTTGTTGATCGCTTGAAAGCATGATTTTTTCTTACTTTTCCTTTTTGCTGTACCGATTATTTTGCTTTTTTTCATTTCAAGTTACTATTACAACTTTTTTTATGTGGCTCTAGTTATAATTATGCAGGGCTTAGTAGTACTAGAGAGTATTAGAGATTTTCTCGGTTCAGAAAGGCTCATAATTATTTTGGTTGGCTAGAGGTGGGGCTGTTGATTGTCATGTATAACTAATAGTGATAGCGATTTGTGTATTTAGCTGTCTGTCTCCTGTGTGAATAAATGTTTTGCTGTGATTTTAACATTTGGTACGTTAGTTAGTCGCTAGTCTTAATTATTTGATCGATCCTTGAAATGAGTTAATTACTTTCTTTCTTGCAGTAGCACAATTTGCGGATTTCATGAACTTGTAAGTATTTGGTTAATGGAATAGAAAATATTACTGCAATAAGCCGTATGTTCATCTTACTGAAAAATCAACTTGTATTTGAGCCCCTCCACTATTTAGTTAAGAGTTATGTAGGGGGAAGTTCATCTTTTCATTTTCAATTATTATTCCCCTTTTTTGTGTGATGGTGGGGTTGAGGTTAGGGATGACAATTTTGAACCAGAGGCAGTGGATCTTTGGCCAGATTGAACCGAAAGTTGGCCAGTATAGCGGTTTATTTGGATATGGGGTGGGTAATGGGGAATAACCGAAATGAAAAAAAGTGGGGAGCAGGTTTGATTTTGGTATTAGCATTACAGCCCAATTACTGAACAGAATATTCTGGCTGCTTATTTTAGTAATATAATTTTTCTCTTATTTATATAAGTATTTTCCATGATATAGATGATAAATGGCTATTTCATAGTCATTTATAGCATTATTTTCATATCATTTACTTAGTTTTTAGTCTCATTTAGTTTGCATTTAGTATAATTTAGCCTCTTTTATATTATATTCTAGATTTTATGCTTGTTGGTATTTTTTTTGGATTTTACAGAATTTTTGAAGCATATTTTTGAAGTTCGAGGGGCTTAATTTTTGAGTTTTTTTTATCGCTAAAGTGTTTTAAAACAAAATATTAGTTTGACTAATTTCCCCCGGGGATTCCCCGATTAACTGCTACCCGTGGGAAATGGGTATGGTATGAAAAATTGATTACCCGCTAGGGAATGGGGCGGTTATGGGGCACAAAATTGAATTGGGGAATGGGGGTGGTACGATGTATAACTGCTCCGAACTGCCCCATTGCCATTCCTAGTTGAGGTTCTCTTTTGTCCAACTATACAGCAATTGAGGTTAATACGAGAAATGTGAACATGCGAGAAATGGACAGATAAGTTGCGAACGAGCAGCAAATTATCTAAAATGACCACAAAAATGTGGACTATTTTTAAGATTGAGATGAGCGGATGAGATCGGTTGTGAGTAGAATTGCTGCAAAGATGTGCATGTGATGGAAGCGGAAGGGGAGGGAGGAATTTGTTGGTGGGAAGGTGTTGGTTAACAGCATAGGGGATTTGTAGATTCTGTAAATCCATTTGACCATCTTTGACAAGTGTATTTATTTTTGTCTTGTACACCATCAAATGCATAAATAATGGGAGCTAGCTAAGCTTATCACTGAACCACACTAAGTGGTCTTGCTCTTTAAGATGTGATTTTGCTAAGAGTCCAATTATTTCTGGATGTGAAAGCCATCCATTAAGACATTGGACCACTTGTGTAAGAAAAGTATGCACATATTTTTGTAAATACTACTCTCATTTGATTAGCAATTGAATAATTGGTCCTTTCAATATTAACAAATGTTCCCTCCGTTCCACTTTATTTGGTATCAAATTTTTTGGCATAAGAAATAAGAAAAAAATTATCAATTTTTTTGGGCACAAGAAATAAGAAAAAGTAGGAGAGAGAGTCGGTGGAAGGAAGTGTTGTGAGTAAGAAAAGTAAAGTAACAGAGATAATAAGTGAGAGAAATAGTAATTTGATTGATGTTGTTAGTATAGAAACTTTTCATTTTGGGTAATAACAAGTGAAGTGAGACAGATTAAAATGAAAATTAATATCAAGTGAAGTGAAATGGAGGGTATACAATTTGTGGGATCGGTTATTATATGATTTGAACACCTATTTTTTGTGGTTTGGAAAGATAGTCTCATTAAATTAAATTTCTAACTATCCACAAACGTAAGAAATTGGAACAGACATTGGTGCCAATCTAATCATCCTAAATCTGAATTTAAAGATTGACATTGTTAAATTATTTAATGTTTTATTAGTAACAGTTTTTAAAATTTTACAAGAATGATTAGATTGACACAAAAATATTTGATAAAAATTTACTTGTGTTGTTGATAATGAAAAAATATTTGATGGTTTTTTGGATGGAGGTAGTATAACCTATGATTTTTTTTCAAGATTTATAATTTTTATTTATTTATGTATGTCTCGGTAGCATGGTGTGCACATTCATTTGCACCTACGTACTCCCTCCGTCTCAAAATGTTTGTCCCATTTGACTTTTTAGTTGAATTTTGATCACAAATATATGACAATTTAATTATGTTCATGAAATTCTAAAAATTTCTATTGATTCACCATTAATAATATTATCAACAACAACTTTTAGAATTTCATGAACATGATTAATCTCTCATAAATTTGTGGTCAAAATTCAACAAAAAAATCAAATGGGACAAACATTTTAGGACGGAAGGAGTACAACATAACAAATTACAGGGATTGTGCACAACCTATTAAATAGAGATTCCCTTTAAAGTAAATTATTATCAAAAGAAATGCATTAGGTTAAGAGACTAATTTAAATAAATTGTCAAAAACATTTGATCTTGGTAACACCAAAGGTATCGCTGTCGGAAGGGACATTAAGAGAAAGAAGCGTTGTCTATTGTGTCTCATTCGCTTGTGTGCTTCAGCTAATAATAAATTTTGGTCATCCTTTTTTCATTTTGGCTTAATATACAAATAGTATAATATATATTCACTAAATTTATGATAAGTGTGCAATTGATTTGCCAATTTTTTTTTTAAATAAAATATTTTTGATTATATATAAAAATTATATTATAATAAAATTATATTAAGATTATCTTTATATTGTCACGATAGTTAATTTGGAATTGAGAAAAAGGAAAGAACGCTATTTATTAGACAAATACCATAATTGTGGCCATCTAATTTGACAAAATTTGTCTCATTTTTATTTGGATTCATAAATAGAAAACATTATGTAGTAAACAATCATATGGTATTTCAAAAAAATAAATACTTCGTCTGTTCTTTCCAATTTTTTTGCCGTTATTACATATGAATTTTAATCAATAATTTTAGACTGATTTAATTGTTTTAATAAAAATCTAAATTATATTATTAATAGTATCAAGTTTTAGATTTTTATTTATATAATTAAATAAACCTAAAATTACTGTAAAAAGTTCATTCATATTCATAGTAATGTCAAAAAAGTGGAAAAATCATTTGAGAGGGAAGGAGTAATAGCATATTACTTCTTGCTTCTCTGAAATAAACTTAACGTTTAAACACTTCATAATATAAATATCTTTGGTAAAGTAAGAAACTGGATTTTTTTTTTTCATATCTTCTTCTTGTATAGACCAGTGTCATGTGCCATCTTAAGGTTAAGGCTACTAGAGTGAACAGAACATGCTCAGAACAATCAAATAAGATGTAAACAAAAACAAAAACATAAACATCAACATTAATAGAAGAACCCAGAAGTCAAATATTCCATTAAATAATAAATAAATAAATGAAAACTCACCATTTATTGTATTCCACTTCAACCCAACCCACCCATATCTTGTCGTTTACTCTTTTCGTCTCAAAATTATCTTCCTTCCTTTTTAATCGTAA
This sequence comes from Adenophora triphylla var. japonica, assembly GCA_022495995.1. Lineage (NCBI taxonomy): Eukaryota > Viridiplantae > Streptophyta > Magnoliopsida > Asterales > Campanulaceae > Adenophora > Adenophora triphylla. The sequence continues at coordinate 938,793 of JAFEMH010000140.1, read as the reverse complement.
TTACAAAAATAATATAAGCAATAAAATTAGGTTAGTTTCGTTATTTTAATGAAAGTTTAAAAGTTGTTAATGATACACCATTATAAATACTTTTAATAACATATTTTGATATTTATTAGGATAATTAAATTACCAAAATTGCTCAAAATAAATATCTTTGATTTAACAAAAAAAAAAAAATCAGAAAATCTTTCCGGGACCGAGGGATTTCGGACGGAGAGATTAACATTTTTCTATGCACATTATCATAGATGTATATATCTATCATTTCAGTTTCATTAATTAATTATAATAATTTTGTACTATGCTATCTTGTTTTGGTATAATTGTAAAATTAGTTTAATAAAAGCTTACCGTGCACGGAGACACTTTTGTATTCTTAATTATGAAACCACGTCAATTAAAGGGTCATTCTCTTTTAATCTTTCTACAAATCTTATCTACTCCCTCCGTACCTGAAAAATTGTACTATTTGTCATTTTGACTTGTTTCAAAAAATATGTCCCAATTTTAAACTTAGACATGAATGTTTGAATGTTAGTCAAATCTACTAAAGTATAAAAAAGTGAAACTCTTCCTTAATAATTACAAAATGTACAATAGAACAATCTTTTAGGAACGGAGGGAGTATTATTTTCACTCATTACATTTACACTCACGCACAAGCAAAAAGAAAAACATAATGAAGAGGACGATAAGGTGGAACCTATAACATTTTCTCATATCTTCTTCGTCATTTTAAAATGGATATCTACGATTTCTTGGCCGTCCCACCTTTCAAAATATGGGTTGTCCATTATATATATTTCCTCCGTCCCGTTTTACTTAAAACAATTTGTTATTTTGAGCGTTTCATTTGACTTATAACATTTCAAAATGACAAGTTTATATTATTTTTATATTTAATGAGACTCACTTATCATACTCACAACAACAATCCCCATACTATTTTTCTCATATTTTATTGTTCATACTAACAATATCTACTACACTCATTCTGTCTCCTCTTATGATAATATTATATTAAATGATATTTAATTGGGTTAATGACAATTTAGGGCTTGTAGTATAGGGGCATTACCACATTGGGGCCCGAAGTTCAAAAACTATCAATTTAGGGCCTTAATTTACAATTTTGATCAAATTGGGACTTTTTGACGGAAATCGTTAAAAAAGGTCGTTAACTGACCCTGTGTGATGCACGTGACATTTTTTGAGGGTATTTTGGTCATTTCATAAACTTCAGGCCCTAAATTGATAGTTGCCCTATAAAATAATAAATAATTTTTTTTTAACAACCCTAATTCCACTTGCAAATTCCAGATAGTATGGATTCATCACGAGAAGAATCCATCGGAATCAGCCGGCCTAATCCTCCCCGTCACCAATCCAATCAACAACAACAACCCTAATTCCACTTCGCCGGCGGCAAATTTGACAGTATCTGGAGTTGTTTCTCCACAGTGGTCGACGATTGACGGACCTTTAGGCCTGTTGGAGCAAGACTCAGTTGCCTGTGCTAAAAAGTTCTACAAGTACGGATTCTTACTTCTTCCTTTGCTTTAGGGCGTCAATTGCTTCTACTTCTGGCATTACTGTGTTCTTAAGTGTCAGCTGAATCAATGGAAGAACTCGCCGGAATTGATGAAGGTTTTGGGCGGTAATGGTGATGGAGGTTGTCGGCTGGTTCAGGGAAGATTTTTGGCCGGATTTTGGTTTTGGCCGGAATGTGTTGTTGTGTGTGTGTGTGTTTGTGGGTGTTTATGTGTGTTGAATTTTATTAAAATGGGTTGAAATTCTAGTGATGGTGTTTTTAATGGAAGTGGCGGTGATGGTGGTGATGGTGGTGGTGGTGGTGGTGGTGGAAGCATTGGCGAGACCAAAATTCAAATTTGATGGTGTTTTTTTTTCATTATTTGTGTATTTATGAAATTCTAGTAACACTTATTACATTATTTCATCTTTAAATTTATGATTAGTAATTTTTTTGTAAATATTTATTTTATTTAATCTATATTTATTTATATATTTTATAAATTATTCAATCTAAAATAATTATTAATTTTTTTGAAGCAAAATAATTAGTAATTTAAATTATTAGAAAAAATGATAATAGTTAATATCTTAAATTATTTTAAATCATATTAACTATTATCTTTGTTTTTTTCAATATTTTAAATTTATTAATTATTTTTTTGTAAAAAAAAAAAAATTATTTATTATTTTATAGGGCAACTATCAATTTAGGGCCTGAAGTTTATGAAATGACCAAAATACCCTCAAAAAATGTCACGTGCATCACACAGGGTCAGTTAACGGCCTTTTTTAACGGTTTCCGTCAAAAAGCCCCAATTTGATCAAAATTGTAAATTAAGGCCCTAAATTGATAGTTTTTGGACTTTGGGCCCCAATGTGGTAATGCCCCTATACTACAGGCCCTAAATTGTCATTAACCCTATTTAATTCAATTAAATTGGACTAAATTTGTGACAAAGTGCAGATTATTTCAAATAGCTCTGAAATACTCCCTCCGTCCCATTACAAGCCACAAACTTTTCTTTTTGGACGTCCTATTACAAATCACAAACTTCCTAAAATGGAAAGGAATCTTTACTATTTTCTCCACTCATTCTCTCTCCTACATTATTTTAATACTCACAACACCATTATAATTTACTATTCCTTTCACTCATTCTCTCTCCTATTTTACTTTTACACTCACAATATTTATATTATTATTTTTTTCCTTATTCTACGCGTCTACAGTAATTTTCCTCCTTGTAATGGGACGGAGAGAGTATATAGTAGGCACAAAGATAAATTAACTTATTAATCAACAAATTAAGCATCTACATTATTTCATGAAACTATAAATAATAATAAAAGTTAATTACACACGGTGCATTAGGGAAAGCGATATGGTCACGTCACGTGGTTATGTGTGGTCTGCCAGCCGTCCATTTCATAATCCAATTAATAATATCAATAAATAATACTATTATTTCATTTTACCCACCACCTCCATCATCCTAAATAAATCATAATAATGTCCTTCCTCCCCTCACACATCACATTCCTCTATATTACTCATACCCCCCTTCAATTTGTCCTCTAATTATATCCTTTTATTCCTATACATTTATGTCCTTATTTATTTAAGCAAAAAATTGCAACAATAACACTTCAACTATATGAATTATTTGGATTTCATAGCTAAATTAATTTTCATTGCAAACACATTATTTCATCTGTTTTGGATGCTCGTTTAAGATACCTAGAGCTAACGACATTCATTTTTTCATTTAAATAAATCATTGTTGTTATGTTATATTAATTGGATTGATTTTCCAATTTTGCTCTTTAAAAAGTGGACCACATGTATTGCACATTTTTATTTAACTGAAAATATGAATCTCGTTAACCCAAATTATCTTAAACGAGTATTCAAAACAGATGAGGTAATGTGTTTGAAACAAAAACTAGTTTAGGTATTAAATCCAAACAAGGAATAGGGGCGGGTACTATTGTTACAATTTTTTTCTTTATTTAATAATTTAAGATTTTTTCCTTATAAATATTATTAAGATTTGGTAAGTCAATCTCACCTTAATTTTCCACTTTACCTCTATGATGAGTGGATTTGCGATTCTATTTATTATGATGAATAAGTTGAAGAAAAAGCAATAGTAATTTGATTAGTCCAATTGAATTCTCGTAAAGTGGTCTTAATCCACCCATAATAAAATAAAGGTATTGAGCTTTAATACATAACGCCTCCTGGTCTTGTGTTCGGCTTCTCTTTCGAGAGGTCATAGGTTCAATTTCCATTGGAATCTTATATGTGGAAATATATATCATGAGTTTCAGGAGGAGTCCCTCGGGGCACAGCCGAGCGATTTTGATGCCAGGAGTATAAGGGATTGGCGATAGCTGATGGTCCAGGTTTGGTCCAAGCTGAAAACCTGGATATCAAAAAAAAAAGAAAAGAAAAGAAAAGGTATTGAGCTTTAATCCGCCGACAATAAATTAAAGGCACTGAGTCATAAAGCTTGCTCAATTTATCAGGGAAAAACAAATCCTTCTCTGCGTCTCAATTTAAAATTTTTATTTTTAATTTGATTTTTTTAATATAAGATTTTAGATTGTCTTATTTCATAAATGACAAAATATTAACAATGTTTTGTACAATTTTTGTGTTTATAAAACTCATAAAATTACAAATAAATCATTTTTTTTTACCTAATCCACTTTTATTGGCTCGCTCTATTAATAGTTAATAGTGATTTGGACAAATATATCAACAACTCACTAATATTATCGATCCATAAAATTACAAATAAATCATTTTTTTACCAGGGAAAAACAAACTGATCCTTCTCTGCGTCTCAATTTAAAATTTTTATTTTCAATTTGATTTTTTTAATATAAGATTTTAGATTGTCTTATTTCATAAATGACAAAATATTAACAATGTTTTGTACAATTTTTGTGTTTATAAAACTCATAAAATTACAAATAAATCATTTTTTTACCTAATCTACTTTTATTCGCTCGCTCTATTATTAATAGTGATTTGTACAAATATATCATCAACTCACTAATATTATCGATCCATTTTGCATTGATTTGTTAAAAACGAGTAAAGTGAAACTAAAAATCTTATATTATATTGTGGAGAATCAAGTAAATACTTAGATGATTAGAAAAACAAATAACAAGGGTGGAAAATGATAATAAAGCATTAATAATAGAACATGCAAGGTGGTGGCATGTGAATTACTCCACTAGATACCAGTATAATATCATAAATTAAGTAAGAAATTAAATGTTTGTTTGTATTTTTTATTTCTTCTTTATTTAGTTATTTTGAATTTTGGTTTTCTGGCAATCTCATGTGATTTGGGGGCAGCTTTTGGTTCATCATTAAAACCATTTATTCCTGTAAAATTAACTAAATTACAAATTATACCAAACAAAACTACCTTAACTACTTAGCTTACATTAATACTATAGTATGTTGTAATCTAATCTGAATCAAATTCTATATGCTGGCTTAACTTTTGCACCACGAAAAATAGGAAATAGAGCAAAATAGAAAGAAAAATAAAATACTTTCTCCGTCTCGATTTAAGATTTTTAATTTCTCTTTTAAGTCTGTTTCTGTTTAACGTTCTTAGTTTCTTTATTTTCTAAAATGAATAATGAGATCCACTTGTTACACTCACAATATCAACACACTTACTATTCTCTATCAAATTTCTTTTCCCTACTTTATTTTTCAATAATTATTTTTTCTTAATCTTTGTATTAAATCAAACTAGAAACATTAAATTAGGACGGAGGAGGAGGAAGTATAATTTAAATGTCCAATCTTGAGGTTTGGCTAAATTTCAATATTTATTACTTTTTTCAAAAAAATTATACTCCCTCCGTCCCAATAGTAGCTTCCCATTTTGCCATTTTGGGTGTCCCGTTAATAGCTTCCACTTTCCTTTTTTGGTAAAGGAATCTTTACTATTTCCTCCACTCATTCTCTCTCCTCATTATTTTAATACTCACAACACTATTATAATTTACTATTCCCTCCACTAATTCTCTCTCCTATTTTCAAATTACACTCACAACATCTTTACTTTCCTCCCATTTCCTTAATTTGCGTAATTTTTAAAAAAGGGGAAGCAATTGTTGGGACGGAGGGAGTATTTAATTATAAGACACTAGTTTTTAATATTGATCAACTTTTAAAAAATAAATTAATCCCTCTAGGTTTTGAAAAGGCAATGAGCAAAAAATGGTGAACCATACTTCATGCAAAATTACTTCTCCTTTTTTTTTCTCCGGCGTGTGTGCTAAAGATAGTGGTGAATACATGATTTATTTTCGGCGTAAGTCAAAAAAATATTCAAATTAATCATTTTTTAGCGTGATGAATACTATTAATTGTACAACGAAAAAATGAAATTAATTTTAAATTATTATTATATATTCAGAAATATGACATTTTTATTAATAATTTTTTAATGTACCTATTACATCAAATTGCAATTTCTCTACATTCATTATAATGTTTCATTTACTAATTAGTTAAAATTTGTACGTAATTTACCAACCTTTATCGTGATTATGAATATTCTAAAATATCCAAAATGAATAGACCTTTATTGTAAAAGGAACGTGTATTCTGTATAAAAGATATATTAATTATTACAATAGTTTTTTTTTTTTGTTGGAAAAAGAGTATTTTAGAATTGAATTTTATTATTATTTTCATAATTTTGAAGAAGAAGAGGGTATTGATGGGTGGGTTTTAAAAGAGAAGAAAATAAGGAAAATATAATAGTGGCTACTTAGTTTTGAATTAGTGACCAACTTGTATGTCATATTACCACTCGGCCAAAATCTCGAAAATATATTTACGTGATATTACATTACATTATATTAATATTATATGTAGACTAATAGGTTAAGTTTAATGTCCACCTTTAAGGTTCATCCTTTTATTTGTAGATATAATCAAATTAAAATGTGAAATTAAATGATAATTATTAATACTTGTTCAAATCTAAAAAATAAAGCCGGTAAATTGAGTGAGACGTTTTACATTAACTACTTCATCCGTCTCTTATTAAATGTCCAAATTTTATTTTGAATAATACTTTGAAAAATATGTATTTTTTAATATATTTTAATGACAAGATGCATAGTATATTTTTGTTATCCATTTTCTAAATATTTATTTTTATGATGATAATAACAGTTTTTTTTTTTTTTTTAAGTGTTTAGGAAGCAAAAATATCCAAAAAGAAAGAAAGATTAAGTATTCATTTTGATTTTTTTTAATTCGAATATTTATTATAACTTTTTTAGTAGGCATATAAGTGGTATTTTATATTGCGCACGTTAATTCGTAATCGGGAAGAGGAAATTGTGATGGATGGAGGGGAGAGGAGGCCCATGCAGACTACCCACAATGGGTAGATGAAATGGGAGATGAAATCCCATTTCATCTACCCATTTCCTTGCAATGGAGGTCGACTGCTTGGTTGAATGGATTAACGGGATGAAAACTTTCATCCCGTATGAAACCTTTTTTTTTTTTTTTTTTTTTTTAAAAAAATGGACACGTGTCGGCTTGGCATTGGAGGAGGTGTATTAGGCGCGTGTGACTCACGCTCCCATTTGGCGCGTGACGCACAGCTTTTTTTTTTTTTTTTATTTTTCTGAATTTGCCACGTGTTGGCTTGGTATTGGTCCGTCCTTTTTTATTTTTTCACCCAATTATTTAAACTCAATTATCTCATAATAAATGATTTAAAAATAAAAAAAAAAATTCACCAAGATTCATCATTTTTTTTCCCTACAAATTGATATAAGTTTCATTTGATTTGGACACAAAAAAAAAACACTTAGTTTTCAATTTGGGCTGAATTATTACCTAGTAAATTGATTTTTTTTTTTAATTTTTTTTTTCACCAAAATTCATCATTTTTTTTTCCCTACAAATCGATATAAATTTCATTTGATTTGGACACAAAAAAAAACACTTAGCTTTCAATTTGGGCTGAATTATTACCTAGTAAATTATTATTTTTTTTAATTTTTTTTTTCACCAAAATTCATCATTTTTTTTTCCCTACAAATCGATATAAGTTTCATTTGATTTGGACACAAAAAAAAAAAACACTTTAGCTTTCAATTTGGGCTTTGAATTATTACCTAGTAAATTATTTTTTTTTTAATTTTTTTTTTTCACCAAAATTCATCATTTTTTTTCCCTACAAATCGATATAAGTTTCATTTGATTTGGACACAAAAAAAAAAACACTTAGCTTTTCAATTTGGGCTGAATTATTACCTAGTAAATTGATTTTTTTAATTTTTTTTCACCAAAATTCATCATTTTTTTTTCCCTACAAATCGATATAAGTTTCATTTGATTTGGACACAAAAAAAAAACACTTAGCTTTCAATTTGGGCTGAATTATTACCTAGTAAATTATTATTTTTTTTAATTTTTTTTTCACCAAAATTCATCATTTTTTTTCCCCTACAAATCGATATAAGTTTCATTTGATTTGGACACAAAAAAAACACTCATTTCTCAATTATCCTTCTTCATTTTAGCATTTATTTTAAAAAAATCATTATATTTTTTTACCTATAAATTGATGCAATATTTTTTTAATTAAGTGTGAAATATTTTTTTAATTATAAATAATAATAATTATTATTTTACTAATCATAAAAATAAAGAATATAAATGAAATAAAATAAAAGTAGTGGGGTATAAAATGATGAGTTGGAGGGAGTTGAAATTTAGTTTAAGTTAGCCATTGGAGTGGGGGTAAATGAAATGGGTAGATGAAATATTAGGTGGATGAGAAAAAGTGTAAAAAGTGTTAGATGAAATGGGGGAGTGGGATGAAACCACTGTGGGTAGTCTTAGGCTAAAAACAGAAAGGGCGCACGTTAATTAATGATGACGCGCAGAGGAACATGTTCTAGTTATAGTACGGCACTATAATGCGCCAATATGCGCATAACTTTTCTCTCAAACTCCAACCAATTTTACCTAACTGTCCTCCTTCCCTCCTTCACTATCCTGACTAAGAAGACACAGTTGTAGTCTCATTTAGACATGCCCAAATAAAATCGAAAATCGACGAAATTGGTGGGTAGAATCGAAATCGAAAATCAGCAAAAATTGAGAATTGCTGGAATCGAAAATCGAACGTAATCGGGAACCGGATTGAAGCGGTTTGAATCCACCATATTGGGAACCGAGAAACCGGCGAAATCGGAAACCGGCAGTTTCGGAATCGGGAACCGGCGATTGATCAAGGTAAGGGGGCATTTGTTTTTTGATTTTCAGCCTTGTTTCCCTCTTAACACTTATTCATTAAGAGGATTAGAGAAATAAGTGTGTTTGTTTTTTTTTTTTTTGAAATAAGGCTTGTTAGGCTCTTAAAGTCCTCTTAATTTTAAGTGGTTAAAATGTTGCTGAATTGCCTCTGAAAGCCTCTGAAAGCCACTGTTTCATATTTGGTTTTAGTTAATTTTTTTTTTAAAACTGTTTACTGTTTCATATTTGGTTTTGACGATTTTTTTTTAACTGTTTCAGAAAATGAATTCAGATAGAAAATCAAACAACTTATTCAATTCAGAATTCAGTTTTCAGTTGCTGCCTCTTAATCATTCAGCCATTTTCAGAACTGAAATTATATTTCAGCACTTATCACTTAAAAAAAACAAAAACCCCCTAAGTTAAATGTAATATTTAGCATTTATTTAGTATTTGTACTTGTAGTGTAGTGTTCTTTTATTTAAATTAGATTAGAATTTAGATAAATGTTGTAATATAGACAATAGAGGTATAGACTCCTTTTGTCTACCCTTGAATTATAAAAGGGAAAGACTTGGTTGTCCTTCTCATTGTAATATTTTCAATTATATTAATAAAATTATAAGGGTGTCGCCCCCTTTTTTTTTCCTAAAAATATTGTTAGAATTTTTATTCTATCTTTAATAATATACTCCATCCGTCCCACTTTAATTGATACTTATTTCCTTTTTGGTCCGTCCCACTTCAATTGATACTTCCCAAAATGGAAAGGAATCTTCACTATTTATCTCACTCATTCTCTCTCCTATTTTACTTTTTCACTCACAACATTCTCTCTCCTAACTATTCCTCCCACTCATTCTCTCTCCTATTTAATTTTTCATACTCACAACATTTAACTTTTTCTCTTTCTTACATTACTTTTTCTTAATTCCCACACCCAAAAAGTTGGTCTCTATTGAAGTGGGACAGAGGGAGTACTAACCAAATTTTGTCCACTTCTCATTCTTTTCAAAAACATACTCCCCAAGTGAAAAAAAACACAGATTAGTTAGTGTCTTTACTGTCTTAAGAGGTTTGGATTTAAAAAAAAAAAAAGTTAGATATTGATGGAACCGGTGGAACCGGAATCGAAACCGGCGAATAGAACCGGGAACCGAGAACAGAATTAATATGATTCGAATACAATTTGGGCTATTTGAAAACCGGAAACCGACGGTTCCAAAACCGAAAGCCGAAATCGAAACCGTTTGAACATGTCTACTCACTCTTTATTCAATGGAGTATTATACTCCTATATAAATACTCCCTCCGTCCGCTTACAAAGTTCAAACTTTCTATTTTGGGCGTCCGTTTACAAAGTTCACACTTTGTTTCTTTCCTAAAAAGGAAACCTTAAATCACTATTATCTCCACTCATTCTCTCTCCTACATTATTTTAATACTCACAAACCATTATAATTTACTATTCCCTCCACTCATTCTCTCTCCTATTTTATTTTCACACTCACAACACTTTCAATATAATACTCCCTCCTTAATTAACGTGTAAACAGTAAGTGTGAACTTACTAGGCGGACGGAGGGAGTATATCTAAAATTTGCGTGTATAATATACTCCCTCCGTCCCATTAGTATTAGCACAAACACTGTTTGCGCGGGAATTAAGGAATATGATATTTTAATAAAATGTTGTGAGTGTAAAAGAATGAGTGGAGAGAGAATGAGTGGAGGGTGTAATAAATTATAATGGTGTTGTGAGTATTAAAATAATGTAGGAGAGAGAATGAGTGGGGTTGGGTGAATATTTTATTAATATAAAGTTTCCTTTTTGAGAGTGTGCGGATATTAGCGGGACACCCAAAAAGGAAAGTGTGCTAATATTAGCGGGACGGAGGGAGTATACTTCTTCTGTTTTTTTAGAATTAGAAAGTATTGCTATTTTTTCATTTAAAATAGTATAATTTTAAAATAAAAAATATTTTATTATCATACTCACAACAACAGCTATTTATTTATTACTCCCTCCGTCCCAGACCAAGGGTATATGAGGGGAATTTCACGCTTCTTAAGAATTTTTTTAAAAAATGAATAAAAGTTAAATGTGAGATAGGGAATAGTAATTAAATGTGTGGTAGGAAATATGAGAGATAATGTAAAAGTTAAATGTGTGATAGGGAATAGGAGAGAGAATGTAAAAGTTAAAAATATTTAATAGGAGAGAGAATGAGTGGGAGGAATAGTAGTTAAATGTGTGGTAGGAAATAGGAGAGAGAATGTATAAGGATATAATGAATGGTTTTTTTGTAAATATATGAAGATGATAAGGGTATTAATATATTCAAAAACTTGCCTTTTTTGGAAATGAACTCTTGGTCTGGAACGTCCCAAAAAGGAAAGATAAACCCTTGGTCTGGGACGGAGGGAGTATTTTATATCACACTTTTTATATTCACTTTTCTTTAATTTTCTTGTGTTTCCACTAATCCTATTCTGAGTGAGATTGAAGAAGATGAGTATGCTATATACTCCCTCCGTTTCTCTTAAATTTAACTTTTTGTCATTTTCATTTGACCCTTCTCAAATCAAACTATTCAAAATAACAAATGTTTTATACTTTTATATTTAATAAGACTCATTTATTATACTCCCTCCGTTCCAATAAGTGCTTCACCCTTTTGGGTGGGCACGCAAATTATGGAAATGAGAGGGAAAAAAAATGTTGTGAGTGTAATTTGAAAATATGAGAGAGAATTAGTGGAGGGAATAGTAAATTATAATGATGTTGTGAGTATTAAAATAATGTAGGAGAGAGAATGAGTGGAGGAAATAGTAAAGATTCTTTGCCAAAAAAGGAAAGGTGAAGCTTCTAACGGGACGCCCTTTTGGATAATTAGTGAAGCTTTTATTGGAACGGAGGGAGTATTTAAAACAAAAAAAATCTTACTATTATTTTCACTCATTCTCTCTCCTATTTTTATTTTTATAATCATAATATCTTCCCTTACTTATTCTCTCTCTTATTATTTCTTAAATATTTTGTCAAAAAATTGATACGGTTTGAGGTGAACGGAGTGAGTATATATTATGCTCCATCCATTCCATCCGACTTAAAATTTTTTCACCCGATACAAAAATTAAGAAATAATATTACAGTAAAAAAGGACATACTCTCTCCGTCCCACAAATATATGCACTTTTTGGGAGGATGCGAAAATTAAGAAAAAAAGTGAAAAAGGTGATGTGTTGTGAGTATAGTGCTGGGATAGAGGACCAACCGGTCTAGACATCGGAGCAAAAGGGGAAAATCACGTCCCGGGGAGTTGCTTGGAGCGAGGGCGGCCGCGGTCAAAGTGAGTGAGCGCGACCGCGCACTGACCGCATGTGATGCTCGGAGGAATCCTTTCGACCGCGGCCGCGCTTGCGGGTAGTGGCGACCGCGCTGGATTGGTCAATCGAGGTACCGGAGCCTCGCACGGGAGGGCGCCCGCGGCAGCAAGGACCGCGCCGCGGCCAAGTGCCGCTACAGAATTCGGCTCGAATTACAGACGGGTTTTTTGGGCCTTTTTTGTTTCCATCTAGGTTTTGGTTTATTCTAGGGCATATAATAAATATAGTTCCGCCTCCCTTCTCATTGTAACACATATTTTACATACATAGTGCAAGATCCTGGCTTCGTAAAGGTGCCCGCACGTAGCAATTAAATTGGTGAACTGGGTAAACAATTTCTCTTGTCTTTTCTGTGCTTTTGATTTTCTTTTGCTTTGTTTGTGTGCGATTATTATTCTTGTGGTTTGCTTGGTTTGTGGAGGGTCATATTCTCAACAACTGGTATCAGAGCTCTTGGTTTAGGATCAAGAGAGTTGTTTCAAGCAATCAAGAATGGGCAAAGACAAACAGGCGGTTGAGAAATTCGATGGGTCTGACTACGGATATTGGAGGATGCAGATTGAGGATCTCTTATACAACAAGGATCTCTACAAGCCTCTGAAGGGTGTCAAACCGGAAGATGTAAGTCAGGAGGAATGGGAACTCATGGATCGGAAAGCCCTAGGGGTGGTTAGATCTACTTTGTCAAAGTGGATTGCGAAGACTACCAGGAAGGCAACAACCACCAAGGAGCTATTGGATTATCTTACTGAGAGATTTGAAACTCCGTCTGCTGCAAATAAGGTTGATTTGATACGTAAGATGGGAAGTCTCAAGATGCAAGAGGGAGGATCCTTGGCTAAGCACATCGATGAGTTTATGGATGTCATAGATTCATTGACAGCGGTGGAGATCAAGTTCGATGATGAGGTTCATGCATGCTTGTTGCTAGCTTCTTCTGCAGAAGCAAGTTGGAGGCGGAACGGTGGCTGCAAATCAACGCTTCAAGCAGTAAGAAAAAATTGAAATATGATGATGTTAAAGACTTTCTTTTAGGTGAGGAAAATCGCATGAAGAAGTTGGGGACATCAAGTACTTCGGGAGCGGCTTTAGCTACTACTAGTAGGGGAAAGCCGGGTACTAGCAAACAAGGGAGAACCGAATCTAGGGAGAACGGAGTGAGTGGAAAGGGCAAAGCTGATGAGACCAAGGACAAACCGAAGGTTGCGAAGGGATCTGCTCAAGGCTATTATTGTAAGGAATTGGGACACTTCAAGAGGGATTGTCCAAATCGTAAGGGCAATCGGGCGAATGTGGCGATTGAAGGAGATGATGTATCGGTTACGAGTGCTAGTAGTGCACTAGAATCATGGGCGCTGGATTCGGGGCATCATTCCACTCTTTGCGGGCATAAGGAAGAGATGGATAATTACACTTCCGGTGATTTCGGGAAGGTCTATCTAGGCGATGGCGAGCCTTTGGAAATCAAGGGGAAGGGGGATGTCGATAGGAGCATCGGACGGGAAGGTTCTACATCCGAACGGGTCGACACATTCCGGGTTTGAAAAAGAACCTACTTTCGGTTGGGCGGTTGGACGAAGAGGGTTACAAGGTGACTTTCTACATAGAACCGGGTTATTACCAAGGAGGATTGTGAGATCGCTCGGGTAATAAGGAGGGTACTTTGTATTTGGCGAACAACACCAAGGATAGTATTGCGGTGGCAGCAGCCCAAGGGTGATACCGATTTGTGGCACTGTCGATTGGGTCACATGAGTGAGACAGTGGATGAAGGTACTTTGTTCTAAGTGGTCTACTACCGGGTTTGAAGACGATCAACGTGGGGATCTGCGAAGATTGTATGTTTGGCAAGCAAGGGAGAAATAATTTCTCAAGGACAGTAGGGGATTGAGGGAAACAAAGTTGGAATTGGTTCACACGGATTTGTGGGGGCCATCTCCTTACATCTCTCGGGTGGTGCGTCATATTATATGACTTTTATTGATGATTCTACAAGGAAGGTCTGGGTCTATTTCTTGAAGGGGAAAGATGAAGCTTTCGAGGTGTTCAAGAAGTGGAAGGCTTTGGTGGAGAATCAAACGGGACTTAAGCTTAAGTGCTTGAGATCTGACAATGGTGGGGAGTAGCATGAGCTCGGGAGTTTAGGGAATATTGTGCCGCGAATGGTATTCGTATGGAGAAGACTCCAAAGAAGACTCCACAACTCAACGGGGTAGCGTAAAGGATGAACGTAACATTGAATGAGCGGGCTAGAAGTATGAGATTGAAGTGTGGACTTCCGAAGACGTTCGGGCATACGCAGCTGACACTACAGCCTTTCTTGATCAATCTGGGACCATCTGGTACCATTGGGGAATGGAATTCCGCAGGAAGCTTGGAGTGGCAAGCAGTAAATCTGTCCTTTCTTCGCGTATTTGGCTGCGTTTCTTATGTTCATGTTGATTCTGCCGAGAGAACTAAATTAGATGCTAAATCGTCAAGTGTACATTTATCGGGTATGGCGGGGATGACTTCGGGTACAAGTTTTGGGATGACCAAAATCATAGAGTTATTCGTAGTCGAGATGTGGTATTCAATGAACAGGTTTTGTACAAGGACAGAAAGGGGGCATCTGATGGTACTAATTCGGAACCGGAGGTTGTAGAGGTGGATATTCCAGACTCGGGTGGGAGCAGGGGGTTCATGTTGACGGTCGGTGGAGGTCATGAAGATGAACCACATACTCCGTAACCGGATATTCATTGCGTAGATCCAAGCAGTCATGCGTGGATCGCCCGATGTATACTCCATCCAATTATTATTTGTTGTTGACAGATAATGGGGAATCGGAATGTTATGCGGAGGCAGTCAGTGTGCTTTGTAACAAGTGGAAAGTCTGCGATGGACGATGAGATGGTCTCATCAAGGCCAACAAAACTTGGGAGTCGACTAAACTACCTAAGGGGAAGAAAATGCGCCGCATAACAAGTGGGTTTACGGGATCAAGGAGGAAGCAGACGGTAGCAAGCGTTACAAGGCAAGACCGGTTGTAAAAGGGTTTCAGATAAGTACGGTATTACTACACCGAGGTATTCACTCCGGTTGTGAAGATGACCACTATCGAATGGTTACGGGGATAGTAGTGGCGAAACAACTTGCGCTTGAACAGATGGATGTGAAGACGGCCTTTCTTCATGGGGACTTGGAGGAAGAGATTTACATGGTACACCTGCAGGGTTACTTGTCTAAGTGGTGGCGAGGAGCTGTTTGCAGATTGACTAAGAGCTTGTATGGCCTTAAACAAGCTCCTAGCGTGGTACAGAAATTTGATGGATTCACGCACGACATTGATTTTATCGTATGTGAGGCGGATCATTGTTGCTACTTCAAGAACACGGACAACGGGTATATTATCTTGCCGTTATATGTGGACGACATGTTGATAGCGAGCTCTAGCAAAGAGAGAGGTAAACAAAGTTGAAGACTCACTTGTCGAGCGGTTCGAGATGAAGGATTTGGGAGAGGCAAGGAAAATCTTGGGCATGCGGATTGATCGGGATAGGGAGTCGGGCAAGTTGGTTCTTTCACAAGCGTAATATGTTGAGAAGGTCTTAGCAAGGTTTTGTATGGAAGAGGCGAAGCCAACAGGACGCCATTGGGTTTCAGATTTCAAGCTATCCGAGAGGGACTCGCCTAGAACAAGGAAGAGCGTGACAAGATGGAGAGAACTCCATATGCTTCACTGTGGGGAGTCTCATGTATGCAATGGTGTTTACAAGGCCGGACATTGCACATGCGGTGGGAGTAGTCACCGGTTCATGGGCAATCCAGAAAGCAACATCGGGAAGCGGTTAAGTGGATCCTACGTTATTTGAAGCGGTACCGCTGGTAAGGCTCGTGTTTTTCGAACAAGGAAGTGGTGTTAGCGGGTTATGTTGATGCGGACTTGGCATCAAGTGATCTTGATAAAAGGAGAAGTACTACGGGTTATGTGTTTATATTGGGTGGTACAAAGAATCTCCCCGGACTTCTAAGTTACAAAAGATCGTGGCTCTGCCGACCTGCAGGTAATATGTGGCAGCCGATGTGAAGCAAGTAAAGAGATGGTTTAGGCCGCGTAACTTCTTGGGTGAACTTGGGAAGACGCGAAGTGGTAATATTCTCTACAAAGGATGTCGAGCGCAATTCACTGCAAAGAATCCGGCATTTCATTCGAGGACGAAGCACATTGAACCGAGGTTTCACTACATCGTGCATCTCTTGGAGGAGAAGACTTTGTGGCTTCGAGAAGATATTGGGATCGGAGAATCCGGCCGACATGTTGACGAAGGTTGTGAACCTTGAGAAATTGAAGTTGTGCAAAGCTTCAATTGGGCTTCAAGAATGAGAGAGGAGGATGTCACTACCATGATCGAGGCGAGCACTGTGAGGACACCAAGGATGAGTTGAAGACGGATACGGGGATTATATGTGTGGTTAATCTCAGGTGGGAGATTGTTGGGATAGAGGACCAACCGGTCTAGACATCGGAGCAAAAGGGGAAAATCACGTCCGGAGTCAGCTGAGCCGAGTGGCGCCGCGCCGGTGAGCGCGACCGCGCACTGACCGCAGTGATGCCGGAGGAATCCTTTCGACCGCGGCCGCGCTAAGGGGTGGCGACCGCGCCGGATTGGGTCAATCGAGGTAACGGAGCCTCAAGCGTGGAGGGCGCCCGCGCCGGCAAGGACCGCGGCCGCGCTGCGCCGCACAGAATTCCGGGCTCGGATTACATGCACGGGTTTTTTGGGCCTTTTTTGTTTCCATCTAGGTTTTGGTTTATTCTAGGGCATATAATAAATATAGTTCCGCCTCCCTTCTCATTGTAACACATATTTTACATACATAGTGCAAGATCCTGGCTTGGTAGTGCCCCCAGACGTAGCCAATCAAATTGGTGAACTGGGTAAACAATTTCTCTTGTCTTTTCTGTGCTTTTGATTTTCTTTTGCTTTGTTTGTGTGCGATTATTATTCTTGTGGTTTGCTTGGTTTGTGGAGGGCCATATTCTCAACATATAGATGATTGGGTAGAAGAGAGAAAGTGGAGTAAGTGGGTAATGGTTGTGAGTAGAGAGAAGTGGGTCTCATTTCCATTTTAGGAAAGTGTAAATTATTGTGGGGCGTAGGGGTGTAAATGGTTCGGTTTGGTTCGATTTGGGGGAATTTACAGACCGAACCACTAGTCATCGGTTTGGAAAAATTCCAAACTGAACCGAACCATGAAAAAATTCAAACCGAACCAAACCAAACTGCTATGATTTGGTTCAGTTTGGTTCAAGCTGCGGTTCAATTATGCGGTTCAGACCGCGGTCCAGACCATGGTTCAAACCATTATTTAGACTACGGTTCAAACCACGATTCAGACCGCAACTCATTTTCATATTGCTTAAATTTTTCGTGATCATGAAGGAAGAGCGAAAAATGCGAGTGTTTAAGAGATTAGAGGAAGAGAGAGGTCGAAGGAAGAAAAACACTTTACAATGGCGATCGTGGAGAGAATTTAGTTATTTATGTGTCGTAATGAAGATAACAAATGATGAAAATTAATATTAAATAAAATACAAAACGGGGGTTATGATTAGTTTATGTAAATTTTAATAAAAATACAAAAATATTAAATAAGATACAAAACAAGGGTTATGATTAGTTTATGTAATGTGGTTCGGTTTGGCGGTTTGGTCTCGCGGTTCGGTTTGGTGGTTCGGTCTCGCGATCTCAAACCGCGATTTGGTTTGGTTCGATTTAGTTTGGTTTGGTTTGGAAGGGTCAGACCACAAACCAAATCGAACCATGTGATTTGTAAATATTTGAGACCAAACCAAACCATTCATACTTGAAAATCAAACCAAACCGCATGGTTTGGTTCGATTCGATCTCAAACCGCGATTTGAACCGAGCCATTTACATCCCAAATGGGACATCCAAAATGGATAATTTTGCAGATTATCAGGGACGGAGTGAGTATATATATATATATATATATATATATATATATATATATATATATATATATATATATATATATATATACTCCTATATGTTTGTGTGTGTATGTATTTTTAAGTTGTGTGTTGTGGTGTAAATGAGTGGTTGTTTGGCTTTGGCGGTGAGAGCATACTGGTCGCCTCAAGGCAAATGGGCCTGCTGCTGCTGCTTCTTCTTCTGCTGCTTTGATTCATTTCTAGCGATTCCTTCACGCAAATCGAGACAAACCCAGGAGGATTATTGCGATTTCATCTTCCCCCCAGTGTCTCTTGTTTTTGTCTCTTCTTCAGTCATTGATTCTGACTGACTCACTCTCCGCATTCAATTTTCCCGCTTTCTTTATGATGATGAACAACAAATTCATTCCTTTCAAGGTCTCTAAATGCCCCTCCTCTTTGATTGACATTCATTAATTCCAGTTTTTATTGTTCTTTTCTTAATGGGTTTTTATTGTAATTTTCTCTTTTTGCAGTGTTTCAATTAAATTCAGTTTTCTGGGGAGTTTGAAGATTTGATTAGAAAGATGAGTACCAGATTAAGAACTAATGTGAATTCCACCAAATCTTCAATCAAAGATGAAAAGGTGATTTCCTAATATTATTTTGTTAGTATTTTTTCTATTTAATTTAATCAATTGAATCCTGTTCAATCCAATCTGGGTGGTGAATATATTCGCATTTCTTTCATTTCCTTCTTGAGTTTTAAACTTTCCCGAGAAAATCCTTTCCCCCCCTTTTTTTTTCTTCCATTGTTGCTATTAATTGCGTGTTTGTGAATTCTGCATTCACCAAAGCTGCAAAAGCTAATTTCTTAATGTCTTACTCGCAATGGGTATTGGAATTCTTTATCTTTTCCTTTTACTTTTTTCTTTAATTTGTAATCTGATTCTTTCCTTGGGGAAGCTGATTGTGACGTTTCTTTCTCTCTTTATTTATGGTTTCTTGAAGCAAAAGGTGGAAATGCAAGGAGGAAGCAGGATAATGGAAGCTAACAAAGCAACCACCACAAGTCGAAGAGGCGCCATCCCAGAGAAGAAAATGGCATTGCAGCAAGAAGTATATAAAATGCTGTTTTTGTTTTGAATTTTGATTGTAATTTTGATATTAATCTGATTTACAAATTTATGGTTACCATTTCAGATAGATAAGCTTACAAAGAAGCTTAGACATGAAGAAAATTTACATAGAGCTTTGGAGAGGGCCTTTACTAGACCTTTGGGAGCTCTTCCTCGCCTTCCCCCTTATCTCCCTCCTTCGGTCAGTCTCTCTCTCTCTCTCTTTCAATCTCCTGCCATTGCAGTCGTTTCAATTTTCTTCTGTTTTGATCAGTTTTTACGTGACAAGAACAAGACAGTGGAACTGTGTGAATTATGATGATACTTGAAGAGATTTATGTTTCTTGGCATCTCAATAACGATCTTCATAAATAGAGATGGAATTCAATGAACAATTTTAATTCTGTGGAAGAATTGCGTGTTTGTTGTTCCATTTCTGAGGCTTGAAATTATGTTGCCTAATGTGATAAGTTCAATATTCAATTACCGGGCAATTCTTGTCTTTAGATTGTTTTGTAATGGGTATGTGCAAATTGGGTTGATGATTCTTAATTTGGAACTTGTAGACATTGGAACTTCTTGCTGAAGTTGCGGTTTTGGAAGAGGAAGTTGTAAGGCTTGAAGAACAGGTGGTGCAGTTTAGGCAAGGGTTATATCAGGAAGCTGTCTTCATTTCTTCCTCAAAGAAGAATATTGAAAATTCAGCTGAATTACACGAGCCGGTCCAATCAAATGATCATAAGAATAAGGCAGCCAAGTCATCACCTCAAATTGAAACTAATACAGCAACACCCTCTGTGAGCCATTTGCCTTCGCTCCCTGGTAAGTCTTTGGATTTGGCCACATTGTCTCGTAGATATTCTTATGCTTATAATTTTTTATGTGGTAAATCTAGCAGAAATGTTTGGTAAAATCTTGTTTTTCTTGTTCTATTTGATTTTTTAGATGATGGGAGGGGAAAAGAGAATCAATCATGCACTAATTCAACTAAGAACAAGCAACGCTCAGCAAATTCAAAAGTTCATTCTGTCAGAACTCCAGTGAAAAAGGTCCAAATTGAGAGTAAATCAGCAGAAAAGCGTTTAGAACCTAAAAAAATACAGGTACTAAAATTTTGATTTCTCGTATTGATGTACAATCATCAATGCAGTGAAATAACTTTGAGTTTCTGTTTTTCAGCTTGAAGGCAGAATTACGGACAATGAACGAATAGATGATGCAACTCCTATTATAAGAGATGAAAAATTATCAGGAGATGATAATCCAAACAAGATTTCAGAAAGTATTATGAAATGCTTAATGAATATTTTTATAAGAATGAGCTCGATAAGGAGTAGAAGTATGGCAGGATTAACCACCTCCGAGAGCTTTGAGGAAGCAGAGTTTAAGGATCCTTATGATATCTCTTTAGACTTCGGGAAGAGAGACATTGGTCCATATAAGCATTTGTTTGCAATTGAAGCTACCTCGATAAACACAAATCGGACAACAAAATCTGTGTTCTTAGTGCAGAGACTTAAGTAAGCACATTTTAGTATGTTAATTGTTAACTAGTAGTCTCTTACTTGCACAAAAAAAAAAAATTAAAAAAAAATGGTAGTCTGTTACTTGCACTTGTTTTATTCTTGTTCAACCAAGTTAAGCCCTCTTTCCTGATTTCTGTAGGCTCCTACTTGGGAAACTCGCTTCGGTTGATTTAAGTCGATTGACCCATCAAGAGAAGCTTGCTTTCTGGATCAACACGTATAATTCATGCATGATGAATGTAAGATTGAGATCTTTCACTAAATTTACTTCTCATAGTGGATTGTTTTAGCTTCTAGAGTTGCATTATCACTATATATCAATTATATTCAGAAATTTTTGGTGTGTTTTAACTCCAGGCATTTCTAGAAAATGGGATACCAGATAGTCCTGAGATGGTCGTCGCACTGATGCAAAAGGTGAGATTCGCAATCCATACATTATCGAGTTTATCAATAATTACGCCACAAAAAATGTATTGATACATTTTTCTCACTACGCATAATATATATATGGATCAAATTTGTTCAGAGGCATCACACATGAGTTCATACAATACTTATCTCTAATAATTCTCAGGCAACAATTAATGTCGGAGGTCATTTTTTGAATGCAATAAGCATTGAACATTTCATACTACGACTCCCGTATCATTCAAAATACGTAAGTATTTCAAAACATCATAATTTTTCATCTCTCTGGCTCAGAAACTGAGTATTGACTAGCAATATATTCATTTGACTTTGAACCAGACTTTTGCCACCAAGGGTGCCAAGAACGATGAGATGTCTGCACGGAGTGTCTTCGGGTTGGAATTATCTGAACCATTGGTAACATTTGCACTTTCCTGTGGAAGCTGGTCATCCCCAGCTGTAAGTTATTAATGCCTCAGAGTCAAAAGCGTTTAATTATAACCAACTTAATTGGTCTCTCAAATCATATTTATTGGAAAGAAAATCTTTTTTTTTTTTTTTGCTGTAATTGATTTCTGAAACTTTCTCAAATGAAGGTGAGGGTATACACAGCTTCTCAAGTCGAAAATGAACTGGAAGCTGCAAAAAAGGATTACTTACAGGCTGCAATTGGCATTTCAATGACAAAGAAACTGGTAGCTATACCAAAGCTGTTAGACTGGTATCTGCTTGATTTTGCGAAAGACATGGACTCGTTACTTGATTGGATATGCCTTCAATTACCACGTGAGCTTGGAAAAGAAGCAATGAAGTGCCTCGAGAGAGAAAAGAACGATCCCCTTTCCCAGTGTCTCCAAGTCATCCCATATGAGTTTAATTTCAGGTATCTTTTGCATAAATAAATTTTTGCCTTCTTTCACTTTTTTTTTTTTTGGGTATACTCCTGCTAGGGTTTCTTGAGTTATACTAGATTTGTACACAGCAATTATATACGTAGTCTAAGTAAATATGGATTATATGTTTCCCCTTGTAATAAGTAGTGTTCATTAGAAAGAATTGTAATTGGTTGTTTTTTAAGTCCTCTTATCTATTCACCATAACCATTTTTTATGAAGTGTAAAATTTTCTGTTCTTTTCATCGTGGTCATTGATTTTAGGGCAAGGAAATTGCTTCTTGTGTCACGAAATAATTGGCATAGCTTGATGAAGGACATTTACTGGTTAGCTTTAACTAAGGGAAATGTTATCGGGATAGATATGAAATGAGGTTGGTTTTGTTAGAATTAAAAAGTTGGCCGATGCTTAGTTATTTATGACAATCTTAGGGAGCCTACGATTGTCAATTAATACAATCCAGACTGTATGTACTTGATCAACGAATAATTTGGGCGGAGGAGAGGGGAATTACATTAAAGGAATTTAGATTTAATGCGTGTAAAATGACAGAACAAGTACTAGGTCCGGTCCGCATGTTATTGAATAAATGTGGATTCATAATAGTTGAAGAAACAAGGTCTGTCATGTTATTGAATAGAATAGATAAGATGCATTCATATCAGTTGAAGAAAAGGGTATGTCGTTGGAGTTTTCAGGCCGAAAATCAGAAGGACAGTGATGAAATACAGTAAGTAACTGGTGATGCTGGAGTGGAGTGCCTTAATGTAAAGGCAGTACATACTAACTTGGGGCATGCTTTAAGTTCATGGAATTGGTTCAGTTGAGTTTCCAGGCATATTACAAGGTTGTTTACTCACACAGTGATTAGTCCCACCCACACCAGTTGGTTTCTTATACTCCCTTCTTCCCCAAATAAATGTCGCAGTTGATTTATCAACGTATGTGAGGAGGGTGCTTTACTAGTAGTTTGTACATTGATAAAATTCTATTAGGTCACTTTTCTTATTTGGTAATGCAACATTTATTTCGGGAAGAACCAAAATGGAAAGTGCGACATTTATTATGGGACAAGAAAGTGAGTAGTTGTTAAACCTAGTTCATCAGTCCAACTGGATTTGAGACGTGTATGGTTAAACTTAAAACTGTACAACAGGTTGAATGCATCAACCGCCCATATCCAATCTTGTTCAAATGGATTACCTTTTCAAATGGATAATTTATTGTTTTGGTCAAATTCCAACAATTAGATTTATAAGAAGGGAAAAGTGACTAAAGTGATATGAATCTAGGTACAATGATCATCGTATTAGATAGAAATAGGCACAAGTGGTTTGTTGGTAGGGAAAGCCCTCAACAACATTGTTCGCCAAGACAAAACCCCGGGAGGATGTGGCTCCTACCTTCACCAAAAGTTTACTAAGAATTCACTGATGATTACAAAGCTAAGAGCATATGAAAAGGGAGCTTAGGCTAGTGTCGTACGTGTGTGTATATTTACAGTGTATGTTCCCCTTTTTATACCTCAAGAAATAAACTAAATAACAATAAGGGCCTTAAAACTCGGAGAAGTGGTTGATCTTGAGAGACATATCCGCACTTGTTGTTGATGAAGAGATAATGACGAGATTTGCTGGAGAAACGTGGTGGAACCAGTCTTCGGCATGTTCCCTAAAAAATAGGGAGACGTTATGCGACCCAACCTGCAGAGGTCCAAGTTGTAAAATAGAACAACTCAAGTTGTTAGTACCAAGTTGTTAAGTACAAGTTGTAATCACATTGACTGAAAAAACGTAGGGCCCAACAATTGCCCCCAAACTTTTTGAAAAAATGAGGAATAGGAAGAGACAAAAGAATTCAAAAAGTTTGCCCAAACAAGAAGGAAAAGAATGACGGTTTTTAAAATGGGGACCAATGGATGCGACGGTTAAGGAAAAAGGTTTTACCTTTTAAGAAGGTCTCAACCACTTTCTTTTTTCATTAAATAAAAAACTCCTGCTCCAACTCTCCCTTTCAACAAACGTAGTTTTCAGAAAGATTTTTACGGGAAGAAGAAGGAGAACCAGAGAAGGCGATTTTCGGAGAGAATCAAGTAAAAATTAGTGGTGAGTTTCTTTGCTTCCTTTTCAGTTTCACTTTCGATTTCTTGTTTTTCGCTTTGTAAAAAATGGGGAAAAGGAAGGCGGTGACTTTGGCTTGAAAGTGGAGAGGGTTTGCTGAGGGTTTTTGACCCAAAGTATGTTAAAGAATCCTGAAAAGGAAAAGTGCACCATCCCAGCCGTTAATTTAGAAATTATCAAGAAAAACCATGCAATGGCCTTTGAAACCGAAATCTTTACCCACCCTAACCTAACTCCCGAGTGTTTCTCCAACGATTGGGTGTGCTTTCCTGAATACCCGTTTATTATTGGCCTGAGGTTTCCTTTCCCAACTTTAATTACTCAATTCTTCGTATCTACCAAACTTAACTACGCCCAACTTACGCCTCAAGGTTGGAGGAATCTTCAAACCCTAGTGAGACTAAACGCGAAACGAGTTAGCCATCGGTCTAGAGGAATTTGCTTTTACGAATGAGTTTAGGAGTTTCGGTTTAGGGAGGTATGGTTTTAGGGTTAGGGTTGGTAGGAAGCCTTTTGTGATCGACAATGTTGACAACGCTGATAGAGGGTGGAAGAACAATTTCTTTTTTGCCAAGAAGAGCACCCTGGTGAAAGACGTGGGTGCCAACTTCAAATGGAGGTCCCAAGGTAGTAGGCAGTTTTTCTATTTTCTAAGGATGACTTTCAGCAATGTACTAACTATTTCTCCAACTTTCTTTTTGGCCTAGTTGCAAAATTGGATGTACTCTTTCCCTTTAAGGAAGACACAGAAGAAAGAGTGAGCAAGATCTACGACTTGGAACCTTTATTGAGAACTTTTAAGGCACTACCAGTTCTATTTGTTGCAGATCCTAACGAAGAAGTTGGTCCAGAAGAAGCCCAAGAGGCAAACCTTGAAGAAACTTTGTCTGAGCCTGCTCCAATGTCTACAGGTTAATCAAATGTTTTAGATTTTTGCCTATCTCCAAGTTGTTCTATTCTCTTTAACCTGTTATAACTCTTTATCCTTTTTTTTGTAGCCACTCGCTCCAAGGGGACTGTTAGTGCTGCTTCTCTTCTTGCCCAGGCCAGAGCAAAGAGTACGGCCAAGCAGATGGAAAACCCCTACCCCCGTGTCCGTAGTAGCTAGTTCTCAAGTGGCTGCATCCAAAAAGAAGGGGGATGCAAAGAAAAGGAAGCTGGTGGAAGTGGAAGCCACGGATGAAAATAGTGAAATGGACCTGGAGAAGTTGGGAGAAAAATTTAAAGCTATGGTTGAGAAGGTAAGGACGAAGGAGCTTTTAATTTTATCAACTAAATTGGATAATCTATTGACATCTTTTTGGTGCAGGAACTTATGGCCCCGATTGTGGCTTATGTTGATGTTCTAAAGATCAAAGCAGCGAGATTTAGTCACGAAGCTGCGGAATCAAAAAAGGAGGCTAACAAAAGTGCAAAGGAAGTGGAGAAGCTGAAAAAAGAGGCAAACAAGCATGCCAACGAAATGGAAGGTTTGAGGAGTGACTTCGAACGTTTAGGAAAAGAGGTAGAGACCATCCGTGCTGAGAATAAGGCTCACATGAAGGAACTGGAGGTTGCAGAGGGGGACTTTACTTTTAACGCCACCAAAACTCTGCTGGAGACCCGCATTCAAATGATTGAAGAGTATGAAAAAGGACAGGCCTCAGCTTGGAACTTGGAGTATGAAAGGAAAGTCTTGGCGGACCACGTTGGGAGCGGCGGATGAAGGAGAGGTGAATTCCGCGACTCTGGAAGCTCTGGTAGATGATGCTCACAAGGAACTAAACATCACAGTGGCTACTCCAACTGATCAAGTGGAAGGTGTAACACCGGCGGCAGCAGGCCAGGAGGTTTAAAAATACTTTAAAACTTTAAATATTTTGGATGGGAAGAACAATTTTTTGCTTTGTGTACCTCGTTGGGTACAACAAATGGGGAGTGTCCCTTTAAAACAATGTTTTTGGTTTGTAATGGTTCATAAGAACCGAGACAATTTCTTTTGGGGGTACTAGGTTGGTCTAGTACTCCAAGTTTTAGGTTTTTAGGGACTTGTTTGGCCTAACCAACTTGTCCTTTAATTACGAAAAGATCTTTTGGAAAACACTTAACCGTTTTTAGCAAAGTAGTCTGTGTCTCCAAGAGACGCTTGTTTGTTCTTTAGATAACATGTAAATGTTATAACCAGTAGGTAACATGAAAATGTTACAACCAAAAGTTCACAACTTGAAAAAAGTGTGAAAACGTGCGCCCAGGCGAAGGTGTCAAAACCTTAATTCGTAAGAAAAGATGAAAATCTTTTAACCATAAGTACCTTGATCAGAGGTAAATCGTTTGAAGGGATAGAACAAGTATCAGCCGTCTTGGCGTGTCAACAAGTTCTATACCTCTCCAGCCTAGAATTCCAACATGTATCGCCGTGATCGGCGTGTCAACATGTTGAAATTTTCTTCTTCAGGTTCAAACACGTATCAGCCGTACTGGCGTGTCAACATGTTTGACCTGCTCCTTTGAGCCTCAACAAGTATCAGCCGTACTGGCGTGTCAACATGTCGAGACTGTTTCGTTTGCCCAAGTTGCACCTTGCAAAACAGATTTACGTTAGGGTTGGGCGTTAGCGTAGCTAACGCCCTCCGACGCTCAAGTCGCAAGGATTCGATAAGAGTAAAAATTGAAACGTGTAATTGAACTTGACATAAATTCTAAACCGTACTGAGGGGTCTAGTTATAAACAACTAGACTCACATGAAATAGAGTTTCAAGTGGATTGCGTTCCCAACTTCTAGGGATTCTGTCTCCACTGGGGGTTGACAACCGCATGCACCTTTGCCGGCTTCGGCATCGATGAGATACGGGCCTTCCCATTTGGGAGCTAGTTTACCCGCATTCGGTTCTCTTGTATTTTGAAAAACTTTTCTCAAAACTAAATCACCAACCCGGAATCTTCTTATTCGACATTCTTGTTGTAAGACCCGGCGATTCGCCGCCGATAAGCCGCCATCCTTATCTTGGCTAAATCCCCGATCTCATCAATTGTATCTAAATCTTGAGTTAGCAAGAGGTTATTTTCATCTTGAGTCAATAAGCCATTACCTTCTTTGTGGGGATTGTCACTTCAACTGGAATTACGGCTTGACTCCGTACACTAAAGAATAGGGGGTTCTACCTCGTTGCTCCTTTAGAAGTGGTTCTATCTCGCCCAAAGCACAAGTGGTAGTTCTTCAACCCACTTGCCCTTCTTTTGATCCAGACGCTTCTTCAAGTTGTTGATAATCAACTTGTTACTAGATTCTTTGGCCATTAGCTTCGAGGATGGACGGGCGTTGACATGATTAACTTGATGCCCCACGAGCACAAAAATCTCTAGTCTTCTTACTTATGAATTGTGACCCGTTGTCACATATAATTTCCGACGGCACACCAAACTCCGCTAATGATATTTTTCTTTAAAAACGATATTACCTCTTTGTCTCCGACTTGTACATAAGCTTACGCCTCGATCCACTTTGAGAAATAATCGGTTAGAGCCAACATGAACACTTTGCCTCCAGGAGCTTTGGGCAACTTGCCTACAATATCCATGCCCCATTGCATGAAAGGCCAAGATGAGACTATAGGATGTAGAGGTTCGGCGGGTTGGTGCAAGATGTTCTTTGTGTCTTTGGCGGGCATCACACTTCGTACATAATCCATGGCATCTTGACGCATGGTTGGCCAATAATATCCCGTCTTGAGAGCCTTTGATGCTAATGCCTTTCCTCCGAGAATGATTCCCACATACTCCTTCATGGATTTCTTTGAGCACAAGTTCAACTTGCTCATTGTCTACACATCTCGAAAGTAATGCCTGCAAAAGATTTCTTGAACAAAGACATTATCTATTAACACGAAAGTTGAAGTTCGAATTTTAAATGATCTAACATTTTTAACATCGGGAGGAATAGTTCCAAGTTGAAGGAACTCGATGACAGGTTGGGTCCAAGAAGGCTTAGCATCTTGTCCCCCAGTAGGTGGAAGAACCACTTGAGTTTCTTCAACTTGGTCTATCACTGGGTACTTAACATAAATAATGGGGATATTAGTATGTAACATTGATTTGCAAGTTGAACCCAAGTTGGCCAAGGCGTCTGCCTCCGCATTCTCTTCTCTAGGGACCTTTTCCAAAGAGAATGATAAAAATTTCGAAGCTAGTGCTTTAACATGTTGGAGGTACAGAGTCATCTTGGAATGCTTTGCCATATAACTGCCATTAAACTGGTTAGCTAGTAATTGAGAGTCAACAAATACATTTAAATGTGTTATATTCAAACTTAAAGCTGTAGTTAAACCCATGATTAGGGCTTCATACTCAGCTTCATTATTCGTTGCATTAAATTCACAAGATACAGCTTGTGGTATGATATCACCTTGAGGGGATTTTAGGACTATTCCCAAGCCAATTCCCTTGGAATTTGAGGCTCCATCTCGTAAATAGTGTCCAAAATCTAGGAATAGTTTTACCTTGAAGTTCTTTGCACTTCCGGTTCTACCTCAGCCGCAAACTTGGGTGAAGTCGGCTACGAAATCGGCTAGGAGCTGCGATTTGATGGTCGTTCTTGGCTCGTATGATATGTCATACGTGCTCAACTTGACGGACCACTTGGCCAATCTACTCCGACATCTCTGGAGTTCTCAACACATTTCTCATAGGATAGTTAGTCCTAACGGTTATGGAATGTGTTTCAAAATAATGACGCAATTTGGTAGCGGCGGTAGTTAAGGCTAATATTAATTTTTCTAGATGAGAGTACCTTGTTTCGGCATCTAACAAAGACTTACTTACATAGTAAACGGGATGTTGTTCTCCTTGGATCTCTTTCACCAATACCGCACTAACGGCGTTTTCGGATACTGACTAAATATAAATAAAGATGCTCACCATGTTCGGGTTTAGCAAGTAGGGGTGATGTCATCAAATATTCTTTAAGTTGTTTGAAAGCCGCCTCATGTTGGTCGGTCCATTGAAAGAGCTTATTTTTTCTTAACACTTCATAGAATAACTGCACTTATCGAGATGATTTGGATATAAATCTATTCAAAGCGGCTACTCTACTGTTAACCTTTGCACGTCCTTGATGTTTTTAGGGGACTCCAAGTTGAGAATCGCTTTGATTTGCTCGGGACTTGCTTCGATTCCCCTCTTGGTTACCATATATCCCAAGAATTTACCTTTCGACACCAAAGTTGCACTTTGCCGGATTGAGCTTCATGTTGAAGGCTTTCAAGATGTTGAACGCCTCGACAAGGTGTTCTGCATGATCTTCAATATGTTTGGACTTTACTACCATGTCATCTATGTAAACCTCCATTGTCTTGCCAAGTTGATCTTTGAACATCTTGTTCACCAATCTACGGTAGGTTGCCCCTGCATTTTTAAGACCAAATGGCATAGCAATATAACAATATATACCTTACGGAGTCATGAATCTTTGTATCCTCTTGGTCAGAAGGCTCCATTTGAATCTGGCGATATCCGGAAGATGCATCCATGAATGTCAAGATGTCGTGGCCGGTGTCTCGTCAACTAGAGAGTCAATGTGAGGGAGAGGGAATGGGTCCTTCGGACGAGGCCTTGTTCAAGTCGGTGAAGTCCACGCATGCCCGCCACTTGCCATTCTTCTTCTCCACCACTACAACGTTAGCCAACCATCTCGGAGTCTTGAACTTCTACGATCATCTTGGACTTCGGCGGCCTCTCAACTTCAGCCCTTATGATCGATTCCTTTCTTGGGCAAACTTCCTCCTTTTCGATGGACGGGACGGATGGTTGGGTCAATGTTCAATTTGTGAGTAATAATATCCTTGCTTATCCACTGTCATGTCTTCATGCTTCCAAGCAAAGCGGCATTTCGACTTTTCGGGAACTCAATCAGCTCCTCCTCAATCTCGGAGGGTAGGTCTACCCCAACTTGTACTTGGGCCTCGGGATTCGAAGCATCGCAGAACGCTCTTCGTATCATGCTCCACCGCTTCAAGAACATCCGGGGCCTTTTTCTTTAATTGCTATGCTTTTGGGGGTGAACTCGCTTTCATGTTGACCTTGTAACATTCCTTAGAGACTTGCTTTGGTTCCCCTTCAACTTGGCAACACCCCAAGGTGTTGGAAACTTGACGCATTGATGGTAAGTTGATGGTACGGCCTTCATGTTGTGGATCGAAGGTCTTCCCAATATAACGTTGTACGAGGAAAGACATTCAATCACACAAAACCTTTCCATGGAATTCATACCCTCTAGATAGATGGGCAACTTGATCTCTCCCACCGTCTGTTTCACCTCACCACCGAACCCTACCGGTACGGATGAGTTTTTCACAACTTCGGACAAAGGAATACCCATATCTTCAAGAGCATGAGTAAAGATAATGTTGGCCAGAGCTACCACCGTCGATCGGGATTCGCTTGACTACACGGTTGGCAATGCATACGAACAACTAGACCATCATGATGAGGGTCCAAGGTGTTATCTTTATCTTCATCTTCAAATGAGATGATGTGACCATACGTGAAGTCACGGTGCCTCGCAGCAATTACGATTGGTCTTCTTTAGAGCTCTTGGCATGACGCTGCGGCGAGAGTAAGTCGTGCCACAAATATGGGACCCACCGAGAAATGACATTCACCACCTTTGTGGGTGGAGGGGGTGCAACTTTTCGGGCCTAAGTGCTCTTACGAACCCGGTTCTTTGGACTCACTCGACCCTCTTCTTGCCCAACAAATCCTTGAGAAGACCCTTGGACAACAAATGAGCAATCTCCTTCCTCAAAGCGAAACAGTTCTCGGTGGTATGCCCGAAATCTTCATGAAATGCGCACCACTTGGACTTGTCCTTCCAAGTTGTTATTTGGTCATTCTTCTTGGGCCATCTCGCTTTATCTCCAAGATTTCCCATGGCGCATAAGATTCTGCAATGTCCACGAAAAGCAATATTCAGAAATCTGTGGATAATCATTATCATCTCCTTCTTGATCATCATCTACAACATGAATTCTAGAAGGTTCGGTTTTAACAGGGGTTTGCCTGTTGGACTTATAGTGATGAGAATCCGATCGTCTGTCGAAGGTTCAAATAGAGGAGTAGGAGTCCTCCCGGTTGATTTCCCTATTGCCAAGCTATCTTCCTCCAATCGGATGTAAGGCAAGGCCACAGTTACGATTTCTTCAAGTTGTTTCGCGGGGGTCATCACCAACTCGTTGTAAAATAATGAGCTCTTCTTCAAGCCTATGCGGAATGCCTCAGTTCTTGTGGACACGTCCAAGTTGGGTATGGTCATTTGCCTCCTTATTGAACTGTGCAAATATTCTTTGAGACTTTCATTAGGTACATTTGCACAATTCTATAAAGATCGCCGGTCAACTTGTCGAATGCCCTATTGCATGAAAATTGGTTAATGAACATGTTAACAAGTTGAGCATAAGAGGAAATAGAGTTTAGAGGAAGTCCCGTTAGCCATTTTAAGGTTTGGTCCCGACAAGGTTGAGCCAAAGCCCCCGCAAAAACATGCTTCTACGAACATGGGGGAATACTTATGACATCCATTGACTCTGATATAACAACACATGCTCTCTGGATCGGTACTCCCATCATACTTCTTCATATGAGGTAGTGCGAGAATTTCTTCGGGATCTCCACACCGGCTATCGCCGGTACAAAACGAGACTCATTGTAGCAAGTTGGGAGACACGGTGATATGGCAAGTTGACTCAGAACGCTTGAGTAACTCCTTAATGGTTTGCATCTCTCTAACAAGTTGGTTCTCTCGCAAAAAGAGGAGCATTACTAACCGGAGGTGCGAAAGTGTCAAAAGTATTGAAGAAACTCCTGTTTGCCCCGGTGGGGGAGTAGCATAGGTGTAGCAAGATGACAAAGACGGAGTTGGCTAGGCGGTCGGTGAACCTCGGTTGCTCGATTGGAATAGATGTCACACCGTGCTCTCCGTGGCGGGGTGTTGGACATAGGAATATCTCCAACATGGCTTGGTCCCGTACTGCACCAAACAAAGATCTAGGAAGTAAAGGTGAAAACGGAGTGGATACTTGAGGCTCAACTTGCTTCCCTTTACGCCGACTATCAATGGCGTTGAATATCACGGCATTAGTATGCTCACGGGCATTTAACTTAGGTCATTTACTTTTTCAACATATCGGCCATCTTTGGTCATCAAGTCCAGATTGATGCCTTACGCATTCGGGGACGGATTGCTTGGGGAGGCTGGAAACGAGGGTCGGCAGAGTCGGCTAGCTTAGGATGAAGGATTGGCCATTTCTATACGGATAATCAAAGTTTCCCACAGACGGCGCCAAATTGTTTTGGTCAAATTCCAACAATTAGATTTATAAGAAGGGAAAAGTGACTAAAGTGATATGAATCTAGGTACAATGATCATCGTATTAGATAGAAATAGGCACAAGTGGTTTGTTGACTAGGGAAAGCCCTTGAACAACTTGTTCGCCGGCACAAAACCCCGGGAGGATGTGGCTCCTACCTTCACCAAAAGTTTACTAAGAATTCACTGATGATTACAAAGCTAAGAGCATATGAAAAGGGAGCTTAGGCTAGTGTCGTACGTGTGTGTATATTTACAGTGTATGTTCCCCTTTTTATACCTCAAGAAATAAACTAAATAACAATAAGGGCCTTAAAACTCGGAGAAGTGGTTGATCTTGAGAGACATATCCGCACTTGTTGTTGATGAAGAGATAATGACGAGATTTGCTGGAGAAACGTGGTGGAACCAGTCTTCGGCATGTTCCCTAAAAAATAGGGAGACGTTATGCGACCCAACCTGCAGAGGTCCAAGTTGTAAAATAGAACAACTCAAGTTGTTAGTACCAAGTTGTTAAGTACAAGTTGTAATCACATTGACTGAAAAAACGTAGGGCCCAACATTTATGTTGTTGGGCTTTCTGATGGATGTGGTTTTACCCATCCAAAAGATATGTTCCTAAACCTATTTTCTGTTCGAATCCTTGGGAATTTAATGTATTTTTGAGTGTTTTGATAGTCCACGAAGGCCAGGTCAAAGCTGAGTCAAAATGGGGCAATTTTCGCTGCCGGCACGAGTGGAGCACGACTGAGGAAGCAAATAGCACGACTTGGGAACGATTGGAGTCAAGCCAATTCCAAGCAACTACTCAGAACGAGTGGGCACCATGGGCACGACTCGTTCTCACGAGTGAAAGTCAAGGCGTTTTCAAGTAAAGCTACTCAGAACGAATGGAGGGGTCTGTCACGACTCGTGAGCACGACTGGGACTGAAGGGCACGACTCGTGCTAATTAGCACGACTCGTGCCAGTACGCGTTTTGTGACGTCATCTCGGATTTTGAAGCAGATTTTCATGGATTTGATTAATTTGTTTTCCTAATTAGATTAGGACTGTATTAGGAGTATATATACTCCCTTTATTATCATTATTAGGAACCTTTTGTCATATACTCTTGCCTAGGGTTTCAAGGATTGCTAGAATTTATTCAAGGTTTTTGCAAGGATTTCAGGTTTGATGTATTGTTATTACTCATATTTTGTGATGTCAATCCAAAATATGAGTGGCTAATTTCTTTGTAGTTCACGGATTGGTGTAGCCCGTATTTGATCTTTATGCTATATATTTAATTTTCATTTAATTGTGGAGTTAGTTCATCCTAGTATTCTTAATTTTTATTTGGTACAAGTCCTGCACTTGCGTGGGGAATTGTGCATGAACACTATTAGGATGATTAGACTCGATTGAGGATCTTGCGTGAATCGATTGAGTCTAGGTTTCATTAATTCTTTTGTACTTAATGCATTGAGTTGTTGTCAATTGGATCTTGCGTGATAATTGATAACTACTCAATAAAAGAATTGCAATCCGGCAATCGAACCGTCCCAATTCTTACAAAAGCGAAGAAGCCCTAATTCCCGATTAATATTTTATCATTCAAAGGCATAAAGGGAGAATATGTGGTGAACCTAATCCGTGGGCTAGTTGTTAAATCCTTGAATTTCGTTTGCTAGCTTGCTTAATTGTTATTTTAGTTGCTTAATTGTTTTAATTTTCTTTCGTTCATTAGTTTTAATAAATCAAATCCAAAACCCCTTTTGTTACTTTTTGCATTAATTAAATCTACTTGTTAAAACCAACGAGTCTCTGTGGTTCGACCCCTGCTCGTGCATATTGCTACACCGGTAGTGAGTACACTTGCTCGGTTTTTATTACTAGAGGAATTTTCTCCATCAAGTTTTTGGCGCCGTTGCCGGGGACTTGTTGTGATCTTTAACAAGTTTATTTAATCGGTGCATGTTTGGTCGCCGGTCATTGGATCCTAATTTGGTTCCTTTGAACGACGATATAGACAGAATTGAGAGAGGCATTCCCTCTACTCAAGTGAGTGGCGAAGTCACGATACTTACGTCACCGGACGTAAGAAGAATTAAGTGAGTTGGAAACTTCTTCCACCGAGGAAGAAGAAGAATTTAATTTTGTGATGGCGGACCAAGTCATGAATGATTTTGCTAGGCCAAGAGTCGACACATCTATGTCCGTGCATATAGTGTCGCCCGACGCAAAGATCAAGCTTATGAAATCAAAGGCCAATATTTTAACATGATTCCTAATTTTTATGGCCTTCTTGGTGAGGATGCGTTAGCGTTTTTGAGAGAATTTATGTCTACCTTGAGTGGGTTCCCTACAAAATAGGGTGTCACCTCGGAGCACTTGAGGCGAAGTGCTTCCCTTATGCATTAAAAGACAAAGCCAAAACTTGGCTATTATTACTTCCTCCCAAAGTAGCATCGCTACTTGGGATGCTTTACATGATGTTTTTCTCACTAAGTTTTACCCTTATGATGCATTGACAAATTTTAGGGTTAAAATTATGGGATTTGCTCGTGAAGTGGGGAAGCCTTCCACGATGCATGGGATAGGTTTAAAATGTTGCAAATTCAGTGCCCCCACCATAACTTCCCCGCTTCTATGCCGCATCAAACTTTCTATGGGGCTTTATCCCCGAATACCAATCCATGGTTGATAATGCGGCGGGAGGTAGTTTGGGGACAAAAACTCGTCCAACAATGTCAAGAACTATTTGAGATGTTGAGTGCAAACTCTCAACAAAAGGGATCTAGGGGGCAACAAGAGGAGTGAATGAGGTAGGGCTAAACAATGAGTGGGCTAAGCGGTTTGCACTATCGAACCAAAGATTTGATAAGTTAGCTTTACAAAATGCTTCTTCTTGGCTATGCCTTCTACCGCTCATCTTGTAAATGATTTTTGTGCTAATTGTGGTCCTAACACTCATGCTACTAATGTGTGTCAAAGTGGTTTGCCGGTTAACCCCGAACAGCACATGCAATGCAAGGATTTG
The DNA here is from genome assembly GCA_022495995.1 of Adenophora triphylla var. japonica. NCBI lineage: Eukaryota > Viridiplantae > Streptophyta > Magnoliopsida > Asterales > Campanulaceae > Adenophora > Adenophora triphylla. The sequence goes on along the minus strand of JAFEMH010000140.1, from coordinate 903,195 downwards.
GCCGGCGGTTCCCTCAAAACAATAACCCTTATTCAAACACATACAACCCGGGGTGGAGGCAACACCCAAATTTTTCATGGGGGGCAATCAAGAACAAAATAAGCCTCTCCATCCTCAACCTCCACCGGTACAGGTATGAGCATAAAAGTGGAACCGTGGGAAGTGGCCATGGAAAAATTGCAAGCCGAAAATAATCAATTGAGGGCGGAAAATCAACAAGCTTCCAAGAACCATGAAGCCGCCATTCAGGAAGTTGGAGACCCAAATTGGGCAACTAGCTACCGCCCTACAAAGTCATAAGGCCGGGACATTTCCTAGCCAACCTCATCAAGCAAATGCCATTATCACTCTCCGAAGTGGCAAACGAGGTAGGTAGTGAGGTAATATCTCCTTCATCTTCTTCTCCCCCTCTGTGGTAGAAAATAATGCTAATGTGGATAAAAATGAAGTTGGTTGTGATAAGAGTACAAGTGACATGGGGGAAAATTCTAAAGTTAAGTCTCCACCCCCATGCCATATGTACCTCCATACCGTTTCTGGAAGGATTTTAAAACATAAATTGGATAGCGAGATGTCGGAATTGATGAACATGTTTTCTAAGGTGAACATCAATATCCCTTTACTCAATGTGATCAAAAATATTCCTCGCTTATTCCAAATTTTTCAAAGAATTAAATTCCAAGAAACATAGGTAATGGGACGAGATGAGAATAGTGATGAGTGAAAATGCTAGCGCAGTGGTACAACATTGTCTTCCACCCAAATTAAAAGACCCCGGAAGTTTTCTGATATCTATTACTATGGGGGAGTCAAAGGGGGTAAAAGCGATGTTGGATCTTGGGGCCAGCATTAATTTGTTGCCATATTATTTATATGAGGAGTTAGGTTTACCCGAATTAAAACCCACCACAATGGCCCTACAACTTGCGGATCGGTCCATTAAAAGACCTGTGGGCATTGTGGAGGATGTTTTAGTTCAAGTAAATTCAATCATTGTGCCTGTTGATTTCGTGGTGCTTGAAATGCCAAGAGGTGAAGGAAGTCGCCGGGATTCACCCATATTACTTGGGAGACCCTTCATGGCGACGACCAACACCATTATTAATGTGAAGAATGGTAAACTGTCTATGACAGTGGCGGGTGAAAAAATTGAAATTTCTGTGTTTGATGCTATGAAACATCCAAGTGATGATAGAGAGGTGTGTTCTTATGTTGATAAGTGTGAAGCTTTGTCAAATGACGGTGAGAATTCTAGGGATAGTGCGGGTTCCCACTTGTGTGCCGTGAAAAATAAGGCCGACATTCTTGGTTCTTGTGATGGCCCGTATCACCCCCTAGACCGATCCCAAAAGGGGTCGGTGTCCCCATTGAAATCTTTCTTTCCACTCAAGTCTACCTATATTGATTCATGTGCTAAAATAGAAGAGTGTTGTTCCCTTGATATTTCTAATGCTTTGCCTGTCAAGATGCATGTGCGGTGATGCTTGCAATAGTGTGAAGGAAAAGGAGGTGCTTGATTGTGATAAGAATAAGGCACCAAATGAGTTTGGGGGAGAGGTCCCCAAGAAAAAGAAATTGAAGAAAAAGAAAAAGAGCAAGAAAAAGGTTCGAAAAGTTTCTTGGGCCCCACCCGAGCTTATAACAAAGGGTGAATTTTTGTGGAAGGTGGTGGGCATCTGCGCCCGAGAAGTTGCGAAGTGGGCCAAGGGAAGGAAAGCCAAGGCCAAAATGAATGTGGTCACATCAAATCCCATTTAGTTGGGAGCAATGGTCGGGCTAACGACCTTAAACAAATGCGCTAATTGGGAGGCAACCCAAGTAGGTACAATTTTATTGCTTTATTTATTTGCTTTGTGTGTCATATCCTCCTTTGAACCCGAGGCATGTTTTTGTTCTCTTTGCTATGAGGACATAGCATGTTTTGAGTTTGGGGGTAGATATCTCTCCGAGTTTGTGGGTTTATAGGGGAGTGTATATAGTGTCACCCTCCAAAAAAATAGAAAAATTTAAAAATTTTTGTTCTCATTATATTTTAGGGAGTTGGCCAACGTCCGTGATGATTTGAGGGATTTTGATTGAGTTTTGCTAGTGTGCCAATTTGAATATGTTAATTAGAATTGCATTAATACATGTAAAACACAATTGCACCACCATTCACTTCCATCTTATTTCTTGATCATGGTCATTAATTTAGGTGTCCTTTATGGGTTCACTTTGACATTCTCGGGGGTCCTAGAACATGATTGCATGCTTGTCAATAACAAATCAATAGATTACTTGGTATTTATGGCTTATCCTTCTTTGACAACCCTCTTGTAAGCCTTTGACTTTCTGGTCACTATATATATAAATTGTCACTTGATCCCTTTTGAGCCGGTTAGAAAGAATGGAACATCTAGACCACCATTCGCCTTCATTCGATGCCTAATCCCTAACCCTTGACACCTAGAATAGGTTATCCCACCTTTACAAGAATGTGGAATTAGAAACGATCAGTTTGGGGGTTACATAGGGAAATTACGGGAATGAGTGAGGAAGGTCAAAAGTTGGAAGCATGATTTGTATTGTATAAAAGGGGGGCAATCAAAAAAAAAAAAAAAAAAAAAAATGGAGAAAATCAAAAGTTTGCCCCCCAATTCTGTGAAATATGTTTGAGTAGTGACCTATATTGAGTGAGGGAATGCTCTCAACCCCAAGTGTAAAAATAAAGTATGAACAAAGTTCTAGTTTGGGGGTTGAAGCATTGGGGAAACAAAGGTGAGCGGAAAAGTTAAAATTCGGGAAGGAGTATTGCAATGGAAGGTTTTTAATTTCACATTCTTGTGTTTGTATGTCTATTCCTTCATTTGTACCCGTGAGCCTAACCCCACATTTGTTGTGGACTTAACTTTGAGCCATATTTTTGTTCAATATTGAGTAATCGGGTTGACAAGTGCGTAATCATGCATATGAGTATCCTTGTGTATGCAATTATATTGTAATCTGTGATTTAGAGCATGTGTTAGTGATCCCATAAACAATCTTATCTTAGTGATCATGATCTCCCATATTTCATTCATCGTTCAGGCCGAGGTGGAAAATTGTGGGTTAGATGCATTAATGTAATTGTAATTGCATTTTCTTATTGGCATTTGTGTAGCACATTTACGTGAGAATCTGAGACTTGCTGGGCCGGCAAATTCGTATATATTGAGAACATATCAAAAATATTTTGTGTTTATCATTTTTATTTGTTAGAATAGTTTTCTCTTTTGTTAGTTTTGTTTTACTCGGGGACGAGCAAAAGGTAAGTTTGGGGGTATTTGATGGATGTGGTTTTACCCATCCAAAAGATATGTTCCTAAACCTATTTTCTGTTCGAATCCTTGGGAATTTAATGTATTTTTGAGTGTTTTGATAGTCCACGAAGGCCAGGTCAAAGCTGAGTCAAAATGGGGCAATTCTGCTGTTGGCACGAGTGGAGCACGACTGAGGAAGCAAATAGCACGACTTGGGAACGATTGGAGTCAAGCCAATTCCAAGCAACTACTCAGAACGAGTGGGCACCATGGGCACGACTCGTTCTCACGAGTGAAAGTCAAGGCGTTTTCAAGTAAAGCTACTCAGAACGAATGGAGGGGTCTGTCACGACTCGTGAGCACGACTGGGACTGAAGGGCACGACTCGTGCTAATTAGCACGACTCGTGCCAGTACGCGTTTTGTGACGTCATCTCGGATTTTGAAGCAGATTTTCATGGATTTGATTAATTTGTTTTCCTAATTAGATTAGGACTGTATTAGGAGTATATATACTCCCTTTATTATCATTATTAGGAACCTTTTGTCATATACTCTTGCCTAGGGTTTCAAGGATTGCTAGAATTTATTCAAGGTTTTTGCAAGGATTTCAGGTTTGATGTATTGTTATTACTCATATTTTGTGATGTCAATCCAAAATATGAGTGGCTAATTTCTTTGTAGTTCACGGATTGGTGTAGCCCGTATTTGATCTTTATGCTATATATTTAATTTTCATTTAATTGTGGAGTTAGTTCATCCTAGTATTCTTAATTTTTATTTGGTACAAGTCCTGCACTTGCGTGGGGAATTGTGCATGAACACTATTAGGATGATTAGACTCGATTGAGGATCTTGCGTGAATCGATTGAGTCTAGGTTTCATTAATTCTTTTGTACTTAATGCATTGAGTTGTTGTCAATTGGATCTTGCGTGATAATTGATAACTACTCAATAAAAGAATTGCAATCCGGCAATCGAACCGTCCCAATTCTTACAAAAGCGAAGAAGCCCTAATTCCCGATTAATATTTTATCATTCAAAGGCATAAAGGGAGAATATGTGGTGAACCTAATCCGTGGGCTAGTTGTTAAATCCTTGAATTTCGTTTGCTAGCTTGCTTAATTGTTATTTTAGTTGCTTAATTGTTTTAATTTTCTTTCGTTCATTAGTTTTAATAAATCAAATCCAAAACCCCTTTTGTTACTTTTTGCATTAATTAAATCTACTTGTTAAAACCAACGAGTCTCTGTGGTTCGACCCCTGCTCGTGCATATTGCTACACCGGTAGTGAGTACACTTGCTCGGTTTTTATTACTAGAGGAATTTTCTCCATCACTTTCCCAAGGGCCCAAATTCCAGACCAGCTTACTGAGTGATAGCCAATTAAAAAATGGAACTTTGTCTCATGTCCTAGAAAATCTAGCTAATGATCAAAGAGTATCAATAAAAGTGTTGTGGTCCAAAATCTGACAAACAAATTCCTATAAAAGTGCAAGTGTGTGGGAGGGAGGGGGCAGTGGGTGGGCCTGATAAAAGATAAGCTCTCTTGAAGGTGGTGTTGTTGACACATCAGGGGGGGGTGTAACTATCAGAGTTAACTGTATCTGTATGTATGTTATAGTGGAGGAAATGAAAATGACTAAATGAGTTGAGTGACCATCTTCTGTTTTCATGTTAATTTTCTGCAGATAATGCACATGGGACTGGACTTGTAAGTTTATAGACATTTGTCTCCGAGTTTCTTGACTACCTAAATTATTATTTAAAATATCTTTGTATTAATGATAAAAAACAAAAAAAAAAAAAAAAAGGAGTAAAGATCATTTTTGGGATGGAAGGAGTAATTAAAATTGCATGCCCAATTTAAAGCTTAGCTGTTAGAAAGAAAGTGCATAAATTTAGAAGCTGAGATCTAATATAACACAATATAGTATACCACAACAATTTTGGTCATCAATTACAGATTTTTTTAGTCTAATGCATGGCTATTCATTTGAGAGAATGCTTACTATTGTAATATTGTACTGATTAATGAGATAAAATAGAGTGTTGAAAGTAAATTGGAGTATACACTTTATAATCTCAAGGTTTTAGATTGATCAGAATTACTTAATATTTGGAGTGTAAGTTTTGCAGGGTCGAAAACAGAGAGGTATGGGTGATCACATTTGAGGGAAAGATTATCCAAGCTTATGAGTTTTTTTTTTTTTTTTGCTATCTTTGATATATTATCCAAAGGATAGAGAATTAGATGGAGACGTGGCTCATATGATTAAAGCAGATTGGTTGAATTGTAAAAATGCCACATGGTTTCAATATGATCTCGGCATGCCCCATAGATTAAAGAAAAAATTCTACCGCACGACAATTAGGTCAGCACTGCTTTATGGTACTGAATGTTGGGCCGTAAAATAGTGTCACGTTCAAACATGAATGTAGCAGAGATCTGTATACTACGATGGATGTGAGTATATAAGGAATGATCGATTGAGAAATGAGTTGGTCAGGGGTAAAGCAGGAGTTGCGCCCATTAAGGATAAAATGAGGGAGAAGCGTATAAGGTGGTTAGGTCATGTGAGACGGAGGCCGAGTGATGCACCAAATAGGAGGTATGAAGAGTGGAAAAGTGATAAAATGACGCGGGGTATGGTAATACCCAAGTAAACTTGAATTAGAGTGATTGAAAACGATATGAATTTACTTGAATTGAATGAAAATATGACGTTGAAAAGGCCGGAGTAGAGCACGAAAATTAATGTGGGCGAAGGGGGTTGAGGTTTTTTTTTTATCTATTATATATTTACTCTTTTATTATCACTATTTTTTTAAAAAAATTCCTTTTTTCCCACCTATATATTCTTTTAACTTTTTTTTTTTACATTTTTTTCTTTTACGATAACATATGAAGAATCATGTTAGCCGATTCCAAATTATTTCGGGACTAAGGCTCCGTTTGTTCGAGGGAAAATATTTTCCCAATTTTTCGGTGTTTGGTAACCATTGAAAAATAAAGTCTACAAAAAAAGATTTTTCGATCAATGTAAAATATGCTTGTTTCCTAAGAAAATATTTTTCGAATTTCTCCTGCTCAAAACATTTTTCGGAAAATGCTTATTAACAATATCACCCCCACTACAACCCCACTTCCCTCCCCCCCCCACCCCACCCCGTCAATTTTTGCTCATATTTTTTTATCAACTCTCTTGCCGTCCCTCCAACCCCCACACCACCCACTCCACACATCAAATTTTTTTCTGTCCATATTTTTTTTATCATCTCTCCTGCCGCCTCTACAACCCCCCGTCATCCCCCGTCAATTTTTCTTTTGCCCATATTAATTTTTTATCAACTCTTTTGTCGCCCCTACAACCTCCACCTTTTGCGTATATTAATCTTTTTTATCAACTCTCCTGCCGCCTCTCCAACCCCCATCGCTCTCACCCACGCACCCCATCCCCCCTCATCAAAAAAAAATTTTGCTCATATTTTTTTTATCAACTATCTTGCCGTCCCTCCAAACCCCCACCCACAACCTCCCAACCCCCGTAAAAAAAAAATAATAAAAAAATTACTCATATTAAAATGTTTTTTGATAAATATTTTTCGTAGATTTGCCAAATAATTGAATGTTATATTTCGAAAAATATTTTCATTTTCCAAAAAACATTTTTCAAAAATCATTTTTCGAAAATTATTTTCTTCCAAACAAACGTAGCCTAAGGCTTTGTTGTTTTTTCTTCCTCTTTAAGGCAACACTTTTAGGTCAAGAAAGTATGAGATGGCCCAGCTATAGGAAAAAATAATGATCTCAACAATTAAGGCTCCGTTTGTTTTGGGTGACTTCCGGAAAATGATTTTTTTCGTAAAATGTTTTTCTAAAAATGTTTTTCGGAAAATAAAAATATTTTTTAAAAAATGACATAAACATATTTTTGACTGTTTAATAAAGGAAATATTTTTTGAAAAATATTTTCATGTGTTTAATAAATTAAAAAAAATATTTTTCAATAAAAAACACAATTTGAGATAAGTTGAAAGAGATGATAGAGGTGGGGTGGTAGGGTAGGAGGTGGGGATTAGTAGGGGTGAGATGGGTGGGTGCGGGGTAGGGTAGGGTAGGATAGGGTGGTGAGGAAAATGTGAAGGGTAAGATAATGAAAGGATAGGATGGTGATAGGGTACGTAGGGTGTGGGATAGCCGAGAGTGTGTGTGGGGGGGGGAGGGGGGGAGGTTAGGGTGGGTAGCCGAGAGTAGGGGAGTGGGGTTGGGTGGAAGAGTTGGTAAAAATAAATTAATTTATTTATGAGTAAAAGAAAGTTTGACCGTCGTAGGTAGGTAGGTGGGTGGGTGGTTGGGGGTGGTGAGGGTTGTTAAAAAATAATTTTAATATGAATAAAAAAATTACTGGGGAGTGGGGGAGTTGTTAAAATATAATTTTTAAATGAATATTTTTTTGACCTTGAGGTGGTAGTGGTGGTGGAAGTGGAAAATTGTTAAAAATAAATTTAAAATGATTTTTTTTTACCCGGGGGGTGTGGTGGTTAATTGTACAAAATAATTTTAATATAAATAATTTTTTATAAGGGGATGGGGTAGGGGATGGTTGATGTGGTGTAGCTAACGTGTGGTGTATGAAAAGTTAGGTGTATACGAGAGTGTTAGCATTTTTTGAAAAATATTTTAATTGAGAAAAATTCGTAACTCGATTATATTTCTTAATTATTAACTCCAATTCAATATGTTCGTCGAGTATCGACGGGTTACTAACTAATTTTAATTAGAAAAGTGAGAAAAATATTTTCTCCATTTTTCGATGCTTACCGAAGACCGAAAAATAAGGAAACAATTTTCCGAAAAATATTTTTCCAATTTTTAGTGAAAGTTAAAATGAATAGCACACAATATATATCAATCCATTATTTGATTGGTTCGTAACATCACACACCATAAACCTGTTATTTTCTCTAGTTATTGTGGATACTCATAATCCACGTGCTTCTTTTCAAAAAAAAATGAAAAATAAAAATAGATACTAATAATATAAAAAATATATATTATAAAATCTAAATATATTTAGAAGAGAAATAAGAGAAACAAAAAAAAATGGAAAAAAAAATATAAAAATTATAGCTAAAAAAGAAAATACACACATGTATAATAAATCAAATCTCACGCATGATTTTTCTCCCCCTTTAATTTCATATATTCTCCAATTTCAAGTATATATAGTTTTCAATCGCTTTAATTCACGTTTTCTTGAACCTTTCTCAATCTTTCATCATCTTATTACTTTTTCATTATTCAGCCCTCCTAATCGATGCAACAGCCGATCGTTTTCACACATGAAAATCACTTTAAGCGATTCTCCCTCGTAATAAACATAACTTTATATATATTTCAAAATAAATATTGCATTTTAAAATAAAAATTAGTGCATCATACAAATATTGCAAAACAAGAAAAAACACATTTATTAAATAAGATTTCTGGTTATTTTAGTTACTAGCAAAAGCCCCGTCTAAGCCCAGCCATATCCGATTATAAAATCCGTTTAATGATATTCCCTCCGCCCGTTTCGTTCCCGTTTTAAAGGTTTTTATTTTTCTTTTTATAGTTTTTTTTAGTTTGTCACGATTTAATATTTTTAGTTGTTTTATTATTTAAAATGGACAATGAAATCCACTTGTCATTATTACAATAAAAACTCGCTCCCTCACTTTTCCTACTTTGTTAATTATATTTACGGTATTTATTTTTTCTTAATTTTCGTTCGAAAGGAGTATATGAATGGCAATAAAAAGCTTTAGTTCCTGGGTCAGAGTGAAGGCCTCGTCGACATTTTGAAGCCTATACAAGCCCAATAGGCCCAAATAATTGCCACTGATTTATTTATTTTTTTAATGAAAAAATAACTTAAAATTTTCTAATATTTAAATATACTAATAAATAACATTGTGACGAAAAGATTCTCGCCATGTTTCCTACCACAGAATATTTCACTTAAAATGATATTTACGTCTGCCTTTTAATTTATACTCCTTCGTCTATAAATAACTGTCCAAAATCTCATTTAGTGAATGATGATGTTCATTTTTTGTACAATTAAATAATAACGCTGCATAAATAATTTTGTTATCCATTATTTTAAATATTTAGTTTTACAAGTAGAAAATAAATAGTGAAAAAATATTAGTAATAAAAATTTAGGTAGTAATTTTTTATTTTATTTTTTTACAAAAAAGACATTTATTTAGGAGAAAAGATTCTAAAAAATGAACATTTATTTATGTATTGCCGTCTGGCAACGTAAGCACCTCATGCCCTTTCATAAAGAAACCAATTAAAACAGCGAAGTGCTTCTTTTTCTGAGATTTCCTCATTGTCAAACACAAACAATAGACACCCCACCCTTCCTAATTTACAACTTAAGAATTAATGACTCCAAAAATTAGCCATCAACATCTAGCTGTAGCATTTCCAAAACATAATCTGTTGCTAACCGGCCATCAAAACAATATTGTTGTTGGCTTTGGGTCCACACGGTCCAATTGTTTGACAATCAGCTTGTCTCTTTTTCGAGCATTGCATCGAAAGGTTAGGATCTCATGTATCGAAAGGATAGGATCTCATCCTGAGGGTAATTTTGAAATTTCAGAGCATGAGGTTGTCCGATCCATGCACCCAAAGTGCGTGAGCTCGGATAATCTTTGTTGCCGTTGATAACAATAAAGATAATAAAGATCCTCCAGATATTTGCCCCACTTAGAATTATACTCTTCCATATTTATCTTGTACAATATTTAGATAATCATTCAGGATATTCATTGTAATCCAATACCTAGAATAGGGCCTATGTAATTGTATAAATACATACCTTCTATTATCAATAATACATACAATTCCTTCACATTGTTTCTCTGTCTGTCATGGTATCAGAGCAACGATCAAAAACCCTAACCTAAAATCAGCAAGCTGCCGCCAACTGGTATAAAAAATCCTAACCTAAACTCAGCTAGCTGCCGCCAACCATCAACATGACCACCACCAATCTCACCCTCATCCCCAACCTAGCCGAGCCAACACAGCCCCTCATTGTCGTCTCCCTCACCCATGTCCTCAAACTCACCAATACAAACTACATAGCCTGAAAACTTCAGATTGAAGCCACCCTCATCGGTTTGGACCTCCACCACTTCATTGATAACAACCACACAACTCCTCCTGAAACCATTACTCCTACCGCCACCACCATTGCTGCACCCACAACAGACAACCCCCCTGTACCGCCTCCACCACCACAGCCCGTCCCCAACCCATCCTACAAAACCTGGTTTCGCCAAGACAAACTTCTCCTCCTCCCAACCGTCCCAACAACAACCGCCCACCCCACCAGCCAAGTGCCCACACCGCCACCTCCACCCACCAACCGAAACCTTGGCTCTTTGATAGTGGAGCCACTCACCATGTAACCAATGATCTCAACAACCTAGCCCTTCACTCTCCGTACGATGGGACTGATGAGCTTCTCATTGGTGATGGATCCGGCCTCCCCATCACTCACACTGGTTCCACCACTCTCCTTACCCCCACTTCTAAATTTTCTCTTAATCATGTCCTTTGTGCTCCCTCTGTGTCCCGTAACATTCTGTCTATCTCTAAATTTTGTCTTGATAATAATTGTTCTGTCACCTTCTCATCGTCTTCTTTTCTTGTGAAGGATCTTCGCACGGGAGCCACTCTTTTGGAAGGCAGTTCTAGCTCGGGTATCTATGAATGGACGCCTCCCTCTCCCGCTGCTCATTCTATATCCACTTCCGCTGCTTCAACGTGGCATCATCGCTTAGGACATCCGTCTCAATCTATTTTGCGTCACCTTAGTAGTAGTTTCAATTTACAAATTCCTAGTTGTTCTAGCTTTCATTGTAATTCATGTGACTGCAATAAAAGCCATAAATTACCATTCTCTGAAAATTCCATTCAATCTAGTGGTCCCCTTGATGTCTTATACAGTGATGTGTGGTCATCCCCTGTCACATCCTATGATGGTTTCAAATATTATATCTTCGTTGATCATTTTTCAAAATATATATGGCTTTACCCTTTAAAACACAAAAATGATGCCACCTCCGTCTTCTCTGAATTCAAATCTCGGGTTGAAAAATACTTTAATCGCTCCATCATCACCATCTTTAGTGATAATGGTGGAGAATATATTGGGCTTCACCCACTTCTCGTTTCCCATGGCATTACTCATCTTACCTCCCCTCCCCACACACCAGAACACAATGGGTACTCGGAGAGACGCCATCGGCACATTGCTGAAACTGGCCTATCACTGCTTACCCACTCTCATATGTCCCTCACCTACTGGCCTCTCGCCTTTGTCACAGCCAGCTACCTCATCAATCGCATGCCAACCCCCACCCTCGATATGAAATCCCCCCACCTTATCCTTCTCGGCCATCCCCCTAACTATCAAAAACTCCGCAGTTTCGGCTACCTATGCTACCCGTGGCTTCGTCCCTACACCAAACACAAACTTGAACCTCATTCCTCTGCCTGCGTGTTTGTTGGTTACTCCCCCACTCAAAGCGCCTATTATTCCCTAGATCCCAAAACTCACAAAATCTTCGTTTCTCGACATGTTAAATTTGTTGAAACTGTCTTTCCCTTCTCAACTACCACTTCAGCCACCATTCCTTCCCCTACCATCACCGACTGGTGTGCATACTCCCTCCCAGTCCTTCTCCAAAACCCGCCCTCAGACCCCACCTCCAACACCACCACCGCTCCACCTTATCCCCCTGTCAACCAGCCGCCAGAACCAGCTACCCCCTCCTCGGCATCTACACCACAATCGGCCACAGCAGCCACCCCTCCCATCACAGCCACGGCTCCCTTGCCCTCCCCAACTACACCCTCACCTGAACCCCATCCACACACAGACCCGTCACCAGACTTCAGAACAACATCACTAAACCCATCAACAAGCTCAACCTTCATGTCTCCCTTCCCCAACCCACCACTGACCCTCCACTGTTGCTCAAGCCCTTAAAATACCCGCCTGGCGTGCAGCTATGCAAAATGAGTTCGATGCCCTCACCCGTAATCACACTTGGGATCTTGTACCACCGGACCCATCTCATAACCTGGTCTGGTGCAAATGGATTTTTCGCACTAAATACAAACCTGATGGCTCCATTGATCGCCACAAAGCTCGATTGGTTGCAAAAGGGTTTCATCAACGCCCAGGCCTTGACTATTCTGAGACATTCAGTCGGTTGTCAAGCCCGCCACCATTCGCACTGTCCTATCTTTGGCTATTACAAACAACTGGCCACTTCGTCAAGTCGACATCAACAATGCTTTTCTTCAAGGTTCTCTTACAGAAGATGTATTCATGGCCCAACCACCTGGGTTTGTCAGCTCCACTCATCCCACTCACATCTGCAAGCTTCGACAAGCCATCTATGGCTTAAAACAAGCTCCTCGTGCGTGGTACAATGAACTCCGGACCTACCTCCTGTCTGTTGGTTTTCACAACTGCGTTTCAGACTCATCTCTGTTTACCCTGCGACACTCTCAAGGTTGCATCTTTCTACTGGTATATGTAGATGATATTGTCATCACAGGTTCTAACTCTTCCCTTGTTGACAAATTCATCTCATCATTTGCTTCACATTTTTCTCTCAAAGACCTTGGCTCCTTGTCATATTTTCTTGGTATTGAAGTCATCCCTCACTCTCACGGTATCTTTCTGAGTCAACACAAGTACATCATAGATTTACTCACTCGGACCAACATGCTTGATGACAATCCAGTTCCCACTCCCATGGTTCTGCATCCTCCCCTCACAGCACAGTCCGGATCCCCTCTTCATGATCCCTCAGAATATCGAGCCATTGTTGTGTCTCTACAATACTTATCCCTTACTCGGGTTTGATCTCTCATTGCGATTAATAAACTTTCTCAATACCTTCAAGCCCCTACTGATCTCCACTTGAAGGCATTGAAACGAGTCCTTCGCTACTTAGTTGGCACCAGTACTCACGGGTTGCTGCTTCACCGCAACTCTCCTGCCTCTCTACATGCATTCACGGATGCTGATTGGGCAGGCGACTCTGACGACTACATCTCCACCACTGGTTATGTCGTGTACCTTGGCCTCAATCCCATCTCCTGGAGTTCTCGGAAGCAACGCACCCTTGCCCGATCATCTACTGAAGCTGAGTATCGCGCAATGGCTGCCACAACAGCCGAGGTACTTTGGCTCCAAAACCTGCTTCGTGAACTTGCTGTCAATATTTCAAGCCCACCTGCCATCTATTGTGACAACTTGAGAGCAACTTATGTCGCTGCAAATCCCAAGTTCCACTTCAAGATGAAGCACCTAGCTCTAGACTATCATTTTGTACGGGAACATGTTCAATCCAAGCAACTGCGAGTCTCTCACATCTCTGGGTCTGATCAGTTGGCGGACGCGCTGACTAAAGCTCTTCCTCACGCACGGTTTCTTGAGTTGATTTTCAAGATTGGACTTTCTACACAGTCGTCCATCTTGCGGGGCATGATAACAATAAAGATAATAAAGATCCTCCAGATATTTGCCCCACTTAGAATTATACTCTTCCATATTTATCTTGTACAATATTTAGATAATCATTCAGTATATTTATTGTAATCCAATACCAAGAATAGGGCCTATGTAATTGTATAAATACATACCTTCTATTATCAAAAACTAGTAAAAGTCCGTGTCCAAGAACACGTGTTTTTTTTTTTAAAATTATTTTTTTTTTAAATTTTTTTATTTATTTTTTAAGGACAAAATGGAAAAGAGATAACTTAGTGAGGGCAAAATGGAAAATTTGGTTTATGAAACTATTCATAGTACTGTAGATAGTGGAGGTGTGATTTATACTATAGATACATACAATTCCTTCACATTGTTTCTCTGTCTGTCAGCCGTCACCTCCAGAGCATCGAAAACCTCACCAACTAACTATACGCTCAACCTACAGGCAGAGCAGTGACCATTCTTGACTCACTAGATTGAGCCACTGTGACACCAACTCACTAATTTGGTCTCTTTTGCCCAAAAGAAAAGGAGGGAGAAAAATGTATTTCTTTTTTCTAGCTTTCTATTAGACTTTAACCTACTTTCAGTGACTATTTAATCATTTTAAACTAACGAATAAAACCTCGTGATAGACAAACATATTAGGTAACATATATAGAGTAGGTATTTACGACATGCTATCATCAACCGATCAAACTGATAAAATTGATAACGTCATGTAGCATTACTTTATTGATCGGTAAAAATACCAAATCAAAGATACTACCCTAACTCTGTAACATCCAAAGCAGTTTTTTTTTTTTTTTTTTTTAAGTGAACTAGGAACATATTGATAACAATAAAAGAGAAGATCCACCAGATACTTAGATATATTTTCATTCCATGTTTATCGTATATAATATCTAGATAAATCTTTCAATATATTTGTTGTAATCTAGTCCTAGAATATCTCCTATGTATCTGTATAAATTCAACGCCTTGTGATCAATGGAAATACAATTAATATTCTCAAAGTTAATCTCTGTCTATCATGGTATCAGAGCATTGACGATCAAAAACCCTACCCTCTGCTGCATAGCTGCTGCCGCCTCCCTCCATGGCTACCACAGACCTCACCCTCATACCTAACCTAGCCGAACCAACCCATCCCCTTGTTGCCGTCTCCCTCTCCCATGTTCTCAAACTCACCAACACCAACTACATAGCTTGGAAACTTCAAATTGAAGCCACCCTCATAGGTTTGGACCTCCATCACTTCATTGACAATGATCACACACCTCCACCAGAAACTATTACTCCCACCGCCCCAACCACAGCTGCTCTTACAGCCGAGAACCCACCTGCTCCGCTTCCACCACCACAACCCTTGCCTAATCCCTCCTACAAAACTTGGTATCGCCAAGACAAACTTCTCATTGGTGCTTTAGCCGGTTCCTTATCTCCTTCCCTTGTCCCTTTAATATCCCTCTGTTCAACCACCCTTGCCGCTTGGAATTCCCTTGCCAAAACCTTTGCCAATCCCTCTAAAGGCCACATTAAACAAATCAAAGACCACCTTCGCAATATCACGAAGGGTACCCGAACCATAACCGAATACATGCAAGATATCCAAACCTGTGCCGCTCAATTAACCTCTCTAGGCCGCCCCATTGACCCCGATGATCTCATTGACAAAATTCTTGAACAAATCAATGACCCCGACTATGATAATGTCATCTCTGTTTGTCAGGCGGAACGGTGAAAACCCAATCACGTTTGACGAGCTCCATGAAAAGCTAATCAATCGTGAGTTAACCCTCAAAAACAAACCCAAAAACCCATCCACCTTTCCTGCAACTGTCAACTACACAACCAAAAATCAACCCCGCTCATCCAACAACCAACCTAACCACTCTCCCAACTACAACCCTCGCACCAACTCCTCACCTCAACCATACAAAGGCCGTTGCCAATGGTGCCGACGTGAAGGTCACTTCCTCTCTCAATGTCACACCTTCCGCCAAATCTACCCTAATGCACAATTCCCTCCCCCTCCCAACAACAACCGAACCAACACCAACCGCCCACCAAATCAGCCTAGTGCCCACACCGCAACCTCCACCCACCAACCAAAACCTTGGCTCTTTGATAGTGGGGCAACTCACCATGTGACCAACGACCTCAACAACCTAGCTCTTCACTCTCCATACGATGGGACTGATGAGCTTCTCATTGGCGATGGTTCCGGCCTACCTATCACCCATACTGGTTCCACCACTCTCCTTACACCCACTTCTAAATTTTCGCTTAATCATGTTCTTTGTGCTCCCTCTGTGTCCCGTAATATTCTATCTATCTCTAAATTTTGCCTTGATAATAATTGTTCTGTCTCCTTCTCATCAACTTCCTTTTTTGTGAAGGATCTTCGCACGGGAGTCACACTCTTGGAAGGCAATTCTAGCTCGGGCATCTATGAATGGTCGCCTCCTTCTCCCGCTGCTCATTCCATCTCCACTTCCGCTGCTTCAACGTGGCATCATCGCTTAGGCCATCCGTCTCAGTCCATTGTTCGTCATCTTAGTAGTAGTTTCAATTTACAAATTCCTAGTTGTTCTAGCTTTCATTGTAATTCATGTGACTGCAATAAAAGCCATAAATTGCCATTTTTTGAGAATTCAATTCTTTCTAGTGGTCCTCTTGATGTCTTATACAGTGATGTGTGGTCGTCCCCTATAACCTACGATGGTTTCAAATACTATATCATCTTCGTTGACCATTTTTCGAAATACATATGGCTTTACCCCTTAAAACACAAAAGTGATGCCACCTCCGTTTTCTCCGAATTTAAATCTCGAGTTGAAAAGTTCTTCAATCGCCCAATCATCACCATCTTTAGTGATAATGGAGGCGAATATATTGGTCTTCATTCCCTTCTCGTTTCCCATGGCATAACTCATCTCACCTCTCCACCCCACACACCTGAACACAATGGGTACTCGGAGAGACGCCATCGACACATTGCCGAAACCGGCCTATCTTTACTTACCCACTCTCATATGCCCCTAACCTACTGGCCCCTTGCCTTTGTCCATGCAAACATACTATCTCATCAACCGCATGCCCACCCCCACCCTCAACATGAAATCTTCCCACCTTATTCTTCTTGGCCATCCTCCTAATTATCAAAAACTCCGCAGCTTCGGCTGCCTCTGCTACCCGTGGCTTCGTCCCTACACCAAACACAAACTCGAACCTCGTCCCTATCACATATGTGTATCAGTGTACATGCGTCCGTTTGTGTATCTCAAGAACGGAAGCATATAATATTGTCTCATAAGAGACTCTAAAAACTAATTTGCCTCAACTTTATAACCAAGAATCAATTACTAAAAATGTTGTCGTGCATCAAAAAAATCCTCCTAACTAAAATCTTTCCAATCCCAATCGATCCTTTGAAATATCGATCGAATCTGCAAACACGAATTTTATCGTTTGAAACAGCAATCAAAAAACTTTTTTCTTGGTCCAAGTTTTAGGCTCTTGGGATCTAAAAAGGCTTCTAAACACCGTAGATCAGGAACCACTACCAGAACATAGCAGCTGCCATTGGTAAGCTTCTAAATTGAACAACTATGGCACCTATTCAATAATATGGTCCACTAGAAGGATGGGGATGGGATTGTGGCAAGAAAAAGTCTTAAAATGCAAGCTCAATGCATGAAGCAGGCCTGACCTCTGGATTCATTATAATAGCTACAGTAATATAAAACAAGTACGTATTGATTAAATTAAGGGATTAAAATTATAACAGAAAGCTACAGATATCCAATTGTATAGTATTAGACAAGTAGTGAAGTTATGGGCCATAAGATTTATTATGTTGTAAAATTTGACTTTAAATTTGTCTTTTAATAGTGTGAAACCTAATGTGTCACACTATATTTTAAGTGACCTTTGTTGTTAAACCCATGTGAGTGGCACCCCTATATCTGAAGGGTATTTACTGAGAACTAACATCCCTTTAAGAGGGTATTTTGTACTAAAACGTGACATGAGATGTTAGATGGTGAATGTCGACAAAAACTATCTTAGTTTATTTTTTGATGACTGTTATATTGACTTAGTCTATTAGAAGGGGGCACTTGAAGTGTGAGCAATACCATTGATACAGAATTTTCTTTGTGGAGATATATACTTCTTCAGTTCTAAAAAAAATAAAAAATAAAAATGAATATTCATTTTGGGTACATGATGTGGCTCGAGTTGGAGATCATATATCTCTAAGCGGGTAACCCTTGGTTTATTGGAATTATGAACATAAGAATGGAACCATCAAGTGTGTACATCAATCTACCGTGGAGTTGTTTTAGTTTAACCAGAGGTCTCGGGTTTGAGCCTTATGTATGCAGCTCCACTTGGTAGGGAAAGCTTTAATCCGAGGGCTGCACTTGGTAGGAAAAGCTTTAATCCTAGGGAATGCTTTAATCCTACCCGGCTCAAGTACAGATTAGTCAACATATTCAAAGTGATAAAAAAAAAAACTGAATGGCTAAAAAAAATTTAAGAATGGAAAGCAACCTCTGTAACAGCTAATATGGTTTCCCAATTTCAACGACAAACTTTGTACCCTCAATCAAAATTCAACACATAAAGTACTGTAAAAAGTAGTAACTCGTTACGCATGAATTTCAACCTATTACTAATTTAATTTTAACTTTTTACTCGTGTCTGCACAAAAGTTGTCATTACAAGGGAAATCCATACCTCACGTGTGGTCCAGACATCCAAGGAGTTGTCATGTGGGTCACCTAAATATACTAATACAAGGATACAAATACCTTCAGACACACACAAATGTCGTCAGCAAGAAGGTAAGGTAAGGGAAGGCGGCTACCTAAGACTGGTATTCGAGTCAATATTATTTGGCTACCCCTCTCCTCTCCTTCCTCCTTTTATAGCTAATTTACAATATTCCTTCAGTTTTTTATCTCTAGTTTCTTTCAGTTAGAGAGCAAAAATTAGCAAAAGCAAAAGTTATATGAAATGGAAGTGATGGTACCTGTTGTTCAAGGCATGGATTTCGACTTCAATAGTGCTCATGCTACCCCATTCCCGGCTGCTCCTTCTACCCCCAAACGTGTAGGTGAATACTATTACAGTGCCCCGACTAGCCCCGGGCATATCTCCGACTTCTATCAGGAATTCGAAGCCCTCTTGATTCAAGATGGTGGCCTGGTTGGTGCAGGTGGTGGTTCCTCTTTAGCTCAAGTGCCTTTTGATTGGGAAGAAAAGCCTGGTGTCCCCAAATGGACCATTTCCATGTATGAAGATAATTTTGCTTTTGATGTCAGTGGAGAGTTGCATAGTTCTTCTCTTTCTGCTGAAGAACTTTTTGATGGTGGTTTGATCAAGCCTTTGGAGCCTCTGCCTCAGGTGGGCCCCGGTTTCTCCCCAAGGTCACATAAATCTCCATTGGCACAAGGTAGGAAGTTAATTCGAGGTGCTTTTTCGCCTAAAGAGAAGAAAGATGTCAATACTTCCAAAGCTGCCATTGAAGAAACTCGAACAAGAGAACCGGAAAGGGAGAGAGGAAGAGTGAGAAGCTATCCGGGTATATCTTCATCCAGTAGAAGGGCAGCAAGATCAGTTTCTCCTATACGGGTTTCCGAGTATCAATGGGAAGCAGATGAGCATACAAAGGCTACAAAGCAATCTACTGAGAGCCCAAAAACTCCACCAGCTTCAACTACATCAACCTTGGCCACATTCTCAAAGGGGTTTAAATGGAAATTGAAGGACTTATTCCTGTTCCGAAGTGCGTCAGATGGACGAGCAATGGCTAAAGATCCATTAAAGAAATACTCGAGTTTCATCAGGAAACAGGAAGATTTGATGAACGCTAGCTCACGGTCGATTCAGAGCCCCCGAACCGGGTCCACCAGTTCAAGAAGAAGGGGGAATGTATCAGCTCATGAGTTGCATTACACAGTTAATAGGGCATATTCGGAGGATATGAAGAAGAAAACCTTCTTGCCATACAATCAGGGTATCCTGGGAAGATTGTCTTTTAACCCAAGCGTGTCATATAGCCTAAGATTTGCGCGTAACTAAGTCTAGCTTCTAAGATGTCAATTGTTCTTTTCCTTCGTTCTTGTTGTAAAGATAATTATTTAGTTCCTCGATGAGTGAAAAGTATCGATTCAGGAAGGATGTTTTTTTTTAATGTTTTCTCATCTGCGGTGAACAGAGCACTTGTGTTCATAGTTTTCAGCAGATGAATGATGCAAATGGCAACAAATGAACATATATAAAGAGTTTCGTATCAGATTCACATAGCTTAATTTGCATTCTAGCAGCATCAGCCTAACAGGAAGTATGTATGATCAGAATCTCTAAGACTTTTAGATATCAAAGGAAAATCACATAATCTCAAGCACAGTTCAGAACAATCATTTGCGGAATTCCCAGGACGTCCAATTTTGGGGATATGTGACTCCTGCAGCGACAGATTTACTGCAGAGCTGCAGCAGTTTGCAGAGATTAGGCCAAGACCTCCTCTTTTTGTATTAAGAGGTAGAGATTGTTAGGGTTGAAGAAATTTGTGTAGGGCCCCAAATTTTTCCATCAAATCTCTACCGTCCAATACAAAAAGAGTCAAACTTCGCCAAATCTTATATTTTTATAAAAAATATAAGATTTGGAATTTTTAGAATTTCATGAAATTGGTAAATCTAACATTCTATGCCAATCAATAAGTCAAAAAGTCAATTGTGTTGCATCAGGACAATTGTCACACTTGCAATATCATTGGACACTGGGCAAGAAAACGTACCTCAACTACAATCATGATAAAGATGGAAATATTAACTACAATTTCAAAGGAGTGACAGGCCCAATGAGGTTAGTTAGGAATTTAGGATAAGGAATTACTTGTCAACTTCTAGAATAAGTCACGATCATAGCCATTCAGGAAAAATCAAACTTGGAGCTCTGCTGCCATCAATATTGATAAATTTCAATGAATAGGTGCAGCAATCAGATAGCAATAGACGACTAAGATTAATAATACCATCCAGCTGTTCTTATATACGAGCTACCTCAGGTCAATTTATAGGTGCCGTAAGAGGGTCATGTCATGTGATTCATACTTGAGCAGCTCTAACCCATCCATTTTCACCAATGTTTTCTATTATTTTCAAATTTCCTTTTAGTGGGTAAAGTAGTCAAGATATAAACAGAATAACCTTAAAGATTCATCTGCCTTTTCGGACTTGAGATTTTATTTCATTTTAGATGGGTGTGGAGCTAATAATTAACCCGGTACTGAAGAACCAAATCCAAAATTAGAGTACGACGTTATATTGCAAAAAGGTCATATTACATAAACGAAGTGCCAACAGTGCAACCTACACAGCGACTGTCACAATACAAGTGATTGCAGGCTCTTAAAACAACCAAAAACAACATCCTTGATGCTTATCTTCCCATTGATATTTATTTAAAATTTTACATTTTAAGGTCCATGAAATAATATCTATTCATGAAAATGTCGAAAAGGTTCATAAACTGTCATGAACAGAGGAGTTGGACAGTTACCAGCTTCCTCAGCAGCGAAATGGAATTATAAGAAATTACCCGGTCATGGCTAAAGCCTAGTCGAAGTTTTCAATTTTAATGGGAGTGATTTCATCCGCCACCTTGAAGTGTCCCACCAACCGTGCAAAAAACATCATTTGTTGTTCCAGTGTGAACTTGATATTCTCAGCCTGTAATTCACAGCTACCTCAATTTACCCATGTTCTCCCAGTCCCAGCAGAATCAACAAATTAAATTATTAAACCATGCATACCTTACGAAAACCATGCTGCTCCCCTTCATACTCCACAAGAGCAACAGGTAATCCCTTCTCTTTAAGAGCTTGATAGATTTTCCGCGCTTGATCAGGTGGTACAACCTGCAACGTAACCAACTCATTCATCGAATAAATAGGATATTATCTTGGAGGTAACATGAGAAATGATATAAAATCAATTTAACAATTATTTCAAATGAACTACCATTAGATTATTTTCCACATTGATAGAATAAAAAGCTTTGGGAAAAGAAAGTATAGGTAAAATGAAGAAAGACAGAAACAAATACTCCCTCCATAAATAAATGTGTGTCAATTTTTAGTTTTTTCAAGCAAATCAAGGAAGTTGACTTTTAAGACTTTTACTACCAAAAGTACATAAAACACCCTTAATGATCACACCATATGCTTGCAAGGGCACATAAGAACATAATAGTGACATAGGTGGGTTTAGTAACTTCACTAAAAAAATGTGCACCGACTTATCAAAAATAATATTTTGAAAAAAAGGGACACTCATTTAAGGATGAATAGAGTATCATTTGAAAACAAGAAAATAAACACGAGGATAAAGCAAACAGAAATCCAAGCATCTCTGCAAGCAGAAATTATGCGGTAGTCAACTGGAAACTGATGCTTAGTTATAGGACTCGTGTGTGGAAACTAATGTGTAGCTTCTTATGAAACGTGGCATTTTAAAATGTTGCCTTTTCTTATGAATGCATTTGGTAATCTAGTCAAAACGTTGCTTTTATGTACTCCCTCCGTCCCAGTTTAAGGTTCTTACTTTTCTTTTTAGCATTCCCCGGTTTAAGGTTCTTAGTTTGCTTTATTCCTAAAATGGACAATGGGACCCACTTGCTACCCTCACAATAACAACCCACTTGCTATTCCCTGTTGAGTTTTGGTACCCAAATTCACGAACCACAAGTAATAATAATATTATTATTATTACTTAAACACTTTGTACAATTACAATGTACAAACACTCTAAGCACAACTACAAATACACTTTAGTAGTGTATAGTAATCTCTCTATGTACCTCACCACACACTATCACAACTCAACTCAACTCAAGAGACCTGATCTTTTACAATCTGTTTTGCGTTGTGCTGGGAATTGCCCAAAATGAGAACCCCAACTTCCTATTTATACTGCTCTTAAGTCGGTGAAGGAAGCAATTGGATTTCTCTAGACCATTCCGTCAAGTCGTCCTCGGCCAAATCAAGAAGCTTCTACACATTTCTTGATGGCGGTGGTTCATCTTCAAATTTAGGGCTTTCTTGGAAACTCCTCAAGGTATGTAGATATCTCTAGCGAACCCTAGAAATTTCTGGAGAGAGGAAGAGTCAGTGTTGCTATTTTAACACTCCCCCTCAACGCTGACTCTTCTTGATCTCGTAGTCATACCAAGTTTTTCTCTGAACTCCTCGAACTTCTTTGCACTAAGACTTTTAGTGAACACATCTGCAATTTGGTCCCCTGTTTTGATCGAGCACATTTGTATCTTCCCTTGTAGCACTTTCTCCCTTATAAAATGGTGGTGTACTTCCACATGTTTTGTCCGAGCATGAAATCGGATTTTCGGCTAGACGAATAGGCGATTGGTTATCACGGTGTAGCTCGACCGCATAATCGATTGGTTGATGTAGATCCTCCAAGAACTTCATCAACCATGTACTTTCTTGAGCCGCCATTCTTTGCAGATCGTACTCAGCCAGTGGTTGACAATGACACAGTTGATTGTCTTTTGCTACACCATGTGACTGCTCCTGAGCCAAGACCGAACACATACCCGGTTGTTGAACGTCGAGTATCATGATCTCCTGCGTAATCTGCATCACAGTAGCCGATTACTTTGTGATATCCGCCTTTCGATATAGAAGCCCATAGTCGATTGTTCCACTTTACATATCTCAATATTCTTCTTACGGCTTCCAAGTGTGGCTTCTTTGGTTTTTGCATGAATCGACTTACTACTCCCACCGCAAATGCGATGTACGGCCTCGTCGGGGTTAAGTAGATTAGGCTACCTACCAATTGTCGGTACATCGTCCCATCTTGAAGATCTTTGCCTTCTTCCGCACATAACCTTGCATTGACTTCCGTTGGGGTGGAGATTGGTTTACACTCAAGCATCCCATATCTTTGTAGGAGATCTTTAGCATACTTTTCTTTGGCATAGGAACAGGCCTCCTTCATCATGATCGACTTCCTCAAGAAAGTGTTTTAGCTCTCCAAGCTCTTTCATTTGAAATCGGACACCAAGTTCTCCCTTGTCCTTTGAATTTCATCCATATCGTCCCAGTGATGATTAAATCGTCCACATAAACTAGCACGATAGCTAGTTTTCCTTGTTCGTACTTGACAAACAAGCTTGAATCGACGGTGCTAACACATATCCACTTTGAACTAGAAACTCGCAATCTTTCCGTACTAAGCTACGGGTGCTGCTTTAGTCCATATAGAGCCTTTTTTAATTTGCACACATACTCCAATCGGTCCTTCCGTTCATATCCTTGTGGTTGCTCCATGTAGATGTCTCGATCAACTTCTCCATGTAAGAAGGCATTTTTCACGTCCCTTTGCCAAAGTTTCCATGACTTGCTAGCGACCCGATGCTAATAGCACACGAACAGTGGTGATCTTCGCCACGGGACTAAATGTTTCATCATAGTCTAGTCCATATTGTTGAGAGAACCCACGAGCTACTAACCGTGCTTTATATCGCTCGATTGAACCATCAGGGCGTGTCTTTACTTTGTAAACCCACTTACATGTTATAGGTTTTACGTCTTTGGGCTTCGGGACCAAATCCCATGTCTCATTTTGCTTGAGTGCTGCCATCTCCTCATCCATTGCTTTTCTCCATTTAGGATCTCGAGATGCTTCTTCAAACGTTGAAGGTTCTGTCATGCCGGTATCTTCAGTAAGTGCAGCATTTGCATACTTTGGATTTGGTCTTCGTTGACGGTTCGACCTCCTTACTGAATGTTGTTGTGTTTCTGCATCTTCACCACCTTCTCTAGATTCTTCTTGTGAACTTGGCGGTTCTTCTTGACTTCTGTGAACACCGGTGCTCCATGGACTTGTCGGCTGATTAAATTCTATGGGAGAGGTCGGCTCTTGTTCCTCTTGAATAACTAGTGGCGGCACTTTCACGGCTTCCGGGTTGCTCGACTCTCCTTCCTTTGTTTGCTCCACGAACTTTTCTTGCAACTTTTCTTCTATCTCCTTCGAGTGCAGGCGGCTTGTTGAGGTGACCACCAAGATGATGCTTCATCAAACACCACATTTCTGGATACATGGTAACGACCTGACGTGGGATCACAACATTTCCATCCTTTTCTTTCATTGTCGTATCCAATGAATATGCACCTTATAGCCTTCTTGTCAAATTTCAATCGAAGGTGATCCGGTACGAAGACATAGCACACGCAACCAAATACTCGAAAATGACTTACCATAGGTTTGGTGTGCCATAGTTTACGGAAAGGAGAGACAAACCCGGCCTTGCTTGTGGCAGCCTATTTATTACATGTGCCGCAGTCTTCATGCATTCAGCCCAAAACCGTGCGGGAACATTCTTGGCATGCAACATACTTCGACAGGTCTCTGCAAGATGTCGATTCTTTCTTTCCGCTACTCCGTTCTGTTGTGGAGTGCCTGGACACGTCAATTGTCGCCTAATCTTGCACTCACGAAGATATTGAGAAAATTCTTCCGACATATATTCTCCACCGTTATCTGTTCGCAGGCACCGTATGCTCCTTCCAATCTCATTTTCCACCTTTTCCTTAAATTCTTTAAACTTGGCCGAGTTTGATTTTTCTTTCATAAAATAGACCCAAACGTGCAGTGAATAGTCGTCGATGAACGTCACCATGTATCTCATGCCGCTACAAGATGGTTGCTTGACTCGGCCAAACACGTCTGAGTGCACCAGGTCCAACGGTTCTTTGGCTCTGAACTTTGACTCATCATAAGGCGGTGATGTGCATGCCTTACCGTATTGGCTGGCCGGCACTGAAATTGTATCGGTACGAATATCTAAGGATGGCGGTCCTTTCGCCGTTGACCACTATCATCATCTTTCTTAGAGTGTGATAGGCGACATGCCCCAACCGTGCGTGCCACAAGTCTGCAGTCTCGTTCTTCCTTGTCTTATCTACGTATGCCGAGCTCGCTGACATCACGTAAATAGACTCCACTTTTTTTCCTTCCATGAACGGCTTGCTATCAATCCTTAAGTCTCTATAAACCTTCACGTCCTTTGGTCCAAACACAACGTAATTTCCTGGAGACGTCAACTGAGACACATGACAATTGATAAATTCTTCTTCATGTACGGTACATGAAACACGTTCTGCAACTGGACTTGATGAGAACTAAATCGTGGCACGATCTTTGTCTTGCCAATATGGGCTATTGGCATTCTCGAATTGTTAGCTGTCACAACAACTCGACCTCCCTTGTACTCAGACCTGCAACTGAGCTTCTCCTGGTCTCCGTCATGTGATTAGAGCATCCAGAGTCGACAATCGATCCTTGTTGTAGTCGACTAGCTTACTGAGTAGTTGCGGCGAGTGCTCGGTCTTGATCTCCGTGTTGGCACTTGCAGGTTGTCACCTTCCCTACATTAAAGTCGTTCTCGTCGTGAGAAGCTTCTAGAAGAATCTGCTACTGCGTAGGACACTTCTAGGTCCCACTCTTCCTCGCTGTTATCCTCTTGATGACCTCCTGACGTCACTGCGTTGCCTTCAAACGACCTTCTCCTCGATCGACAGTCCCGAGCAAAGTGACCCTTCTTGCCACAATTGTAGCACTCGTCACCATCACGTCTATTTCCCTGTGGCCGAAATCTATAGCCTTGGCATTCTTGAGATCCCCCTTTCTGAGAGCGTCCTTGAGCTTCTCCTAGTTGGTGACTACGTTGACACTGCCCGTTTGACTTTTCTTTGTCGTCTTCACGTTTTTTCCACGTACCACTATTTTTCCGTGGTTGGCCTCTTCGGTTGCTGAAAAGTGCCTCTTCTGTATTCTTTAATGATACTCCCGCCATTTTCTTGGCAAGGGCTTCTTGGTTGGCTAATAGATTTTCTAAATCTATTAAGGACGGTTGTACAGGCCAACCTTGGATTGCCGTGATAAACGTAGAATATTCGGGGTTTAAACCGTTGATTATTATTCTACGCATCCGATCTTCTCCGATTTTTGAAGTGGGATCCAATTGCTCTATTTCACGGCACAAGTTTCTGATTTTAAAGAAATAGTCACTGACCGAATACGTACCTTGTGACGTATTCATAAGCTCTCTTTCCAGGAGCTGTAGTCGGGCAGCATTTTTCTTTGAGAAGAGAGCAGCCAAAGCATCCCACGCTTCTTTTGGCACCTCGATATCTTGATGCGTGCGAGCATACTTTTGTCGATAGTCGTCTTGATTGCATATAAAGCCTTCCCTGCTTTAATTTCCCATTTGCGGAGCTGCTCCGTATTGTTCTCGGGCGGTGAGGTCTCCGTGCCGTCTACAATGTTCCATAAGTCCTGTCCTTTAAGGTAGGACTTCATACATGTTCGCCAATCACGATAGTTGTACTCATTCAGTCTCTCCATGCCTGAAGTTGTGCCAATAATTTCTGTCATGGTGACTTGATACACTTCTCCCACGTGCTATCAAGTAAGCGAGGTCCCGGACCAACTTGCTTCACTATCCCGGATAGCGCACTGAACTCGTAACGTCCCTGCAGCAGTGGTTCCCACGATCCCGGATCGTACCGCTCTGATACCAAATTGTTGAGTTTTGGTACCCAAATTCACGAACCACAAGTAATAATAATATTATTATTATTACTTAAACACTTTGTACAATTACAATGTACAAACACTCTAAGCACAACTACAAATACACTTTAGTAGTGTATAGTAATCTCTCTATGTACCTCACCACACACTATCACAACTCAACTCAACTCAAGAGACCTGATCTTTTACAATCTGTTTTGCGTTGTGCTGGGAATTGCCCAAAATGAGAACCCCAACTTCCTATTTATACTGCTCTTAAGTCGGTGAAGGAAGCAATTGGATTTCTCTAGACCATTCCCGTGCAAGTCGTCTCCCAGCCAAATCAAGAAGCTTCTACACATTTCTTCAATGGCGGTGGTTCATCTTCAAATTTAGGGCTTTCTTGGAAACTCCTCAAGGTATGTAGATATCTCTAGCGAACCCTAGAAATTTCTGGAGAGAGGAAGAGTCAGTGTTGCTATTTTAACATTCCCTACCAACTTTCCCTCTCCTAATTTACTTTTCATACTCACGACATTTACTTTTTCTTAATCACCGTGCAAAGTCAAACTAGGAACATTAAACTGGGATGGAGGGAGTATCTCCTAAGGTGAAATGAAAAATCACACATTTCAGAAGAAGAATGTCACTGGGGAAAGTACATGCACATTAGTAATCATATGGTCTTAAGAACTTGAGATCTTCATACACACAACGTTCCTTAAATTGCACCAATAATTTAATATTATAAATAGCTGTCTGTACCTTATCTTCCAATCCTTGGAAGAGAATTATTGGGCAAGAAAATTGATCAACGAAATTGATAGGAGACCGCTCAAAGAAATCTTTTTCACTCCCTGAAACATGTTCGGCAGTTATACATCAATCATGTATAAGATGAATAAACCAGGTCACAGGCACACAAGTCAACTCAAATTTACCAACAAGAATATCCATATAACGAGACTCAAATTTGTGAGTCTCTTCTTTCAACAACTTCAAGTCAGCTACCTGTTCATTAAACAAGATAAAGAATCCTTGCATGAGTAACGGATTGGATGTTAAGTATCTTATATTCTAAAGCAGAAAAGGACTAAAGGAGTACATTACTTGATAAAGATGCATTAGCAGGACATGGAGTTGTAGCCCTAATTCTATCTCAAAAAATTAGAGCTTTTGTTTATACTTGTTAGCTAAAAGCAAATAGGGAAAGAAGAACACATGATAATTTTTATTTTTATTCTGTTGAAAAAAATCTGTATGGGAGGAAGTTAATTTGCTTGCTTTTTTAATACAAAAAAAAAAAAAAAAAGGGACATTCATTTTGGGACAGAGGGAGTAAATATTTTCCATTCGTTGGGTAGCTATGACAATAATGATTCAATGGGAGAGCAGTTAAGTACTCACCCCATACAAGGAAGCTCCAGCCTTGAATGTATTTCTGAAAGCAAGTGCAGCCAACGTTGTGTACCCACCAGCAGAACCACCAGTGATACAAAGTCGTTTACCATCTGCCTTTCCACTGTCCACCTGCAGAAACGACAGCACCCCAAGCACATTAAAAGCATTACAAAATACCTTCTCCAATACTTTGAAAGATCAAGTGGTTAAAGTAATTACCAGGAACTGAGCACAACTACAGCAGTCATTAACGTCAACAATTCCCCAACGTCCCAAAAGCCTTTCACGGAATGCTCGTCCATAACCTTCAGAATTCAAAACAAGTTTATTCAGCAGAGAATTAAGAGATTAACTGAATGATATATGATGCAGTTGTGGAGCGGCCGTGCAGCGGATGTGGAGCAGCCGTGCGTGGAGGCAGCTATCCAAACGGGCCTCTGTTGTTTTAGGGTTTTAGGGTTTTTTCATTATTAATGTAGGGTATTTTGATCTTTTCATTTATAAGTTGTTTTAGGTTTTATTAGTATTTATAGCTGTGTTAGGGTTTTGTAAAAGGGAGCTGATGATGAATAAAAATTGATATTAGGTGTTTATCCTTTGTTGCCTAGAAGTGATTAAATTCATTTTGGATGTCAATTCCTTGTATTGATTAAATTCTACGAGAATTGAAGATCGATTACTACTGGCTATTTGTTTCTTCCGACTCTTGGTATTGATTGAATTCTACTAGTGTTGTGTGAAGATTCAATTACAACAGTAATTGATATCTATCCCGGTCGATTACAACAGTAATCGATTATCTATCAAAGTCTTCCGCTACGTCAGTTGGTATCAGAGCTTCGGTTCAAATCCTTGGAATCATGCAGATCTACGAGTGAGAAGAGGCGGCTCTGGAGGAACACGTCGGATTCATCGTAGATCAACGTAGGGAGTTGATAATGGAACATTTAACGGGTAGGCTGGCCGATTTGTTGGGACATTTAAAAGGCAGGATGACCGGCCGACTTGTTCAAACATTTAAAAGGCAGGGTGATCGACTTGTTCAATCAACATACTTCATAGGAATCGGTCCGTAGTGCTCCTATCGTGGGTATAGACTCGTGGACGAGTCTTTCAAAGGAGGTGAGAATGATACAGTTGTGGAGCGGCCGTGCAGCGGATGTGGAGCAGCCGTGCGTGGAGGCAGCTATCCAAACATGCCTATGTTGTTTTAGGGTTTTTTCATTATTAGTGTAGGGTATTTTGGTCTTTTCATTTATAAGTTGTTTTAGGATTTTATTAGTATTTATAGTTGTGTTAGGGTTTTGCAAAAGGGAGCTGATGATCAATAAAAATTGATATGGGGTGTTTACCCTTAGTTGCCTAGAAGTGATTAAATTCCTTTGGGATGCCAATTCCTTGTATTGATTAAATTATAAGAGAATTGAAGATCGATTACTGGCTATTTGATTCTTCCGACCATAGCTGTTAAAGGCGAAAGGCGAGTGGCGAGTGGCGGGCGATACACACCTGGAAAAGGCGAAAGGCGAGGCGATAGAAAAGCGGCAAAAAGGCGAGCAAGGCGGAAAAATAAAATAAATAATTAGTAAATATTTGAAAAATATATAAATATAACTGTAACATATGAACAAAAATTCAAACATGTTAACATAAAACATTTAATAAATGCCATTTCACTTATAATAATATCCTAAATGTAATTTAGACCCCAAAAGAGATAATTTTAAGGCAAAAGAAGCATAAATTTAAACCACATAGTTCAAATCAACAAAATAAATACTAGTTTAAGAAATTGAAATGAATTTAAAGTATAAAACACTAAAGAAAGGAAATAAAGTTCTAAAATCGTGCAAAAGCAAGTCAAGCAAGGGTTAAGGCCTATAAATCTTAGCCTCGACCCCAATCCACCCCCCCCCCCGACAGAAACACTATCCTCTTCATCATCATCTAGTATCTCAACATCTTCATCGTCATCATTTACGTTCCCATCCAAGTCGTGTGCTTTCTCAAGGAGCTCTATATCTTCCTCTTCTTCCTCATCTTCATCAAGAAGGTGTAGAGGTGGTGGTGGCCTACTTGGCTTAGAAATCTCTGAAGTTTGTCCTCCCCCCTTAATCGTTGTAGTTGTCTTTTTCCTTGAGCTACTTAGACCCCCGTCACTTCCGCGTGATGGAGTTGATTTGGTTGGCCTATCTCTAGTAGTATAAGCACGATCCTCAGCGCCACACACATTACTAACCAAATCCCAAGTTAATTCACCACCATTCACTTCATCACCATCATCTTTGGTATACCATTCATCACATTCATCAACTTCATCCAAACAAATTGGATCGATTGTATATCGGAATTGATAGCGTCGTCTTAAAGCTCTGTTATATTTTACGAAGACCAAGTCATTTAACTTGGTTTGATCCAACCTATTCCTCTTCTTATTGTGAACCTGTAATTATTTTAATCCAAATTAGTACAAGGCTACATGAATTAACGTTTATATTATTGCTAACTCACACTTTTTAAATTTTGTATACATACATGCTCGAAGAAACTCCAATTCCTCTCGCATATGATTCCTAGTCTCCTCTAATCCGCCAACACAAGTAAATGAAAAATAATAACCATCGGAGTACTAGAAACTCCGTCTCCTTATAACACCAAAATATAAACAATGAAAATAATGACCTTAGCTTGATACCAACACCAATAATAAAACGGTATCCAAGCTAAGATCCACACACAAAAGCCAAGGGGAACTAAATATGTCCTATGTTTCCCCCACGCTTGGCTCACACTACATACACCCTCATAAAAAGAAATCATTGTTAAGGTTGCGATCCTTAAACAAATATTTACCTCGTGAAAAGCACCAACACTCCTTATAACTCCAGAAATGAACGAGGGTTTCTAAATTCTAGGCACCACTATCCAAACCTCCTACTCCATAGTGATCCTACCCAACACTCCAAACCTCCCTTATGTCTCCAACTCCGGTGATATAAAAGATAGTAACCATTTCACTTCCTCACCTTTTGCCTAGGTGTCGTTTCCGATTTTCACCTAGCCCCTTTTTTCTTTATAACTTTTTTTTAGAACAAAAATAACGTATAAACAATGATACAACATTCATCCTTCCCCCCACACTTAAACTGGACATTGCCCTCAATGGCACTAAACAATAAATACGAGACAATAAAACATGGAAAAAAGGGCATCAAGGAACTTAAGTAATGGGACGGGGGGCCCCACAAACATGGGCCTCATCAATGTAAGGGGGATGAGAGTAATCTTCACAAGTTACCTCTAGAAGATGATTCGAATCAAGGACATGCCTCCCTGTGTGGGAGACCATTTCAGCTTCCCCTTCTCTTTTGTTTTCGTCCCCACCCTTGGTGGTTCACCTTTCTTATTTTTCTCCGACTTCACTTTTGGAGATTCCTCACGATCATCTACCTTGACCCCATCCTTGATAATCGGCTCACTCAAATCCATGGCACAAACCTTGCGCACATTCTTGGGAAAAGTCTTATCACCAAACACATTAAAACTCACCACTTTCCCATTAAACTCCATAGTTAACGAGCCATTCTTCACATCAACCTTGATTTCCGAGGTAGACATGAAAGGCCTTCCTAATAAAATGGGAGCCTCAGAATCATTCTCCATATCAAGAACAAAGAAATCCGCCGAAAATACAAAATCACCAACCTTCACCTCCACATTTCTAACCACCCCCTTAGGGTATGCGTTAGATTTGTCTGCCAACTGAATTACCACCCTAGTGTCCTCCAATTTACCCAACTTAAGATCTTCAAACAATGCATTTGGCATCACATTGATTGAAGCTCCTAAATCGAGTATAGTATTATGAACATGACCACCCCCAAATGAAACAGGAACCACGAACATGCCCGGATCACTGCACTTCTTGGGCATCTTTTTCTGATAAACCGCACTAACATGCTCAACCACTTTCACTTTTTTCTGACTCCTTTCCTTCTGATTTCTCTTCATAGTGCACAATTCCTTCAAAAAATTTGCATATCTCGAAATTGTCCGAAGAAGATCTAAAAATGAAATATTTACCTCTAGTCTCTTAAATGTGTCAAAGATAGCCTTGTCAGGCTTCGATTTTCTATCCTCCCTCAATGCATAAGGAAACAGAGGGACTGACTCATAAACAGGAAACACGGGTGCAGTACTCTTCTCCTGCTCTGTAGTCTTTGTCTCAGGTGTAACCCTCTCAACCACCAACTCGGACTCAACTCTCTTTTCAACCTTCTGTTCAGGCTCTATAGACACCATCTGCCCATCAACTTTCTTCTTCCGCCTCACATACACTGCGCTAACATTCTGCTTAGGAGATTGCTCAGTCCTTGTTGCCTCTCTAGCCTCAATTCTTACCACTGCCTCTGCAATCTGACCCATTTGTCTCTCCAGGTTACTAATACCGACATCGGTCCTCTGTTGATACTGCTGCATGTTCACATTCATAGTACTTACCGACTGCGCTAGAGAATTAAGTAGATTCTCTGTAGATGATTTAGGAGGATTAGCCTGTGGCGGTGGCCCATAAGATGACCTGTAAGGTGTAAAAGCATGTGGAGTACCCCACTTAGAACCCTGAGAATTTCCCCACGCTTGAGGTTGTCCAAATTCTGCTGTCTTAAGTTCTTCAATCTCTCCAGTCTGCAATGAAGGGCAGGCATCAGTCGCATGAGCAATATTATAACAAATACCACACTGCCTAGGCAGTTTGGTCAACACCATAGCCTTCACCATGTCTTTCAGTTCCTGCACATCCGTCTCAAGCTTATTTGGAGAACCCCTGCTAGAATCTGCCGCACTGACCTGTCTAATACTTGACCTCTTGCCATGATTCCTTGTGCTCTTAGCCAAATCCTCTAGCAATTTATGTGCCTCCTCAGTCGTCTTATTTAGAATACTGCCCCCACAACAGGAGTTCACTAGCCACTTATCCAAAACAGTCAACCCACCATAGAAGTACACTACCAACTGCTCCCCAGAAAAGCCATGATATGAGCAACTCCTACAAAGCATATGGAACCTGTTGTAATACTCATATAACGATTAATCTGCTTTCTGTTCCATATTACTAATATCCCTCTTCATCACATTAATTTGGTCGGGTGGAAAGAACTCTTCAAGAAACATCTCCTTCATATGTTGCCATATAGTGATACTGTTTGGTGGCAATTGATAATACCATGTGTTGGCATTGTCTTTCAAGGTGAAAGAGAACGCCCTCAATAAAAGCTGCTCAATCGGGAGTGATGCCAGCTTCATACTTTGGCAGATTTGCACAAACTGAGAAATGTGCTGATTCGGATTCTCGCCCGGCAGACCATGAAAATGAGACAGCTAATTCAATAATCCTGGCTTCAGCTCAAAGGCGACACCATCAGGCAAAGCTGGAAATACGACTGCGTGTGGTTGCTCCCCCCAATTAGGAGCTACTCTTTGCCTTATGGCCTGGGGTGGAAGTGGCGGTGGATTCTCAATCTCCATCTTATCCACCAATAAATTTTTCCTTCTATTCCTAAAAGTCTTTTCTATTTCTGGATCACGAATCTTAAGAAAATTATTAGTTGAACGGGTATGGACCATACGATGATCCACACCACGAAGGGACAAGGGTAAAACTAATAAAGAGATAAAAGATAAATAAGAAAACAAATAAAAGAAAAATACAGAAATTAAATAAGAACACAAACAAATAAATACCGTTCCCCGGCAACGGCACCAAAATTTGAAAGGCTAAAGTCGCACGCTTACAAATTAACAAAAGACTTGGCCACAATAATGTAGCTAGAGCAAGTCCAGGATCGAACTCGAAGAACGGTTATAAGTTTGCACAATTGTCACTTGACAAGATTAGGGGTCTAAGCTTGATTTTTATTAATTCCTAAGACGGGAATAAAAAACTAGGTTGTAAACAATTAAGGAAAAGCACTTTGGATCAATTATTATCCCCGTCTATCATTCAAATATCATCGGTTAACTCTTTTCAATTTTACCCTATTCACTCGATCACGAGATGTATTTCAATCTCTATCTCTTCCTTTGATATTAGTTAATAGCAGTGACACACTCACTAATAACCCTAATCAATACTCCCTCCGTCCCATAAAACCTTACCCATTTTACTATTTTGGGTGTCCCACTTTAAAGTCACACTTTTCTAAAAGGGAAACTTTTTAATACTTCTTTATTCATGGGACCCACTTGTCATACTCAGATCACTCTTCAAATTTACTATTCTCTCCACTCATTCGCTCTCCTACCCACTCACAACTCCTACTTTAATAACATTATTCCTTATTTTCCGTTCTCAACAGTAAACGAGTAATGTTTTATGGGACGGAGGGAGTATTTAAACCTAACTGACACACAGTCTAGATTTACAATACCAATTGATTACCGATTTAAGAGATTAAGATCGAGAACACGTTCTAATGTTATTTCAATTAGATACTTGTTTATTTTCTCCTACTTCACAATCCACCATGACACATGCATGGACTATAAAGTTGCTACTTGTGAAACCCTAAATTGACACAATCTTAGGTGATTCTAGCAATAAATTAAGAACCAAGATTTAACAATCGGCCTAATTGCAAAACCCTAGAAATCAATTTAATCAATTAAGAACAGAAGAAAATATAAATAGGATAAAAGAGATGAAAAGAAATTAACCTCAATTGAATTCAAGAACAGTTCCAATAATTAAATCCAAAGCAAAAAGGTTTAGTTCTCCATGAACAATAATAAATCTCTCAAAGGTAAAATAAAAGTTGGAACCCTAAATCTTTTTTAGAAGGATGTATATATATTTCCACCCTAAAAACCTAAATTAAAAAGGAAAAGAAAAAGAAAATCAAATAGGCTTTCAACATAATAAACTTAAAGGCCCAGCAGCGACGTAGGCATTAGTAGTGGTCAAAGTCAACCAACCTTGGATTCGTTTCGCCACGACTCGTGAAAAAAAATTCAATTGTGTTGAATGACATCACGATTCGTACTTACCAGCACAACTCGTGCTAATGTTTGCCAAACCAATTTCTTGCTTTTCACTTTGGTCACTTTACTCTCCAACTTTTCACTTTAGTCCTTCAAGTTTCCAGAATTGTTGTTTGGCCCCTGAACTTTATAATTCCCGCTTACTCCTCAGTTTTCCATAATTGCAGTTTGGTCCCTGGATTACTAAGATTTCTGCAAAACAGTCTTCATCTTCACAATCTTGATTTTGACTCCTCGAGAGTATTACATCCGGATATAAAATAAAACAACTCAAATACCCTCGGATTACAATAAAATCTCACTAAATCCTCTCAATACATATTTCACTCAAATTACATCAAACCTAAACTAAATACATGAAAATAAATAATTATAAGGACGAAAAACATAGAAAATAGATAGTATAAATTATGTCATAACACATCCCGAAGCATTACAAGTCAAGTTAGTGATTTTCATGGCAAACTCTCGCAATTCTGGAGTTGATTTACCATAAAGCCTCCACCACTCACCTACGAATTGAAGAAACAAGAAGTTAATACTCATAGTTGTTATACTATAAACATGAAATCCATCAAATTATAAATAAAATATTACCTGGAGCAATCATGTATCGTTGCCTTTTAGCCGTCACTACTGACCCAAATAATTCTTCTGCATTTGTATAAACCTTCAATTGTCTGGTTATTTGATCTTGAGTATTTGTGTCGGGTATCAATCTCTCAAGACATTTAACGAACCCATCCCAAACCTCTTGGTCCTCGTGAATATTCTTATTCGTGTAGTGAAACTCTGGATTCAAGTAGTAAGCAGCAGCATGCAAAGGTTGATGAAGTTGATCTTCCCACCTGCGATCAATGATCTGAAAAAACTCTGATTACTCCTCCTCTTTGTCTTCAAAATTCTTTGCAATTTTTTCCTTCGCTCTATCCATGGCTTCATAGATATATGGCATAGGAGCCTTTATCTCACCACCAACTAATCGAAGGACATTAAAAAGAGGACCGGCGACCAAAAGAGCCTCTTTAGCCACCTTCCAAAATCTAGCATCCATGATGGTTTTAGTTGCTTGTTTACCTTTTTCTTCCTTTGCCCATTTGCTATTCTTCCAAACATCGGAAATAAACATTGCCCTTAACTCTTTCTTTACCTTGTCATATCTCGAGAGAGTAAGAAATGTTGTTGCAAATCGAGTCTTTGCTGGTCTCACTAAATCCAGCTTGGTGAACTTCCTCGTTATATTCACGACCCCAGGACGTCCATAAATGTAGCTATTCAACTTCATAGCCCGTTCAAATACTTTTTTCATTCTTGGAATGTTAAAAATATCCTCCAACATCAAGTCCATGCAATGAGCAGCGCACGGTGTCCAGAATAAATGTGTATATTTTTTCATTAAATTCTCACCTATGTAAAAGAGAATAAAATAATAATTAGAACAATTACATAAACATACTAATTATAATATCAAATTATTACTTACCAGCACTTTTCATATTGGAAGCATTATCAGATATAACTTGTATAACATTCTCAGGACCGATTTCCTCCACAACACAACTTGACTGAGCAAATCACATAGCCTATCTCCGGTTTTGCAATAATCTGAAGCATCAACTGACCTTAGAAACATACTCCCTTTAGGACTGTTGACTAGAAAATTAATTAAAGTTCGCTCTCTCTTGTCCTTCCACCCATCTGACATAATAGAGCAACCATATGTCTTCCACTCTAGTCGATGATCCTCCATAACGTTGTTTACAGCTTCCACTTCTTTCTTCAGTAAAGGAACTCTCAATTCATATCACACCACATCTACCGACATCATTGATTGCTTCTTGGAAACTATCATAATTCGCTGCATTAAATGGTATCCCTGCATCATAAAACCATCTAGCTAAAGATGAACATGCTTTGTTTCTAAGCACTTTCAATGCTTTCTCATTCTCACTCTTTTGTTTCTTCATGTTTTTTGCTGTTGAGCCACCATGACTAACAAAATTATCCATTGGCCCTCTAGTTTGTATCTTTGGCTTTTTAATTGAATGACCTTGTTCTCCGCCATTCTCACCATCAAGTTCATCCCCATAACTTCTCATAGTTTCTTCTCTTATCCTTTGCTGATGGATATCTTTATCGAAAATTCGTTTTTCCTTAGCTTGTTGCTTTATGCCCACAAGTGCTTTAATTTCATCTTTAACATCATTCTGGCACACTCTCACAATCCCTTACATTATGATTTCCACCAACGATATGATGTTTGGCTCTTCATATCCCACCTCTGAACTCAAGTCCACAAAAATTACATGTTGCATTATTTGTGTTTTTTTCATCTTTTAATGTCACGTACTTCCAACATGGATCCTTCCGTTTAGAATTAGTAGAGGAGATGTTCGACATTGTTAATAATGATCTCACAGCCGAAAGAAAGAATATTATTTAAAAAAATAACAAAAGTATTTTCTTGTTTTATGAAAAAATAAATTTAAACATCGACTTAAAACTAGAAAAAAAAAATAATTAAACAAAGGAAAAATAAAAAATGACTTAAAAACCATGAAAGGAAGACACATGCTATTAAAAAAAGGAGAGGAAGACACGTTGTTGTTGAAAAAAAGAAAAGAAAACAAAAGTAATAAATAGAAAATAAAAGAGACAGACGCAAACAAAGCAGAGAGAAAAAAAAACAAAGACGCAGAGTACAAAACGACGAGTCGACGCTAACCTGAAGAGTGGCATGATTTGTGAAGGGCCTTCGTTCGTTGTCGTCAATGGTCGTCAATGGTGAGTCGATCGTCAATTGCTTGGTTTACGTCTATGAAATTGATTTCATAATCGATTTTATAATCGATTTCATAATGGATTTCATAATCGATCTCGGAATTCCTAATCAATTTCATAATCGAACTCGGAATTCCTAAAATTGACGATGTTTCCATAAAATTGGAAACCCTAGAATCCCAATTTGACAGCTTCTCGATTCCTACTTTGACTCGGAATTTTCTTAGCGTTTGTCGCTTTTACAAAACGACCGCCACAACCCGCAGAAACCTCCCGGGCGCGATTATGGTGAGAGGCGGGCGAGAGGCGAGCACCTTTCGCAACAATGCTTCCGACTCTTGGTATTGATTGAATTCTACTAGTGTTGTGTGAAGATTCAATTACAACAGTAATTGATATCTATCCCGGTCGATTACAACAGTAATCGATTATCTATCAAGTCTTCCGCTACGTCAGTTGGTATCAGACTTTTCGTTCGATCCAGGAAGAATGGTTCGTGGAAAGAAGACCACTGTGGGAGAGATCTATGATCGTGAGGAGGATGTGCTAGAGCAGCGTATCACACGATTTGTAGATCAACGTACAAGTGAAAATCTCAGTCCGAGGATTGATGTCTCCAGGATTTTTTTCGAATCTTCAAGTCCAGAAGTTCTTGTCGATTGGTCAAAACCTCCTATATTTGATGAGTGTCATTGTGAAATATGCCAAATAATGACATCTCATCATATTGGAGTTCTATTGTTTCAGATTCTTGGTTCTTAAAAAAAAAATGATTATTGAGAACTTTCTCATGAATGGATGGACAGACTGGATGGATATTATGGCGAGTGGTACTAAATTTAAAGTCCGTCGACGGTATGAAAAAATAGTTCCAGGTGCTTCGATTCAAGCAAAACTTAAAATTCGAGGACGAATTTTCTTCGAGCAGGGGAGAATGATGAAAGAAAATTATTATGACAAGTTAGGATTTGATCTTAACTATTTTTATTTGTTATTATTTTATTATTTTCGGAATTTATTTTAAATATAAATAGGTAATATTTTTATTATTAGAAGTAGTTTATTTTAATGTTTTATTGATTGATTAGGTTACTATATAGACTAGGGTTATTTTGGAAAGTTTTTGACTTGTTTTTCAAGTCCTAGGGTCACTATATAATTAGGGTTAATTGCAAGTCCGAATTTCAGTTTTTGATTAATAAAATTTGATATTGAGTGTTTACTCTTTATTTCCTAAAAGTGAATAAATTCCTTTTGAATGCCAACTCTCAATATTGATTAAATTCTACGAGTGTCGAAGGTCGATTACTGGTTAACGTGCGCGTTACAACAGTAATTGATTATCTATCCTTGAGCCTTCCGCTACGTCAGTAATCGAGTAACAGGAACCATTAGGAGAGTCCAACGCCTCAAATATAGAAAAATGACATGTAACCTAAACAATAAAAATACTAAATCATTACTGGGTTTGTCAACATTATAAATGACTAATGATAGGACGAATCAAAGAAAATACAAAATATGCATATCTTGCGAAGATAGACATACCAGTACTTCCACCATAATTCACATCTACAAACGCCCAACCTCGACTAGTCCAATACTGGACACTGAGATTTAGGATTCCACGTGTCTCAGCTGTAGGTCCTCCTGCAATACTCACAATTATGTAAAGTCAATAACTAGACTTTAGAAGCTCAGCAAAAGCCTTGTCCAATCCAAATCAAGCAAGTAACTAACTCCTTTTTCCAACAACTACTGGCATGTTATCAAGCTTTTGACTTTTTCGTTCAGATTGTAACCCCCATCAGACAGAAAAAATAAAATAAAAGGATGAAACAAATTGTTGAGGTTTTCACCAATTACAATCTGTTAAAACCAGCCCAGCCTTGTATGGTCACGTGATTACTTCATAGCTTTCAGTGGCAAAAATTCAACTAGAAACTTTTGCGCAGCATGACCAGAAGTAATACAAGAACGAATAAACTTAAATTTAAGGCGAGACTACCAAGAGAAGAGTAAAAGCAAGACTCTTGGGCATACTAGGGATGAAAAAGTCCTCCAAAGTTTTCCTTGGATGTGTTTCAGAAACATATACCTGATAGTCATTGTCTCATAAGTGGAGACTAACTCAACCTACTGCGAAAGAACCAACAAAGTGATTAACTGATACACAATCCCTAGTCGGTAAGACAACCTTCAAAGCACAATTATCAGGTTGAAGACCTGGTTTAAACAATCAATAATACTAATGTAGCATTAATTATAGGCATTCAAAACAACATATCATTGGACGTCCCTGACAGGGATTTGTTGTATCCTTAAATTTCCATATCTAGCAAAACATCAGAATAAAGAAGTTGCTTGCTAGCATGGATGTCAATATGAGAAATAATGAGTCGAACGCAAACTTAGATTGAGAGCGGAATACAGCCACATAAGTGGGAATGGAAATACCAAGGACTGAGTTTGAAATGGGAAATGTGCATATGCAAAATATGCGATCCAAGAAACTGGGCTATAAAACCATGTTCAGAAATGAGCTATGTGAGCGTGATTGGCCAACGAAAATCAAAGTGGCAGACCTACCTTGGCCAACTCATATTCCATCAAATTAGAAGAAGGATGTGAGATCCATCTCAACAAGAGTAATAATTACTACACTGATCGAAAAATTCTGCTCTATTTCATTAAAAAAATGCATTTCCCAGAGCTACAACCCCAAAAATAGGACAATACAAGTCTACACCCCTATTCTGTGGATTACAGTTTTAGTTTCCACATGTGTGTTGTTCAAATGGAACAATTTACAGGATGTTGCTTCGGATCTCTCAATCTTCTCATAGTTGGGTGATATCAGTGACTTGAGATTTGAAGAAGTCACCTAATTCAATTCTGGCTTAAATAGACTGGATTACCGAGTATATAAAGATGTGGTAACTCTAAAGATAAATATGTGAGTGTGATTGGCCAAAGAAACTCAAAGTTAAAGACCTACCTTTCCATCATTTTGGAAGAAAGGTGCGAGACCCATAATTAATATTCTGATAAAAAAAATCTGTTATATTTCCTACAGAAAATGCATTTCTCAGGGCCACAACCCCAAAAATAGGACACTACAAGTCTACAACCCTGTTCTACTGATTACAGTTTTAGTTTCCTCATGTGTGTTGTTCAAATGGAGCAATTTACAGGATGTTGTTTTGGATCTCTAACCTTTTGTTAGTTGAGTGTTATCAGTGGCATAAGATTTGAAGAAGTCACCTAATTCAAATATGGCTTAAATAGCCTGCCGAATATATAAAGACGTGGTAATTCTAAAGATAAACAATGTACTTTGATGCCCACTTTTTACTATATTTTGACATACACCGAGTTCATACCTATATTATGTTATACTGGATAATGCAAACACAGTGTATTACATACTCTAAGAAGAATTATCATATACAAGCAATGCAATATCTTGGTGGTAGTGGTAACACACACAGGAGAAGCATGCATTAAAATGAAAATTCCATTTCAGAGGAGTCTCCTTGTGAGGAAAGAAAATATCAGATCCTGTTAAGCTTGTTTATTGTCAGCAGCCGTTGATAAGAAAACCATAGATGATCCCAAAGGAAGTAGATTCCAGAGTAGACTTTAAAATCTTAATCTCTAGGTATGCCAAATATACTCCCCCCCAACCCACAAAGCCAGTCTTGATGCCTAGAGTTCTTATCTTTGCTGACAATATGTATCTCAACAAAACCTCCTTCAATTGCTTTATGCTAGTGGAACTTTACATGCATAGACAAACTAATGTTTCTTATTTCTTCTTTATGAAGAATATTTTTTAATGCATAAGATTGAACAGTCAATTCCACATACTATGAATAAGCATTTCCATGCAGTAACATGTGAATTCACACGAAAGCAAACCAGTGACTTCAACTTGAACATGCTAAGAAGAAATAATACAGTTAAATTACTCCTTTATTTCAAAAATTACCCTGCTTTGGTTAAGTTACTAAATTTGCTTTTCCCAACTATCATATCGCAGTTTCTATTTGCAATACTATAATGTGGACGTTACGGGTAGTTATGTAAATGTGCAATTAAAATGCTCAAAACTCAACTTTCTTAATTTCCTAAAAGAAACAAAAAGGCAACACTCATTTTGGACAGACGGAGTAGCTGCCAAGTAACTAAAGTAAACATCTATCAAATTTGAAAGTCTATTAGAAAAGAAAAATAAAAATACCATGGCTCTTCAACAGTAGTGGAGGCTTTTCTTCCTGACTGGCTCGATACAAAGGGTTTGTTGGTGGATAATAGTATGCATATGCATTTTCACCAGGAACTTCTGTTGGAAACTCAATTAGTTCTGGCAAGCTAAAGTATGACTTGTATTCCGAACTAGTAGGTGAGGAGGACCAAACAATCCTGAAATCAACTACTTTCAGTTTCTGCTCATCTAAAGTCACCTGCCACAAAAGCAAAAAACAATGAGAAGATTAACAAAACATGAGGATTTTTACCACTTCAGCAATAGAGATATTCACGTCAACATATGAATAAGATGAGGAGCTGGCACCTTAGCTATTGACAAAGGATCAAGTGCAGACGCTCCCTCAATGTAGAGGTCAGGAAACCCTGAAGTCTGGATTAAAGAAACCCGTGTTTTATAAGATAGCCACGCAACATAAATAAGGAAATCAAAAAACCAGTGAGAATAAGGTCGATCATAATTACAATGTTGTTTATATCCGTAAAGGGAGTATTTAGCAAGGATAATTTGCTGTGCACATCGTCCAAAATTCCAAGATATGACCTTCCGTTCTGCCTGCAGAAGCTGAGAATTTGATTAACTAAAACGATGACTGAATCATTAAGGATTTAAAGGCAGAAAAATGACCTGTAACTACAAGCAATCAAGTTTTTTTGCTCATTATTCTGAATGAATTCATAGGAATTCATGCCAAAAATCCATAAAGGTCTTGCAAACTCCGCATTCAATGAATAAACCGGCACCACACTATTATCAAGTTCAGTCTGTTAGAAAAACAACACAAAACAAAACAAATCAACTCAAATGTTGTTAATGATAAAGAAGGAGAACTCAAATCATTTTTTACCAGAATATGCTCAGAAAACAAGGTTGAATTCTCTTTGATAGGAGCTATTTAAACCATGCACCTAAGCTCAGCTCAACTTAAACTTGGTCCAATTAGAAAAGCAATTGGGTATAATGTTTGGATAAAAGCCAAAGTTATCCATCAAGATTCAATGGGTAATTTTGGGTAAGTCATATCTATTACTCCCTCTGACCCTAAATGAATGTCCAAATTCAGGAAATTTTTGTCCCAAAATGAACGTCTTTTTTGCAAAAAGCTTTGTCCCTAAACGCTTTTTTACCAAAATAAATTTTGCTATTCATTTTAATATCGTAAAACTAAATGATTAGAAAGTGGATAACGATAATATTTATGGATTTTTGCATTAAAATGTATAAAAAGCACACATTTTCAAGTGTCCCTTAATATGAAATAGGACATTCAATTAGGGACAGAGGGAGTAATATAAGTTTTGTAAACTCAATGACATCCAACACCCAACCTCTTTTTGTTAGGAATGTTTTCCTTTGTACTTATGTACACCTTTAATAAAAATTAGTCCATTATCCCAGAATGAGTTTTGATTTCAAGAATACTATTGAAGAGAAATGAGAAAATAGAAGATCGGTGCTTTGAAGATGTTTTGACTTTTTTTTTATTTACTTTGTGTTGCATCAAGTCAAACAAGAGTATTTTTTGGGCCACCTCCATGGATCGTTGTTACTTAAAAACTTATTAGATTCCTAGATACAAACCCAAATGTCCCAACCTATTATAGCATTGGAACTTTCGGGTTTCCCATTTAAAACCAAGTTACAATATTCAGTACTTAAATGGTTAACCCAATAAGTCATTGTTAATGGGTAAAATGGAGGTTGATGGATTGGGTAAAATATTACCACTCCTAGCCTCAATCACTGAAGGCCAGTTGCATGGATTTTTCTCCCTCATTCAATATAATGCAAAGCAAAATAATCAGACACATCACGCTCAATCATATATTTCATTATTACTGCTTTCGCAATTAATTTATCTTACACCGCCTTTGCTCACTTTATAGCAATAAACGGAGAATATTGTGGTGCTTCTATCCTACTCGGTAGTCTCAAGGCAAGTGCAACAAACATCCTTGCCGAATCAATCACACTTGGTCTAAATGTGATGCCTCCTGGTCAGTAA
Source organism: Adenophora triphylla var. japonica (assembly GCA_022495995.1). Taxonomy (NCBI): domain Eukaryota; kingdom Viridiplantae; phylum Streptophyta; class Magnoliopsida; order Asterales; family Campanulaceae; genus Adenophora; species Adenophora triphylla. Next base: position 858,227 of record JAFEMH010000140.1, on the reverse strand, counting down.
CGCTGTGGCAGGTGCAATGGTCACATGCGGGTGATTTTCCCAACATTTCGTGAAAATTTTTAGTTTTCACATAGAGATTTATTTTTTTCGTACTTTAGTAAAAGACTGTAGAATCAATGTTCTTGTCCATAAAACTTTCAAGTTTTAATCAGCACAATACTATCACAAGGCAAGATGGTATCATCGACATATCATTGAACTCCAAAGATAATTTACCTTAATTTTAATGATTGCTATAATAAAGGTATAAACCAAAAGGCCTACAGTGAAAATGCCAAATGTAAGAGGTGGCAACGCATTTGAACACTGAAATATTTACAATTTTGAAATTAGGCACAACTGCAAGTATGTTACTCATTCTAAACACACGACTTGGCTATAAGTTCAAACATGAATATCTTAATATAATAAAACTATTTAAGATGATAAATTACCCATTTATGAAGATTCCAAAAGCCACTTTTCCTATCAGTGACAAAAAATAGTTCCCCTGCAGAACAAACACACAGAGTAACCAAACGAAATTGTAATTAGAAGCACTAAACTCTGTAGTATGAATGAGATTAGTATGTATTGTTCCCTTGGGATGATCCATAATCATGATTTGTTGGAAACATATGAACCATTTGCTGTGTTAAGAATTCAGAAATATATAAAGGAGAACATGAAGGCATCAAAAATTATGCAAGAAGCTTCACCAAATTCAATAATGAGAAGTAGAAATCAAGGCCTAAAATGCCTAATGTCTTGTCAATTTCAATATGATTTAGCAGCTAAGGCAGCATGTGTCTTTTAGAAGGTAAACCACTGACAATACTTTAATCCGCTGGTCTACAAAGACATTTTTACATGAGTGTTGTTCATTACTTAGTTTCGTAATAATGTATTCTTATCAGGTTTGCTAATTCCCTCGATAATTTTGGAATGATTACGTTGGTGAACAAAATACAAGAGACCTACATTCTGAGACAACTATATGCGGTTTTGGACCAGGAAAGACCAAAAGCATATACAAAAACCAATCACTGATGTATAATTAATTCCACGTAGACAGGTTCTGAAGTCGATACTTGCATTTTATGTGTGATATTTTTTGATCCTTTCAAACAGATCTATGTACAGATTTTACAACTTGACCTCCTCCCAGGACCAATGGAATTATTATTAGCTCCAAGATGGTGAGTTCAAAATGTGGTACCAACAGCAACAGCAACAGCAACAGCAAAAGGTGGACAATTGGTTTTGTAGAGAAGTAATTGATACTTGAATCATAAACAATGTGTAGCTTAATGCAATGATAAATGCAGATAACCACTGCAAACATTTTAGAAATGTTATTTTACGATTTCTTTCACCCCACTAGTCATCATTACATCATTAATGCATAAAATCATATGACTCATGCAATCAAGAAATAGTTACCTTGAGGGGACCACTTTGGCTCAGTTGGAGACTCTACCAGCGTAGGATCACCACCCGCAACACAGATCCGCTTGTAGATATCTCTGTGCAAGGTTATCAGCAACATTTAAATTTTCACAAGAAAAAGGGCATATGTGTGAACTATAGTTATTCTTCAATTGCCTAAAAGAGAAGAAAACCTTTCGAAGTCTCTAGATCAAAAATACTGTAGAAAGAATACATGAACCGTAGTTCTTTATCTATCCCTAATTCATTCTAGTTGTACATAATTAGTCTATAGTTATATATTTTGAATTAACCATTTCTTTAAATTAACCATTTCAATTTCCAAAAGTAAAGCTTCCTTTCATTTTCTTGCTAATAGTAACTTTTATATATACATGTTGTTACGTGCAATTGTTTACCGGTTAATTGAAAGGGTAAGAGCTTGAATATTCATGTAATGATGCAAACAGCGGAACAAATAGGCGATGGTTGCATACTCACCCCTTTTCAGAAATATAACCAACCCAAAGCTCTGATCTATCCCATGGCATGTTAGGGTGGCCCCATTCAATCCATGCTATCCTTTTTCCTTCCTGGTCAATTCTGGGGAATGCATAAAAGTCATTGCCACCAACTAATAACTTTGGCTCTACATGTCAAATGATTCAAGTTATTAGGTGCATTGATTTGATTATAATCTCTACATGTGATTGGAAAATTGGTCTTTATCGAGAATTGGAACACGTAAGGGCTTGACTATAAAAACAAGGATCATCTATTAACACACAAACAGCCTACTACTTGCCTTGGACATTGTCATCATTGAGGTCTATTGATACGATGCTTGTGATGGAATTCAAGGAACTTTCACGATAATCTACAAGAAGAAACAAACAAAATAAACATTAGATGTATTCTCAATGAAAGACATACTAACCCAGCCGAAATGAATGTCACTCGTTTTCGAACTGATGTTTTTGCAACTCATTGAAAACACAAAATTTTGTACTAATTTAGCCTATATTGACATTCATCTTTACCATTACCATAAAAACCTCAAAGTCGACAGACATTTGCAACATGACTGACATACCTTCCCTAACAGTGACATACTGATTAAAGCGTGCATGAAATACTCCATCTGCGTAGCTCACTAGTGGTCCCCCATAGTCTGGTGTAAGTGGCACTGGAGTAGAATCTGATGACATTCAAACAACTTCTCTTTCAAACATTTAAAGTATGAGGCATAATCATTATCATTAAACGCAAGTACAAAGTCATTTCCAACATTTAAACTCTTAATATTAGGCATAACCACTATCATCACACGCAATTACAATGCCATGAATGTTCAACAACAACAATAACAACATTACTCCAGTTCCGCAAAGGCTCCTACCTACGGTAGGGTAAGGGGGTCGGATGTACGCAGTCTTGCCTATGTATTAAAGCACAAAAAGGTTGTTTCCGGATGACCCACGATGAAAATTGCATAGATTGACTGCAACTTCATAAAAAAGAAGCGAATACAGTTTAGTGAGCCATTTTGCTTTATACCATCATATTTCCAAGCCAAAAAATAGTGAGTTTTTGGCTCCATCGGAAATTATGGAAACGAATGCCATTATGCCTATTATTGAGAGTTTCGAACATGTGATTGTATGAACTTTCACGGCATTGTGCTTGCATGTAATGCCAGTGATTTTGCCAAGTATTGAGAGACTAATTTCGTGGAATGGTACTTGCGTTTAATGATAGTGGTTATGCCTAATATTGAGAGTTTCGAAATATAATTATATGAACACTGAAACTCTCAATATTAGGCATAACCACTATCATTAAACGCAAGTACCATTCCACGAAATTAGTCTCTCAATACTAGGCAAAATCACTGGCATTACATGCAAGCACAATGCCGTGAAAGTTCATACAATCACATGTTTGAAACTCTCAATAATAGGCATAATCACTATCATTAAACACAAGTACATTGCCTATGGAAGTTCATATAGTTATATCAGGCATTGAAGGATTGATGAAGAATTATAAACTCAAAACTCATTGTTTTCCAGGCATATAAAACAACAAGAACACTAGATAACAAGTAAGAAGTTGACCAGTAGAATCAATCGACTGTTTGTAAAGCCTTTGGTCCTTGTAATTCGAGAAAATAACAGTATCGCCTGAAATTGTAAACGCGCCCCCACCGTATTCCTGAGCCACCGTCCGGACTGCAAACTCTTTCGGCGTAATGTCAGTAGGCTCACCACTAGGTTTCTCCGCCTCTTTGACAAGAACAGCTCGGCTAAGCACAATAGAAACAAATCACAACAAAATATGGTTAACTTTTGAATGAACAAACTAACGATTTACAGCTAAAATTGGCTAGTTTTGAACCGAACAAGGTAGTGAAATTAAACATGTATATACTGTTTGTTGGAATATTAGGTCAATATTAAGGGTGAATGGCAAAAGTCAGCAACTGCTAGGCCGAGCAAGGCATAAGCCTCGGCCGAGCATACATGTCCAGAAACAAGTCAATCTGCCTAGCCTCTGCTCGGGCGAGTCATTGTAGTGCTCGGCCGAGCAACCAGCAATGCTCGGGCGAGGCACTGTAGTGCTCGGTCGAGCGCCATCAGTTTTACTCATCAGTCAGTTGGTGGCTTGATGGGCTGGCTTGGGGTTTCATGACTCTTCATGCTATATAAAGACCTCTTATTCCACGCATTCAACACAGATGACAATCATCACAAACACAATCGAAATTCCCTCTCAGTCTAAAACATCCGAAATCCTTGTTTTGTTTTTCCAAAGGATTTCAAGTGTCATTCGTCTTCCAGTGTTAGAAGTTCAAAGAGCAAGTTAGATCATTTGGTTCGCCCGACAAGGTTAGTTAAGTGCAATCTAACTCTTGGAAAAAGCGTTGTATCTTGGGATGGGAGACATTTGCCGTTATTCCGCTTGCACAGTTACGGAGGCAAAATATTGTCTTAAGAAGAAGAAGATTTGCTTCGGCATACCTCGCTTTCTACTCTTTCATCTAAAATTATGTTTTGTTTTGAAGATAACTAAGACAAATAAATAAGTAAACAACACTGTTTAATGCATACCCTGACTCTGTTGGACGGGATTCAAGCCAGAAGAGGCGGCCGTGGGAGTCGATTGCAGTGCCTCCTAGACGCTTATCGGCGCCGGAGACGACGTCGGCGGTAATAGGGGACTTCCAGGAACCGTAAGGTGCGGTAAGCTTGTCAACAGTTGGAGGAGTGGGTGTGGATGAAGCCATTCTTTTGCAGGTCTGCTGTCGAGGTTGAATGACGATGAGTAGTCTAGTGAGGTGATTGAATGAAGAAGGGGTTGACAGTGACGTTGTTGACCGAATGGGGTAGCGAGTGAGTGCGGCTATGGCTGAATATGCCATTTTTCACCACACTTGCACTACCAATTAAGATTTGAAAAATACTACCCCTACTACAGTCCTACTTAAAAATCCATACTCCCTCTGTCCCAATAAAAGCTTCTCATTTTGCCATTTTAGGTATTCCGTTAAAAGCTTTCACTTTCCTTTTTTGCCATTTTAGATGTCCCGTTAAAAGCTTCCACTTTCCTATTTTGACAAAGAAATCTTTACTATTCCTTCCACTCATTCTCTCTCCTACATTATTTTAATACTCACAACACTATTATAATTTATTATTCCCTTCACTCATTCTCTCTCCTATTTTCAAATTACACTCACAACATTTTTACTTCCCCCTCATTTTCTTAATTTGCGTGCAACTCAAAAATTGGACAGTTACTATTGGGAGGATGGAGTACTTATCTACTCCCTCCGTCCCATAGAACATTACCCCTTTTGCTATTTTGGGCGTCCCTCTTTAAAGTCCCACTTTCCTAAAAAGGAAACCTTAAATCACTATTCTCTCCACTCATTCTCTCTCCTACATTATTTTAATACTCACAACACCATTATAATTTACTATTCCCTTCACTCATTCTCTCTCCCATTTTCAAATTACATCTACTTTAATAACATTATTCCTTATTTAATTTGCGTGCAACTCAAAAGCGGACATGTTCTATGGGACTGAGGGAGTATAGTATAAATGGGAACTCCCCCTGAATAGTTCTTTGAACAAATTCAATGGGGAAATTTCTCATTTTGTCCTCACTATTTGGTCTCTTTCCCATTTTGTTCTTAAAAAAAAATTAATTTAAAAAAAAAAATTAAAAAAAAAATAATAAAAAATGTGCCCTTGAACACGGATTTAGGCTAGTACTTATATATATATAGCATATTAAAGTATCTATAGTATAAATGGGAACTCCACCTGAATAGTTCTTTGAACAGATTCAATGGGGAAATTTCCCATTCTGCCTTCACTATTTGGTCTCTTTTCCATTTTGTCCTTAAAAAAAAAAAAAAAATGTGTCCTTGGACACGGACTTAGGCTAGTACTTATATATATAGCATATTAAAGTAGGCCAAAAAGAATTTAAAAATAACACCTTAGCAAAAATTGGGTAAAACTTGCCTCTAGGCTTGCCATGTTATGTCAGCGAATGGGTTGGAGGGGTATGTCTTTCTACATTTAGCTACATGGTCTAATTTACTTAGTCAGAGTAAGAAGAATGGTACTGTCACAACCCTAATTCTAGGCACTATTTTAAGCACATGTTGAGCACGTGGGGGTGGGATGTGTAACATCTCATTTATGCATTTCATAAAATTTATGATCTTTATGTATTAGTTTGATTTTTTAATAACTTATTTGATATTTTAAGTATGTTAATAAAATTAACTTTAATTATTTAATGTCTAATTGAAATAAATAGGAGTTGTGTAGTGAATTGGTTATATTTGAAAATTTAAATAAAAACTTATAAAAGTGTTGAGGTGTTTTAGTGTAAAGGTTGGAACCTAGGAAATCTAAGGGTAGCAATTCAAACCTTGGAGGAGCTTAAGTGAAACATATTTAATGTTTATCTCTCATTTTCATGGAAAAGCTTCATTTCTTAAAATCATCAGCAAGTTCATTCCTTTATACCAAGAGAAAAAGCTTAGGGTTCCTCTTCCTTCCAAAATTCATTATAACTCCGTTTCTTGTCCGTTGGGCGATCCGTCTTCACCTAAATGTTGAGGAAGTCGAGAGGATCGCGTCTATCCGATTGAAGTTTTTCTTATTTTCGAATTATTTGAGGTAAGTTATTATGTTTTCCTTCAATCTTTGTTCATTCCATTTTTAAAGTGGATTTTGTTGTTGTATAAATGTTACATGTCATTTTGGGAGCATTTTCTTGGAGTTGAAATGGGTGGAAATGGTTTTGTAGGAGTTGGAATGAATTTAGATATGGTACTGATGTTTGAGGTAAAAGGGTACGAGCAAAATGGCATTTTGTTTCCAAGGCTGCTGATGTTTTAAACATCAGTATTGAATTCTGCTGAAGGGCACGACTCGTGCCCTATGCACGAGTCGTCCCCCCTTGTGCAGTCGTGACACGACTCGTGCAATAAAATGCACTCGTGCTGGAATGGGGTACGAGTCGTGTTGTAGGGCACAAGTCGTGCCCTGCTCTGTTCCTTCTGTTTCAGTTTTCAATCCAATTAAAGCCTAACTACCTAGTACATCTTTAACCCCTTTTTGACTCTAATCCTAATGCAACATATGAGCTATTCAATGAAGTCATAACTTGTTCAAAATGATATGAGGAAGGTTATTAAATATTGTCTTGAAAATGGTTGAAAGGCATTATGGAACTTCACCAAAGTTGATCAAAACTTGATAAATCAATCTTGAACCTTTTATGAATGGTACTCAATGTTGTATGTGAATATGTAGGGCTTGTTTGTGATACATTGTGCCCATACTTGGTTGCATATTCATGGTGTTGTTGTTCAATAGTGTTTGAAATGTAAGTTGCACTATTGTGATGGTTGTAGCATGAGTAATATTACCATGTTGTGTATTGATATCCCTATGGTAAATTTATTTTCAAGTAACTGTTTATGTGCTTGGACGTTTATATCTGTGAGCGTTGTGAGGGATTTTGAGTCGCCACCTATATTATTCGTTTGGAAAACATAGAAAAACCATTTTTTTGAAAGAGATTTGGGTTTGGGGCTTAGGTTATGGAATGGGAAGGTCAAGGAGCACCCATTCCACCAAATCCGGAGATCAGTCTTGCTAAAGAAAAGAGAGATTTTCGAAAGAGAAGAAGATTTCAAATAAAAAAACAAATAAAGATCCATTTAATGGGATGTAGGATCGATTGCTTCGAGACCATTCCCATGATTTAGGGAGGCTCTAGGCTGATCCTAGATTCTATGGATTTATACCACTCTAACAATCAATTAGAAGGGGATTTAGGGGTTACCTTACGTGAGGTGAATCGGGCAGAGTTTCGACTCAAGTTTAGAATCGAATCTTGACTCGGACAGAGCTTCGCCTCAGTCCTTGACTCGGATCTTGATGTTTGTTTATCAACAAGGTTGAAAAACAAACTTTGAGGTGATTTTAGGGTGATTTTGTAGGAATCTTTCAGGGAGAGAAACCAACAAAATGTGTGTGTTGTGTAGAATTCCGGACCTCTGAAACACTGAAAGTCATCCAGTATTTATAGGTGTTGGAGGGGTGTTGAGGATGAGATCAAACACTCCTAGAAAGGTTCCAGACTCCCAAAATCATTGGTTGGCCGGATGGATAAAGTTTTATCCCGAAAGAGGTTGAAATCGACGAGGAAACTGTCATTTGCATGCTGCAGAATGATAATATCTCGCGCGAGACACGCCATTCTGCGCGAGATATTGTGGTATGTGGACAATTCTGTCCTTTCCCCGTTATCTCGTATGCAGTTTAGTCCCAAACTAACGGTGGTTAGTCAAAGCTTAACGAAACATGACGAAATGGTGGATTTCTATTTCTTGACTCAAAGCGAGACTTAGAGTGGTATAAATGTGAACCGATGGGTTCAGAATGGGGTGTCTACAGAGCCCCTCGGCGACAAGTCTTATGAAAGAAGTCATGTCGACGATAGAAAAGACATCATTCTGAACATCGGGATGGTCGGGCCGCACGGCTTCCTATGTATCTCTATCGGAGAATCAGACCATGACGTAGTTCAACTCCAAAACACGAAAAGGCTGCTTTAGGTATTTTGAAAATTATTTTGAAAATCGAGGATATTTTGTTTTTGAAAAGGTAAATTCATACTGAGGAATCAAATCAAGACCCAATTCTGAATATACCTGTCTGTCTGAAGATTCACCTGTCTGGGCTCCGAACCTGTGGGGAAATATGTTAGAAAACAAAGGCTTACATGTCCGGTCCTTTGAGTCCTGTTGATTTTTGTGACGATTCGCCTGTCTGGGCTCCGAATCGGGCTTTTTGTTGTTGATGATGACGATTCACCTGTTTGGGCGTTGAATCGGGCTTTTGTGATGACGATCCACCTGTCTAGGTGTTGGACCGAGCTTTTCTGATGACGATCCACCTGTCTGGGCGTTGGGCCGAGCTTTTCTGATGACGCTCCACCTGTCTGGGTGTTGGACCGAGCTTTTCTGATGACGATCCACCTGTCTGGGCGTTGGATTATGTGGACTGAGTTGATTTTTGAATCAGTTGGTTTTCGGGCGGCTGGTGTCGTACCGGGCGATCATGCGTATGTCACGTTTGGCTCGTTCCGTTACTTGCGGTGCCGATTTTTCCACGTTTCCTTGCTAGTGTATCATTTCTAAGGGTTAATGTATCAAAATTTTGAATGTTGGCATTGCGTAGACGCTTATTGTCGGGGACAATTTTGTCAAATTCCCGAAGGCATATCTCGCGCGATACATCTTATCTCGTGCGAGACTTGTACTGTCGGGGCTAATATAACAGCAGCTGCTGTTTCATTTGAAAGCATCTCTTTTCAAATTTCCCTCCCTAGCTCGAGCCAAGGCGTTTTTTCTCTGCAATTTTTTTGTGAATTGCTTGTTGATTCTCCCTCCAAACAATTCTCAATCCTTCCTCCCTCCACAATTAATGGCTCAAGAAGGAAAGAATTCGATTTTGGGGAGTTACTTGCTAGGAAAAAATTTCCCCCGCGACGACCTCACTTTCGATAGGCACGTGCACATTTCCACCGCCGTTCGGGAAGGTTTGGTAAGAGCTTCTCTCTCGACTCTTGATTCTTGTATTGCATTGTATTCGAATCCATGCTTCTGGAATCCCAATTTCATCAATGGCCATTTTTCTTTGCTTTTGTCTAGAACTTGGTTCTATCTTGCATGCTCTGTTTTTGTTGACTTTGTTGAATGATTGTTGTTGCATTGTGTGCGTATGAGTCCCCTACATATCATGGATTGTAGGAGGGGTTGATTCGGGTTATCAATTGCATCTTTGGGCAAGCTTTTCTTGTGTGTACGCCAAGTGTTCGATGAAATGCCTCAATGAAAATTTTCTTCCATTTCTTTGAGTTTTTGACATGGAATGATTTCTAACCTTGCCCTTTTTGCTCTTTCTTTGTTTTGCAGTCGTTCAGACCAACGAAAAATTGCCAGGGGAGCCCGAAATTGGCTAGAGCTTTATGGGACAAGATCAAGGACCTTGATGGGGTTCGAGATAGGGTGGCCCAAACGGGGCTTCTGACTTTTGTTGATAACCTTCAGGGGATGAGACGGACTCCCCAAGTCCTTCAGGCGATCAGGGAAAGGTGGTGGGATACTACTCACACCGTGCATTTGCGCTTCGGGGAAGCTACTATGACTCCGACGGACTTCCTTGCGATCACGGGGCTAGAGTTTACCGGTGAGCCCCTTCCGAGGACTGCGGGTTATAAGCCTGCGAGCCCGGCTATATGGAGACAGTTGATTGGTTTTGTCCCTAACAAGGTTAAGGGATTTGCTGCTGAGCTGTCACCTCTCCGGGGTCAACTTGAGACTTATGCGGAGAAGCCGAATGCAGTTACTGATCGATTGGTGCGGGGTGCCCTCTGGTACATTCTTTTGGAGACCATTTTTGCGAACCACTCTTCTACGGCCCGTCTTTCTCTTTTGGGTTTGTTGGTGAATTTGGATGAGGTGAGTACCTATGATTGGGGCTCAGCGGGGTTGGCCTTCTGTTACCACGCCATGGACGAGGCGTGTAGGCACACCAAGGATTCCCTGTCAGGGTATTCTTATGCTTGGGAGGTATGCTCCTGACTTTGTCTTTTATCTGTACTCCTTGTCCGTATTTCGTACTGAATCTGTTCTGTTTTTGTGCAGATATGGGGCTACGTTGTCTTTGGGCTGTACAAGTTCGAGTTGGAGAGCCGGACCCCTTTGTTCCCGGATATCAGGAGGAGGAGCCACCCCAATCGGAGTGTTGATGAGGAGGAGGATCAGGAGTGTACCCTGACGGTTGCAGAGGCGCGGGCCATGCTGGACACTTTTGAGTATGAGCGGCTAGGCCTTTATCCTTGGACCCTGGTGGAGCGGGAGGTCCACCATGCTTGGGATGCCACCGCAATGCAGAGGATGCTGGTATCTCTGGAGGGGGATACCATGTACTTGGTCGAGCGAGTCTTCCCACAGCATGGCCGGGGTAGACTGCCGTATAGGGTGCCCACGGATCTGCCGAGGGCTATGTTCCCTACCCACCTCATTTCTGATGCGGATTATGCTGATTTTGTGGAGGGTTGTGAGGCTACGACTCGTGTTGTCCAAGGAGCCTCTTATGCGAAGTTCCTGCCTTGCCTGATGGGTCCCCTCTTGGTAGGAGCTCGACGGTCGCTTGCTCGGGGTTCCGCCTCTGCCTCTGCCTCAGGTTCATCAGCCCCTAGCACTTCTTCCCAGTCTACTGGCTCTCTGCCCTTTGTGCCAGATTTCGGTCCTCTGAGCTACACTTATATGATGGGGAGTATGCCGATGATGGGCCACATCCCGACTCTGGATCATATTCCCGAGGGTTACCGCCTTCCACCCGATGTCTCCTCGGTATGTTTTTGTTCATATTATCTCTCATTTCACGTATTCGTCCATATAAGTGTATATGTCCGACTTCATCTGAGCATTTCTTTTCTTTTGTTGTCAGGTCACTATGTCCGCGGCCGATTACAACCGTGGAGCGACCAAGATGGCGGGACTGATGGCCCTGGTGTCGGACCTGTCTGAGAGGCTGTTCCAGAAGGCTTCTTTGGCGGCTTCGACGGTGGCCTCTGTGGTGACTCCGACTTGTGGAGCCAAGAGATCGAGGAGGGATAGTAGCCCCCGTGGTGGTGAAGGAGGAGGTGCCGGCGGCTCGAGCGACTTGATGGCGTGACTCCCCTTCTCTCTCTGTTTGATTCACTGATGATCTGTACATATTGGCCGTGTGGGCCCAGACAATTTTTCTTTTTCTTTGGTACCTGTTAGCACATAGATGGCACAAAAACATGGTTTTCTTAATCCCTAATCCTAGGTCTAATTAGTTAGTTTTTTTAACTTTCTCGACTTTCCGTGGTTGGAAATGGAATGGCCGCCTAGGCCACAATTTTGAGCTTGAATTTGGTGTTGCATTGTATGTTGGGAACTGTATGTGCAGGTTTTTCGAGACTTGCTTCGTCAAGTCGGGGCTAGATTGTTATTTGTGCAGAACTGTTGCTGTCTTGCCATGGCGATGGATCGCGTGGGACAAGGCATCTCGCGCGAGACACGCTAGGCAGAATCCTCTTCCTTCTTTGAACAGGATTTTGTCAGTTTTCCCTATAAAAACACCCTGTAGTCCGGCCAGATAACTCACCCTAGCCTTTCAAACTCTAGAGATATTCTGTTAGGGTAAAGTTCTTGTCTTCTCTTTCAACCCTGTGATCCATGGCTTCCAAGGAGATCGCCCCAACGTCCATGATTGTGGATGACTTTTCTTTGTCGTCTGAAGTGGTTGAATCTTTCAAGCAAGCATCAAGAGATTTTGTGAGGTCATTTCGCAACCGATCTTGCAATAGGTTTGTAGTAGAATTCGAATTCAGAATCCTTTTCACCTTGAAGAACCTCCAACCGGATTGAAATCTTCTACAGGGTGTTGCTCGATTTTGGGATCCCTCTGTCCATCTTTTCAATTTTTCTTTGAATGAGATGGTGCCTACTGTGGAAGAATTTGCCATTATCTTGGATATGCCTTTGACTGGTGAGATTGTTGTTCCTAAATACAATAGAAATCATTCAGAGGCCTTGAATGAATTGCTAGGGATCCCCCTTGATACTTGCTACGAGTTGGTTCATCGCAGGTGGGTAGATTGTTCTTCTTTTCCTGAGCGATTCAGCGGAGATTCAGATGACGATGCCTTTCATGTCTACAAACGGAACTTTCTGGCCCTTTCTCTTTTCGGAGATGTTTTCTTCACATGCAGGGATGGCTTGGTTGACTCCCAATTGGTGGAAATTATTCTACAGGCTAGGAAACGTTCTAGGAACATTATTCCGCTTATTTTGGGTGAAACCCTGCATGGTCTTGATGAGCTGCATAAGACCGGTGCTATGACTCAAGGGAGTCCTCTTTTGTTGACCATTTGGCTTAGGGAGCATCTCAAGTTGGTAGGTCCCCCGTTGGAATATTCCCCTTTCACATATCATACACGAAAGTTGTTGATCAAGGATCTCTCGGTGGATAAGTGGGCTGAGCTGATTGCGAAGACTGAAACTGCTGATATCCTTTGGTGCCCACCTTATTGGAGATTGAACAAGTATGTTGCCAATACCAAGGGTTTTGACAGGGTTGTTCTTCCGGGTTTGTGAGATTCCTCCTTTTATTTTTCCAAATGGGTGCTCCGTCAGTTTGGTCAGCAGCATGACACTTATCTTTTCGAAGGGGCCTCTCGTGATGTGTCTTATATTGGTGTAGAGTTTGCGCAGGTGCTAGCTCAAGCATGGGGCGAAGGAACTAGTCGGAACCGCTGGTCGAACCTTCGGACTTTTAATGCAAGCGTCTTCTTATCTGACAAGTATTTGGATTGGTTCCTTCATACCGGTCACCCTAGTGTGGAGAAGATTGATGATCTGCGGCTTTCACTGCTAGGGGATTCTTTTGTAGCTAGCAGTATTTTGCGAAGGAGCGAGGCTCAGTCTGATCCTGCTAATGTGCGGACTGATCCAACCCAGGATTTCTTGATGGGAATTGGTACGAGAGGCGAGACAAAGGGATGCCTGAAAAGACGCAAGCTTTAGATAGGCCCAATGTCTTTAAGAGGCTTTCGGAGTCCGTCTTTGATCGTCTCGAGGGATGTTCTGCTTTGAGGGGCCCAAAGCGCAAGAAAGATCGCGAAGACGGTGGTGACCATGTCCGCCGGCCTACCAAGTCAATGAAATGCTAGATTTTAAGGAGTACCAAGAGATTGCTTTGATAGATCAATAGTTTCGCTTTATTAGTATTTTTTTTTCAAGATTGTTAGCTTAGCAAATTAGTCGTTGTGGTTAGGATTTTCCTTTTGCCGTTAATAAAATGCATTTGATTAATGAAAGGACAAAATTGAATTTATTTATTTGATTAGACCGAACCCGAAGGCTGCCTACGTTCCTCTTTTACAGCAATTAAATAAGAGGCTCAGGTCTAACGTAGTTCATTTTTTGAGAGAAAAAGAACAAAATACGGTTCCAGGCCGAGGGGTAATCTCGCGCGAGACAAGGCCTTTTTTTTTATGCACACCCTTTCTTTTGCCTAGGCCGCCCCTTCGGGTTTTCAATCTAGCGGGCTTCTTTTCTTGTGCAAGGCTCTAATTTTTGCCTAGGCCGTCCCCTTCGGGATTTTCAACCTAGCGAGCAATTTTTTTTCTTTTTAGGAGGCCAAGTCACGCGAAGTACTTCTTGAGCTTGTCCATGTTGACCGGCTTCGGTAGTTGATCTCCGTCTAAGTCTACCAGCTGAAGGGCTCCCCCAGAGAATATTTTCTTCACAATGTAGGGTCCTATCCATCTTGGTCCCCACTTGCCTAGCGGGTTGAAAGGTCCAGGACTATGCTCACGGAGAACCAGGTCGCTTATTCTGATATTCCTCGTCTTGACCTTTTTGTTGAAAGCCCTTGCCATTCTTCTTTGGTAAGCCTGGGTGTGCTCGGCTGCTTTCAGCCTCCTTTCGTCTAGCAAGGCTAACTCTTCGTATCTGCTTTCTAGCCAGTCGATTTCATTCACTTGGTTTTCTAGGAGAACCCTTAGTGATGGTATTTCCAATTCTATTGGCAAGACAGCCTCCATTCCGAATGTGAGGGCGTAGGGAGTCTCTCCTGTAGCTATTCGGACTGAAGTCCGGTATCCCCACAGTGCGAAGGGTAACTTGTCGGGCCAGTCTTTCCCAGTGACTTCCATTTTTCTGATGATGGTTTCGATTGTCTTGTTTGCGGCTTCAACTGCCCCATTCGTTTGAGGCCTGTAAAGAGATGACTTGTGTCTTGTGATTTTGTACTCGGTTAGGAGGCGATCGATTTCCTTCTCGAAGTGTGAGCCATTATCGGATATCATCTCTTGCGGGATCCCGTATCGACAGATGATGTTATGTTTGATGAATTCTGCGACTTTTATGGCATTCAAAACCTTGTAGGAGGCGGTCTCGACCCATTTAGTGAAATAGTCGATGGCTACTAGGACAAAACAGTGTCCATTGGCTCCTGTGGGTGTGACCTTTCCAATCACGTCTATCCCCCATGTCGAGAACGGCCAAGGAGAAGTCATAGGGTACAACAAGGAAGGTGGTGCGTGCTGAAGGTTGGCGTGTATCTGACACTTATGGCACTTCTTGACCATTTTGGTACAGTCGGCTTCCATGGTTAGCCAAAAGTACCCTTGTCTGATGATCTTTTTGGCGAGCATGTTTCCACTCATGTGGGTTCCACATATGCCTTGATGAACATGGTCCATTATTTCTTGGGCCTCTTCCTCGGTGGCACAAAGGAGGTTTCCTTGGGAATGTTTCTTGAATAGACGGCCAGCAATGATGATGTAATTAGCGGCCAACCTCTTAAGGGCGATCTGAGTCTTTTGGTCTGTCTCAGGTGGGATGGTTCCATCTAGGATGAAATGCCAAATATCATGATACCACGGTTTCTCTTCGGAGTTCTCAACAATGGCACATTCGGATAGCCATTTGTCTTTGCAGTCATGGAGATCTATGACGGCTCAGTAGGCAGGAGTTGCACGCCGTGTTATTTTGAAGGGTTTGACTGCTTTTCCTTTAGGGATTTCGACCAAGGAAGCGAGTGTAGCCAATGCGTCTGCAAACCGATTTTTGTCTCTAGGGAGATAGTGGAATGAGACATCCTGAAATTGTTGCGCCAACTCTTGGAGGTGGACACTGTATCTTTGAAGGGTTGGATCTTGGATCCTCCACTTCTTTAATGTCTGATTGATGATTAACTGGGAGTCCCCAAATACCTCGAGTTCGGTCACGTTTCGTTCTAGGGCTGCCTCAAGCCCCGCTATACAAGCCTCATATTCCGCTGTGTTGTTGGTGGCGTCAAAGTCAAGACGTATTGCCAGTGGAGTATAGATGTCGTTAGGGTCTACCAATAATAGGGATGACCAAATCCGGTCCGGTTCCGGTTCCGGGCCTTGAACCGCCGGTTCCGGTTCGGCGAGGAGGTGAACCTTAACCGGCCCGCTTTTCTCACGGTTCCGGTTATCCGGTTCCGGTTTTCTCACGGTTTTGGTCCGGTTCCGGGCTTTTCCGGTCCGGTTCCGGGCCGGTTCTATTGAAAAACAACAAATTTTCGTCCGGTTCCGGGCTTTTTCCGGTCCGGTTCACCAATTTGGTGAACCTTAACCGGCCCGCCTACAAACCGGTTCCGGTTACCCCGGTTCCGGTTTTCTCCCCGGTTCATGGCGGTTCCGGGCTTTTCCGGGCCGGTTCCGATCCGGTTTTCCGGTTCCGGTTTGGCCATCCCTAACCAACAACATTCTGATGCCGAACCCTCTCTTGTTGGCTGTGCCATCGAAAAATAATTGCCACTTGTTTTCTTCTTCTATACTCATGATGTCCTCATCAGGGAATTGCGGGTCTTCCCCCTTCGCTTCGTCACAAGGAAATTTGGCTAACTGATCTGCGAATACACTCCCCCTGACGGATTTCTGAGTGACGTAAGTGATATCATATCCCGCGAGCATGAAGTACCATTTGGCCAATCTCGAAGACAAATTTGATTTGTCTAGGATATATTTCAATGGATCCATTCTTGCAATGAGACGAACCGGGAAGGCTTCCATATAGTGATTTAGCCTTTGTGAAACCCAAACAAGAGTAGCGCAAGATTTGTCGAGTGGAGAGTAGTTGATTTCGCTGCCTTGGAATCTGCGGCTGACGAAATATATTGCATTCTCTGTGTGTGAAGCAGGCTGTTCTTGAGCGAGCATAGCCCCTAGCGCATTGTCAGTAACCGTGAGGTATAGCTTTAAGGGCTTCTCTTTGTGTGGTGGAACCAGGATGGGTGGGGAAGTTAAGTAGTGCTTGACTTCCTCGAATGCTTCTTGACATTCCTCGGTCCACTCTTGAGGTGCGTTTTTCTTAAGGAGCTTGAAGATAGGATCGCACATTGTAGTCAGTTGATTGATGAATCGACTGATATATTGGAGTCTGCCCATGAATCCCTTTACTTCTTTCTGTGTTCTGGGTGGAGGCATGTCTATGATGGCTTTTATCTTGGCGGGGTCTGCTTCTATGCCACGCTCAGTGACCATGTACCCTAAGACTTTCCCTTTGACCACTCCGAATGAGCATTTGGCGGGGTTGAGTCTCATCTTGTGTTGTCTCAGTCGATCGAAGAATTTTCTGAGATCTCTGAAGTGCTGACCATCTGTTCCCTTTGAGTGGACAATCATGTCATCCACGTATACCTCTATTTCCTTGTGGATCATGTCATGGAATAGTGTCGTGACTGCCCTTTGGTAAGTAGCCCCAGCGTTCTTGAGACCAAACGGCATGACCGTGTAACAGAACGTCCCCCAAGGCGTGGTGAATGCTGTTTTGAGCTGATCCTCCTCTGCCATGAGGATTTGGTTATACCCTGCGAAGCCATCGACGAATGAGCGGACTTCGTATGCTGTCGTGGCGTCGACCAACATGTCTATGTTTGGTAGCGGGAAGTCATCTTTAGGGGATGCCTTGTTCAAGTCTCTGAAATCAACACAGACTAGTATTTTCCCATTCGACTTGGCTACCTGTACCATGTTTGCTAGCCATTCCGGATACTCGATCACTTTGATAAACCCTACATTCAAGAGTTTCATGATTTCTTCTTTTACTTGCATTGACCATTCCAGCTTGATTTTGCGTATTTTCTGTTTGACTGGCTTGGCATTGGGTAGCAGTGGTATCTTGTGCTCTACAATTGACTGATTCAACCCAGGCATATCTTTGTAGGACCAAGCGAAGACGTCGACATATTCTCTGAGGAGCTGCGTCAAGGTTTCTCTGTCTTCCCCCTTGAAAAAGCTGCCGATCTTTGTTTCTCTGGGGTCTTCTGTTGTCCCGAGATTAACCGTTTGCATTTCCTCATCGTCAACAGGGCCATTCTTTCCACAACGATCTACTTGCTTAGCTAACTCTTTTAAAATTTGTTCATTTTCTTGATCTATCTCATCGTATGATTCATTATTAACGTGTTCGTTATATTGATTATTATTAGTTAATTCATCATTCACGATGTTAGCAATCTCAGGGTACTCGGAAAGATCAAAGTTTTCATTAAGGAAGTAAGGGAATACATGTTAGGCCACCGCCTCGATTTTCTCTTGAGTGAGTTCATCAGAGGTGGAGCCTGCTTCTAATGCGAAAGTTACAGGGCCTATCTTCCTGCGGGGATGGGGAGTGCAACCAAGCTCTTTGATCATGAAGTCTTCATCAACAACTGGTCCTCCGGTGACGTGCCAGTTTAGAATTGGCTCATCACATTTCTGTATTAGTCTTGTGTAATCAATAGTTGGAGTGTCCCCCTTGGAGATTGCATGGATCTGGCTGTCTTCTAACCGGCACAGGTCTTCAAACTGTCCCAGCATGTCTTCTCCCAACACAAAGTCCCATTCGCTTGTCATTTCTGCCTTCGTGCCCCACAGATCTTTAGGGATTAGTGAGACGGTCTCTGTTTCATCTGGTGAAGCATCGCAGTCGCTGAAGATTTCAAAGCCTGGTTGGCGCTTTCCTTTATCGTCAGTCCATGGTTCTGAAAAGATAAAGTAAGGAATGATTTCCCCTTCCCAGACGAAGTAGCCATTGAGTGTCTTTCGATATGGCTCGAGATGGCAATCTTTGACCTTTGGGTCATTGTGGCCTTTGTATGCGGTTCCTTCCCACTTGACTTGAGTGAAGTCCCACTCTTTTTTGTCATCTCCATCGTGGATGGAAATGATGTATCCTAGGCCATGCTTTGTATGAGGTGGGGGAACTAGTGGTGGTTTCGTTATCCCTTGTAAGTGTTTTCCAAGCCCCAAGTCAGGGAAGTATCCTTTTTCTTGCATCATTTTCCAGACAAGGAGGTTTCCAGAAAACTGAAGTGCCTTGGAGTAATCATTTTCGTTGCAAGTTTCTATGACATTCACGGTGCTTTCTTTCTCGATTTAAAAGGAGTAATCAGAATTGAAAAGGAAAATACTGATTAACTATTATTGAAAAGCAGACTTGATACTCTTGCCCACAAATGAAGTCTTTAGGCAAGTAGTACCCGACTAAACTAAACTAGACTACCAATTGTTTCTTTTGCAAATAAAGGTAAATGACTGAAAGAAAGAAAAAAAGATTTCATTCCTCTAACTCTTCCAACTTATGGCACCTCCGCTAGGAGCAATTTTGACGAGACTGCCGTCAATTAAATCTTGGATTGCATTCTTCAAGTTGATACAATCATCGGTATGGTGGCCATAGCATTGATGGTAGAAACAGTAGAGGTGTGGAGCTCGCCCTTCTCTCTTGGGTATGTAACCCTCCATTGGGCTCATCTTTCCATCCTTGCGAAGGCTTCTGAAGAGATGACCGAGAGAGATATTTCCGATGTCGGAGAAGATCCTACCCTTCCTTCGCTTAGCCATTTGATTGTGGAGGTCTCGAATATGGTTCTCGTAGTGTTGCACAAAGACGTTGTGGCGAGACTGATATTCTGCTTCCATTTGTTCTTGAGATCACGGTAGAGAGTATTGAGGCAATACTTGACCCTCTCATCAATGTCATCTTCAATGTGGGCTTCGAGGTTGATACACTTTTGGGTCATAGCCTCGAGTTCGCTTTTGACTTCTTCAAGTTCTTCAAACAGCATCTTTGTCTTGTCAGCTTGGATGGATTCCTCCAAGTTGTGCCATGCATTGTCGTTGTCAATTTGCTGCAGGGCTTTGGCGAGTTGAGCCTTGATGTCATTTAGCTCTTCTTGCACAGATGATTGTCCGCTGTCGGAGCCACTTTCCATCTTTCGGAAATCTCTAGCAATGCGGGTGGAAGGTAAATCAAAGGCTTCTCTCCAACCTTCCACATGTTCCATTTCAGCGACAAGGGATTTGGTCAACCCTTGCAGAGTTGGTTGTTCAAGGTCCTTCTTGGTGATGATGTGATTTTCGGTAGACATTGTGTTGGGAGTCTTGAAATTGAGTAGCTTCGGAAAACTGACAGAAGAGATGCAGAGATGACGTCAGGATCAAATCTAGCCCCAACGAGTCAGAAGCAGGCTTAAACGGTTCAGGCTCAGTTTCAACAAACAGGGACATTATCTCACGCGAGACATGTAGTCCCGCACGAGAAAATCACACGGAAAGTCGATTTTTTATTAATCCTAATTTTTGGTCGGAACGGAAAATCCGTTTTGAGGGGTTTCTAAGGCTTTTATCAGAACCTAACGACTAAGCAATCAATCCGATTTTTTGTAAAACAAAGCCATGTAAGATTGTTTTTTTTTAAGGATATATTCTTTTCTTTTTAAAGGGACATTCGAAAGGGTTATTTCGAAGGGACTTTTTCGAGGGACTTTTCCTGAAGGTACTTTTCTCGAAGGGACTTTTCCGAGTCCTTCTTTATTGTCAATTTCACATGGCTTTGCTTTGGTCAAAAACAAAAAAAGATTACTAAGTCAAACCGACCGGTCACGGAGTGATTCTAAAAGGACAATCTACATGAAAATGTGGCGATGCAGGACTGGAAGGCTAGGCTCCCCGCGATATGACAATCTAGGTGGATTGAATACGCGGAGTGGGATGATCCAACTTCGGAGAGACCGGCGACTAGGTGGTTACCGTCATCCGTCCTTAGTGTGGGTCCCGGGTTTATAGAGGGTATGTAGTGCAATGACAGATATATCATGAGTGCGCGTGTGTGATAGTCAATCTAGGTGATAGATAAAATTAGAGATTTTTTTTTGAAAATCAAAAGGAAAACAAATAGTGGCCGCACCAAGTGGTTGCCTACGTTTCTCCCAAATTAGGGAGACTCAGGCCGTCGTAGTTCCACATAAAGGGAGAGAGAGAGAAAGAATAAATTAAATTACAACTCCCGAATTCCCCAATGGACCGGACTTTAATTAAATAAAACCCAATCGCATGCAATTTATAAATAATAATCAATTATTTAAATAAAATAAAGATTCGAGTTCTACATCTTAAGGAAGGCCTTAAGATGCGGGAACTCTACAGATAATGAATTCTGGGATCCCCCTTGCGTGTTCGACTCTCGTCTTGGACTATGAGATTAACAGAAAAAATCAGAAAACAACCAGATTGCCGAGGCGATATCCCGCGGGAGATAGGATATCTCGTGCGAGATATACCTGATCTGGGAACAGAAAATCGAATTTACAACAATTTTTTTTGAAAACCTCTCTTTTAATTTTGACGCAAGTTTAAGCCTCTTAATTTTATATCCCCAGCAGAGTCGCCACTGTAAGCGTTGTGAGGGATTTTGAGTCGCCACCTATATTATTCGTTTGGAAAACATAGAAAAATCATTTTTTTGAAAGAGATTTGGGTTCGGGGCTTAGGTTATGGAATGGGAAGGTCAAGGAGCACCCATTCCACCCAATCCGGAGATCGGTATTGCTAAAGAAAAGAGAGTTTTTCGAAAGAGAAGAAGATTTCAAATAAAAAAACAAATAAAGATCCATTTAACGGGGTTAAATGGAATGTAGGATCGATTGCTTCGAGACCATCCCCATGATTTAGGGAGGCTCTAGGCTGATCCTAGATTCTATGGATTTATACCACTCTAACAATTAATTAGAAGGGGATTTAGGGGTTACCTTACGTGAGGTGAATCGGGCAGAGTTTCGACTCAAGTTTAGAATCGAATCTTGACTCGGACAGAGCTTTGCCTCAGTCCTTGACTCGGATCTTGATGTTTGTTTATCAACAAGGTTGACAAACAAACTTTGAGGTTATTTAAGGGTGATTTTGTAGGAATCTTTCAGGGAGAGAAACCAACAAAATGTGTGTGTTGTGTAGAATTCCGGACCTCTGAAACACTGAAAGTCATCCAGTATTTATAGGTGTTGGAGGGATGTTGAGGATGAGATCAAACACTCCTAGGAAGGTTCCAGACTCCCAAAATCATTGGTTGGCCGGATGGATAAAGTTTTATCCCGAAAAGAGGTTGAAATCGATGAGGAAACTGTCATTTGCATGCTGCAGAATGACAATATCTCGCGCGAGACACGCCATTCCGCGCGAGATATTGTGGTCTGTGGACAATTCTGTCCTTTCCCCGTTATCTCGTATGCAGTTTAGTCCCAAACTAACGGTGATTAGTCAAAGCTTAACGAACATGACGAAATGGTGGATTTCTACTTCTTGACTCAAAGCGAGACTTAGAGTGGTATAAATGTGATCCGATGGGTTCAGAATGAGGTGTCTACAATATCAGCTGATGTTTAGGGATATAATGGAATACGATCAATTATGGAAAATGTTCTATAAGGTGATCGAATTACATTATACATGTGACTGTCCCCTTCTGTGGCCACATTTGGGGTGATAGCTTCTGTATTGAGCCAAAAGCCTTTACAGATAGCGAGTAATCTTATATGGTTCTCTGAAAAATGAGTCTTATAAGATGTGAATATGCATAAGCAGTTCACAAAAGAGAGGAGTTTCACTCCCACGTTGTACGACATATTGTTCAGACGGGAAAGGTAAACTGAGGTAACGTAATGTGTTCACCGCTTTACCAATGTGTTGTGAGCAACCATGTTTTGTGTTGCATCTTATATGGCATCTTGTTGCATCATAATAGCTTATTGAGATTTATTCTCACCCCTTCTCCCTTTACTGTTTTAGATCGCGCTGAGACATGTGGACCAAACCAGTAAGGCCGGAAAGGAGTTTGGACAGCTTTCTTTTGGGATTGTCAGGGTATGTTTAGAGTTAGTTGGTTGGGAGTAGTATATGGATATTACTCTTTTGGGGGAAAAACTTGTATATTGATAACTTTTGTAAACTTTACGTTTGTGTTTATTTTGTAACTAAAACAGGTTGTTGTCTTTTCAAAGTTTGTTTTATAACTTGCTTCCAAGTGGAGATGTATATAGTTGGTTTTATGTTGGTTTATGAAAGTTGACTTTCTACATTTAAAAGGGAAGCAAAAGTTTTTAAATTTTGGTGATTTGTCTAGTAAGGGGACCCTCCCGCTCGGGGCACGAGCTAATGTTCCGGGTTGGGATTCCCACAGTTACTACGTGAATTATAACACTTCACTGATTAATACCATAAATAGTAGATACAACGTATAAGTACATGTACATTGTTCAGTGTTTGGGACATTAAAATTAGAAATTTACTTAGTCAGTGTAAGAGGAATGGTACTACGTGAATTATAACACTTCACTGATTAATACCATAAATAGTAGATACAATGTATAAGTACATGTACATTGTTCAGTGTTTGGGACATTAAAATTAGGAATATACTCCCTCCGTCCCACTATACTTGACACCCAAGGGATGGGTTCAAAAATCAAGGAAAAAGAATAAAATAAAAAAAATGTGTGGTGGAAAATGAAGAGAGAGAATGAGTGGGGTAAATAGTAGTGTTGGTTGAATAAATGTGTGGTAGAAAATGAAGAGAGAGAATGAGTGGTGGGGTAGAGTGAATATAAAAATATTAAAACTTGGTTATTTTTGGAAGGTGTCAAGTATAGTGGGACGGTCCAAAATGGAAAGAAGTGTCAAGTATAGTGGGACGGAGGGAGTATACTACCCCTACCGTCTTACTTAAAAATATTTATAAAAATTGAGTACACTCCTAATGTTCTGAAAAAAAAAAAAAACAATATCCACTTTTCTATAATTATAATAAAAAGGGTTTTAATTCAATACTCACTCGCATCAATCATTCGATAGTTATAATTGAAAATAAAAATGTGAATAAAAATGATGAATGTTGATATTTGACCAAACTTTGGGATGAATAAACGCTCAATTTAACCTCAGTGAAAAATAAATAAAAAATGGTGGACACCATTACTTGTCCAAAGTCTAAACCTCAAATATGAGCACAAAATTAAACCCATAAAATTGGACTTTTTTTTGTTCTCGCATTTTTTTCTACAATTGCTATAAGCTACAAATAGAGTTATATCGTTACAAATGTTTGGGCTATGACAATATGTACCCTTCATCATAGGAGTAATTTTTATTATACATACAAGTCCATAAAGATTTGAACTCAAACCCGAAAAGATTTGAACAAATTTCAAGTCTAACCATGACTTTGATACGATATGTTACCATCTCATCTAAAAAGTTTAAATATTATAAAAAGGCTCTGGTGTATAGAGAGTCGTTCTGTCGCCCAACGGAAGAAAGAATTCAGTGGCATCCGGTCCCAAACTCGTACAGAAGTATCATGCTTAACATTAACATAGATAAACTTAAAGCCTTACTTCAAACCAATTTAATTGCAGACAAAAATGTAGACAAGCAGATGGCAATGGTAAATGTCTTTTTGATTAAATTGTTCTCATGAAAAATGCCCTCAAATAGATGGCAATGTAAGGCGAATTATGCATCTAATCCATATTTTGGTGCACCTTTAATATCACATTTGAGCAGCCATAATGAATTCAATGAATAGAAAAATTGTCCTTGATTTAAAATGGTTCAAACTCTTCACTCTGCTTGCTTGTTGCCTCATTGAAGCAGAACAGTTTATGGTGAAGACATTGTGAATCAATCAGCCAGAATTGCTGTCACCTCCAAAAGCAGTCTCCAGGAACCCAGTTTTATTGAGATGGCTGACGTCACCCCATGCTTTAATGGACCACTGTTCACCAGCTAGGTGAAATATGTTCACAGATGCATTCATTATCTTTCCTGGCAATTCTTCGGTTGGAGCAGCTCGTTTGTGAAGAGTCCGCACAGCTCCACCATGAGTTACCACTACTACCCGCTCACCTGCACAAAATCATGCAAATAAACTAATGAAACGGAAAGGATGATGAATTAAAGGAACATTTATGTCGACTTGGGAAACATATGTCTTCGGTCATACAGTCAATACATGAGAATATTATGCAAGCCTCCCAGTTTATACAGCATGTCTCGAGGGTGCAAGTAGTTAACTAATGATATACTTCCTCCATCCTATAATAATAATCCCACTTTTTTAGTGTTTATTTTTATTGAGCTTTGACCAAAGATTTAGGAAAACTAATTATCAATATGAATTTCTAAAACTTGTTAGGGTAACTATATGATCAGCATCGTACCTATATGCCTCGTACCAATCTTTTGCAATGCAGATGTGCACCGGTTATACAGTTGATCAATGCTTTCACCACCACCCTGGACATAAGAAAAATGAGTTGTAATTGTTTCGGTGAAATTAAATCACAGATCATAAAAGAAGTATAACTTCTCCAGAAACAAATAGCTGTTTCAAAGTCACTAAGCCATGTTCACAGAACAAATGTTTAGTTGCCTGCATAAAGTATAAGTTTCAGACTTTTGCCACCAACACCAGCAATCATATAAATAGCAGTCCCTTGATTTAATCAATTAAAAATGAACCACTCTTTTATGATCCTCCAAAATTTTACCTTTATCATTAACAAGTAAAACTAGAACTTCCATTTTGATAATAAATTGGACTGGACTAGGGAAGCAAGTACTTGTGCCTAGTTTAGGCCATGGGAACTGCTTACTGGGATTTCTTGATCTGTCCTCAGAGATGTACATGCTTCAAAAGCATTTGGCTTACGCGTCAAAGCTTCTTTTGAAGTAAGACCCTGAAGATCTCCTAGATGCCTTTCCCTGAGATCTGGTTCTTGTATAACCTGGGGGAATTAATGTTTCAATAAATATAATAAGCATAAGTAGGCCTGGAAAATAATGAACCAAATCAGGACTGCTATCCCTTTAAAAAAAATGTCTGTTTTTCTTTTTGTAACACAACTATTTATGTAAGAAGCTTACGAACCAAGAGCATCACAAGCAGATCTAGTCACACGAAAGTATACACGATTTATTCAGTATTACTGTAGCTTTTATGCTATTAAAGTTTTTCACCGTTGAAATTCTCTTTGATGATAATTGTTTATTGATTCAAGTCCATAACATACCTTTTTAAGTTCGCAAGCAATTTCATTAACCTTGCCAGCTTTTACTAGGGAGTACTACAAGAGACTTTAGTAAGAATAGAAGTAAATATCAAGTTTTTGCTTCATTGTAAGATACCTCCTCCATCCCGGAAAGATAAGTCCCACTTTTTAGTGGTCAATTTGATTTGATTGAACTTTAACCAGCGATTTAGAGTAAGATAATTATCCCATTAAAATTCTATAACTTGTTATTGGCACAACACTAAAAACACTATCAATACAATTTTTAAACTTTCATTAGGATAATTAGATTAACCTAAATTATTGGTCAAAGTTAAATTAAATTGACTGCTAAAAAAGTGGGACTTTCTTTCCGGGATGGAGGGAGTATCAAGGATTTCCATTTTAACAATCTTATGGAAAGCACCATTTACACTGGTGTTACACAAAGATTTGGTATAACATCGAAATAATTATCATGCATTCCCGGGAAATAGAGCAATTGGGTACATTTCAGCTGCAAAAACTTCCAGTTGCTATTTAGTAGAAGTGATAAAAGCTCTATAAAATGACAATGGAGCAAGACAACAAAGATCATCTACATTTTAAACCAAAATTTCCATTACATTAATAAAAAGCAAGTGTAGGATCAAAGATGCCAGAATTTATTATCTCAACTAATGCAGGAGAAGACGGTGGCCCAGGCGGGCGCCTCACAGCCACCAGGCGGCCGCCCCTCGAAGGTTCAACAGGGGGGATTTCTTCTGCCGGCGAGGCGGGCGCATGAAGATTATCCGGGCGGGCGCCTCATCAATGACGGGGGAATTACTGGTTTTGCGTTTGTTTTATTATTGCTGTTTTAAAATTATTTACTTAGGGGGTATTTTAGTCTATGTTTGCTTATTTCGTTTTAGGGTTTGTTTTAGGGTTTTGAGGAAAGTATTTAAACACTTTTAGAGCTTTGTTAAAGAGGACAGTTTATGATACTTAATTTGAAGAGTTTTCTCTTAATTCCTGGTGGATTCCAGATTATAGCCGGTGGATTCCAGTATATTGTGTTCTAGGGTTCTTCGCTTGAAGGCTCTTGTGATTAGTGCGCTAATCACGAAATTTATCGTGCTTCCGTGCTGCGTCAGTTGGTATCAGAGAGCAGGCTTAACCTGTCTTTCATCACTGATTCGTTATGGGGGATCAAGTAACAAGAGCAAATATCGATGGGCTAACCACCGCTATTGCTACGTTGACAACACGGGTGGCGGCGTTCGTGGCTGCTCAACAGGGTCCAAACGTTCGTGCTAATCGAAATCGTAAGGGCGAGAGAGACAGGGAGGTTGAACCGGTTCGTCGTCCTACGCAGATTACTCTAACAAAGAATATGGCCATTAATGGAGGTAATACTGCTGACACCCATGCTCTTTTTGTTAAAATTAATTATAATCTTGATCGAGCTCGACAAGAGGAAAATCAACGTCTTCAAAGGGCATATCAATTGCTTGATTTGGAAGACGCAGAGGTCGAACAAATGGCTAAGCAAAAGTATAGGAGGCAGATTGATCTTAATGCGGACAGACTTGATTACTTGATAGAATTAATTATTCCAAGATTGGAGGCAAAAAAATCGACTGCGATTAGGCGTATAGGTGAAGCCAAATCAACTTCAGATCCAAACATGTTGAAAGAAGATTTCAAGGGGGAGGAAGTCATTCAGCAAGTCAAGGAAGAGGTGCAGGACGAAGTAAAAATAGTAGAAGATAATTCAAATGAGTTGCCTGCAAGTGAGGAATCTGAAGAAAGGATTGAGGTTACAGAAGTTGAATCTCCTGTTCTTGAGGATATAAAGTCAGATGGAGAACCACCAAAAGTTGAGGATTTGCCGCTTTCAGCAGCCCCTTTGGCTGAACCAGAAGAGAGAACTGCGGACAGGGAAATTGAGACGTCTCAAATTGAAGAACCAAAAATCACTGACGAGGAAGAAAAGACGGTAGCTGAGGACAAGATTGTTGAGCCCATGAATGAAAACGTGGGTGGTATTACTTGGTCTACATCATCAATTTTTTATTATGTTGTGGGTGTTATTGATGAGACGGAAGAATTTAAATGCAATGATATTTTTATTATTGATCATGGGGAGATTGCGGGAGAGTCCATGGAGGACGCTAATTTTTCATTCATTGTTGACTCTGAGGAAGATGGGACAGACGATCAACGGATGGATGGGATTGGTAGCTTTAATTTTTATCCGAACAAAATTGGTTTACCTCAAATCTTGCAAAAGGGGCAAATTTATTCAAAGTATTTATTTCGATGGAATGGCTCTTCTCAAATATCGGATATGAACTCGGGGTCGAGTTCTTTTGAAGAATGGGTGACTGATGGAGAAAAATTCCTCTAGTAATAAAAACCGAGCAAGTGTACTCACTACCGGTGTAGCAGTATGCACGAGCAGGGGTCGAACCACAGAGACTCGTTGGTAAACAAATAAAATAAAAGTAGTGAATATAGTAACCAAAGATATTTGATTGAAAACAGAAAATTAATTCTAAAACAGAAAGCAAAAGATTAAAGCTAAGGAAACAATTTAAAAGTAAAGAATTAACTCGGATCGACAACGGAGATTCACGGATTGGATTCACAATTACTTTCACTCTATGCTATTTTTATTGCTAAAAACATTAATCTCAATCTAGGATTCATTCACAACAGTAAGGATTGGGACGGTGTGGTGCCCGAATTGCAACCCTTTTTATTGTTATCAAGCTGCGTTTTCTATTACGGCCTCACAACAATCAAACAATTATTCAGCACTTTAGAATATAGGAATCTAAACCCTTTTGATTTCTATATCTTCAAAACAGTGTTCAATTATATCAATCCCCAATTTAATGGCGCAATCGATACCCAAATAATTAAAAGGCCAAAGTCATATTAACATGAAATTGAAACCTTAAAACTTTTAAAGATTAATACTTTGAAGAACTAGAAAGAGATCCAATTGGAAGAATTAAATCTTTAGCATAAAGATTCAGTAACTGTTACAACCAATCCGTAAATCTAAACGATTTAGCTACTACGAGACATAATAAAACTAGCAACAACAACAACAACAACAACAAAGCCTTAGTCCCAAAATAATTTGGGGTCGGCTAACATGAATCCTCATATGTTATCGTGAAAAAAATAAATAAATAAATAAATAAAAAATTAAATTAAAAATAAATAAAAATAAATAAAATAAATAATAAATAAATAAATAAATAAATAAATTAATTAATAATTAAATTAAAAATAAATAAAAATAAATAAAATAAATAAAAAATAAATAAAGAAATAAAAATAAAATAAAAATAAAAATAAAAATAATAAAACTAGCAATAATCATAAAATAAGAGAACATCAAAACCTGAAGAGTCTTTGAAGAACGAAGAATCCTTCTAAGAAAACTCAAAAACTAAAACAAAAGATATATCAAAGATGTCCCTAAAAAGTGTGTTGCTGGAATATATATACTAGGGCGAAATCCATAGACAAAAGCATGAGAAAAGTCGAGAGCGCCCTTCATTAGTTGCTGAAAACTGCTGTTGAAAACGGGCTCAGCGCGGCCGCTCCGGAGATGAGCGCGACCGCGCTGGATGGCAGAGTATTTGGCATGCATTTTTCCTCTTGAGCGCGGCCGCTCTGGAGTTGAGCGCGACCGCTCTGCGTGGCCGAGAGTTTGGCTTGATTTTCTTCACTTGAGCGCGGCCGCCCTGAGGTTGGCGTGTCCGCGCTGGAGGTCAGTTCTGGAGCTCTAACTTGTTTCACTATTTTCCTGCTCCGCTCTGCTCCAACTTGATTTCTTGCACTTTTTCTCAACAAAACTCACACTTAATCATCTCTTTACCCTGTACTCATAATATACTCAACAACCACATTAAAACAACATAAAACCCGGGATTTTGAGCATAAAATAGGTTCGTAAACATGTAAAATGGGTGTGTAAAAACACATTCATCAGTGACTGATGCAGGAGAAGACGGTGGCCCAGGCGGGCGCCTCACAGCCACCAGGCGGCCGCCCCTCGAAGGTTCAACAGGGGGGATTTCTTCTGCCGGCGAGGTAGGCGCATGAAGATTATCCGGGCAGGCGCCTCATCAATGACGGGGGAATTACTGGTTTTGCGTTTGTTTTATTATTGCCGTTTTAAAATTTACTTAGGGGGTATTTTAGTCTATGTTTGCTTATTTCGTTTTAGGGTTTGTTTTAGGGTTTTGAGGAAAGTATTTAAACACTTTTAGGGCTTTGTTAAAGAGGACAGTTTATGATATTTAATTTCAAGAGTTTTCTCTTAATTCCTGGTGGATTCCAGATTACTGCTGGTGGATTCCAGTATTGTGTTTGAGGATTCTTCGCTTGAAGAATTCTTGTGATTAGTGCGCTAATCACGAATCTATCGTGCTTCCGTGCTGCGTCATCAACAATTTGGCAGACTAAACTTACTAAATTAGTACAGGTGATATATAGGAAGCACGAAAAGAAAGTTCTCCTTGTATCATACCTCAGAAATACCAGAGCAACTGGCTATAATTTGAGCAGTCTCAAAAGCTCGCTTCAAATCAGACGAGTACACAGCAGAAATTGCACTCTCCTTAGATAACCTATCAGCGACCTTTAGAGAAAGGCATATACTTCAACAAGATTAAGTCTTTAAAGATTACGGGAGAAAGGAGGAAGACAAGCCAGGTCCACTTACTGCAGCAGCTTGCTGTCTGCCAACATCATTCAATTCAACATCCAAGTGGCCCTGTTTATTGAAATCCATTGCATACGCCATAATGGAAACAATGCATTAGAAATATAGCACTTCCTTCACGGCAATACATATTGAAGCATATGACACTTGAATAAAAGTAGGAGAATATGAGCAATGCAGCAGCAACACCATACAAAAGGCAAATGCAATCTGAATAACATGTTATTATGATTGTGATAATGAGCTGAAAGCCTGAAATGCATTCTAGAGGAGATAAACGGCACCCCAATGAAAATACTTTTTTTGGTTATATGGGTGCAGATATTTACCCTCCCAGTGGGTAAGTAGGTTGAAAGAAGAATTAGAACAAACAAAGAGTAAGAGTTAACAAGAGCCATCACCCACATTTTAGAAAAGAACCATCAACAGTCCCATTCAATCTATTACAATATTCGGCATTTGACATTTACACTAGATCAAAATTGCTATGATCTATGACTCCATTCACTAATTTGCTCGTAATGACAGAACATACAGCTCAACTCACTCAAGTATGTGTCCCATTTAATTGGGCCGGGTACGTAACATAACACCAATACATAAAATGAAAAACTCATTCTTATATGTCTTACCTCTTAGGTGTTTAGCAATGTTTCAAACTAAATCCCTAGATAAGTAGTTCAGTGAAAGAATTATGTTGAAATCAAATAGATCCTATTTGACTTATCACCGAAGTACATTCAGGAGCATATAAGATATTAGGCTCAGAAAAATGAACTTTCTCAGTAAACTCACATATATTGTCTACTTATGGTGTTCAAAATAGTGATACTCCTGTATGGTACCACAACTATATTTGTGCTCCAATTGGAAAAGACTCTTGGAATGTTTCTTTACAGATATTATGTAGTTTCATGTACTCCATATGCCCCAAAATGAATATCCATTTTCAGTTTAAGGAAATTAATGAAGTTGCTTTCTACAAACATCCAGTAACACATAAACATAACACCCTTAACGATCAATTTGTAACATTACAAGTGCAAATTAGGACAGGATAGTTGACAAAGACAATTTGTGACAATATTTATTTGAAAATGGACACACATTTTGGGACTGAGTGAGTACTTCATTCCACTGCAAAAATGGACTGCCCCTTGAAAGAATATGCAACACGAATTTGGATATCCAATTGCCTTTTCAAACATAAATCAAAGTCTTCATAACCTACCATTTTCATTGTTTAGGCATTGACTTGGTAATCATGATGAAGGGTAGTCCTAGTCTCTAATCCAGAACCAAAGGCTCAAGGAGTTGATGAAGCATGATATAGCATATGAAGAAAATCCTAACTTAATGAGCTGAAAATGGAGATAGTTTGATCGAGCTAAATAAAGATATTACTTAAAGAGCTTAAAAGAATAAACAAAGAGCAGCCCTGGACTGAAGCAATCAGATTGACCACTTCACATAGCTTGAAGAAAAGAAACTGACTTTTTAAATGGTCAAATTATTGTGTAGCATGATTCCCAAATTGGTCTTCATCTGTTATCGAAAATTATCTACTTGTTTCAATTTTATCATTAGCCGAGCATAACTCATAGATGTTCTTATTGAAATCTTACAACTCTAATTAGTACTCATTTAGGTATGGACAATTTTGGCAACGTCTGTTACATGAAGAAGCTCTAGCTTAAGAACCTCAGAATCTGTAGGCATTGGTCATCATTGAGGAGCTTAATTGTATATCTTTTCAGGATCATAAAAGAAGGTGAGGAGACAAGATTGAAAAAACTCCCCTGAGGATCCTCTGTAATGAGCTAAAACCAAGACGTAGAGAAGTTACTTTGGTAGTGCCTATATTCTTAATTTAGTATGATTTACCCTTTGTTCTTTGTCTTCTTGTTCCAAACTAATTTTCTCTTATTCAGACAGGGGATATACTTGAACATGACAAGTAAGAAGTATACTTATCTTTTACATTAGTAATCATAACCAGTTGGCAATGAGAAATCTACTATTGTGGCCTAGATTCAACTTCCGATTGCCTAACAATGAATTCACACACTAAATGATTGCAAATTTGAGCACCTCTCATACGAGTTTGAGGAATGGTTCACTTTTTGATACAACACATTGGAATTAATTATTACGCTGTTGACTTGTGAATCATGTTATCATCATCTTAATTGAAGTATGAGCTGTGAAATTAGGACTTGGAACACATCGTGGAACACAAATAAGAACACTTCATCCACTTAACTAACATGAATAGGGGAAACACTTTCAGCGGGACCACAAACAGGCAAAAGGAGCCTCAGTTTGAACAAACAGTATTTAGACAAATCAATAGCGAGAGGAACAAGTTAGGGGAAAAGGAACACCGGACCTGAATTCTTCCGTCAGCATTCCAGGCTGTTTCGCCATGACGCACCACTACGATCTCCGCGTAGCCGTTTGCGGCCGGAGTTACCTCTCCATTACTGATCCTCAACATTTCAATTTTGTAAGACGAAATTTAACTTAGAATCAATGAATTCACAACTGTAATTTTACAAGCAAACCTAAAGTGCAGATGAATTGAGGGAGAAAGAGTAAGAGAGAGGAGAAGAAACCTTGGATCGGAGTTAGGGGTTGTCGTCGAGTGGGCCATGATTCTTCAATGGCGGACGCAGAGAGAAATTTTGAAGGCAGTTGCGTATATACTGCCCCGCGCGGGGTGTGTAGTGTCTACCGTATTTTGTACACTAACAGGCCCGGTTTTTTATCCGGGTCCGGTTCCCACTTCCCACCCCAGGACTGCAAAGGGCTAAAATAAGCTTTTCTTGGATTGAGCAATGCGTAAAAAGTACTCCCTCCGTCCCAGATCATGGGTATATGGGATGGATTTTACGGTTTTTAAGAAATTTTTTAAAAAATGAATAAAAGTTAAATATGGGATAGGAAATAGTAGTTAAATGTGTGGTAGGAAATATGAGAGAGAATGTAAAAGTTAAATACTCCCTCCGTCCCCAACCTAAGTGCACACTTTGACTTTTCATGTAAATTAAGGAGGGAGTATTATATTGAAAGTGTTGTGAGTGTGAAAGTAAAATAGGAGAGAGAATGAGTGGAGGGAATAGTAAATTATAATGGTGTTGTGAGTATTAAAATAATGTAGGAGAGAGAATGAGTGGAGGGAATAGTAAAGATTCCTTTCCATTTTAGGAAATGTGCACGTAGGTTTGGGACGCCCGAAATGGAAAGTGTGCACTTAGGTTGGGGACGGAGGGAGTATGTGGTAGGGAATAGGAGAGGAAATGTAAAAGTTAAAAATATTTAATAGGGGAGAGAATGAGTGGGAGGAATAGTAGTTAAATGTGTGGTAGGGGATAGGAGAGAGAATGTATAAGGGTATAATGAATGGTTTTTTTGTAAATATATGGAGTTGATAATGGTATAAATATATTCAAAAATTTGCCATTTATGAAAATGAACTCTTGATTTGGGATGGACCAAAAGGGAAAGATGAACCCTTGGTCTGGGACGAAGGGAGTAAATCACAAAATAAGTTAGCAATATAACACCTAAAATTAATTTTAAGCAAGATTTTGTTACTAGATTCAGTAGATTGTGTTAATGTTATTACTTTTTGGATGGTGCGGACTAAAACTATTGAGCGATGCACCCATAATTAAATGTTTATTTTTTTAAAAAATATTGTTTTAAAATAAGTATCTATCTTATAAAAAATTATCATAAAATTAAAAAATTGGTATATATTTGCAAAAAAAAAAATTGAAAGAAAATAATTTATATATTCTTTCCAAAAAAAACTTAATTAAAATATATTTTTAGAATAATTTTTATTAAAAATAAATATTTATTTTGAGATAGAAAATACTGAAAAAGTATTGCACAAATATCAACACTTTGTCTTCACATTAGTTCATACTACCTTTATCCAAAAATGAATATCAATTGAAATTTCAAATTTGCTTTTAATCATTATCAAATTAAAAAAAAAATGAACATTTATTTTGAGACAAAAAAAATAATTCTTTTTCTACACTTAAACTATAAATAAATTATTTATTCTACATTGTTTTTTCTCTCTTATTGGTAATATCATAGTTCATTGCATATTGTATATTTTTTTTAATTTTAGCAATAAAAATTTGATCCGTTATCATTATTAAATAAAAAGGGCAAATTATATTTTTGTAGTATTAAGTTTACATGCAGTTGTAATGTGGCACAAAATATATCAAAAGTTGTAATTTGAGCCTCCATGTTCACACAAAGGTGCGATCCGATGCAAAATTGGTTATCTGTTAAATTTCTTATACGAAAGTTAAAAAATGTTAACCTTATTAACGAAAATGTTAACAAGCTTCTTTAAAATTTGCATTCTTCATTCCCAATATTCAACAAATTTTCAATTGTTATAATTTTGTTAATTATATTTACAACCTAAAAAATGTTAACTTTGTATTCATATTTTTTTATTGAGTCACCCAGTTAACCTCAAATTATTAATCACCTTACCTAACTAATTTACCCGAAAGTCTAATAAAAAAAAAACTAGCCCCTCCTTTGTCCTCTCTGCTTAGCTCCGACAACCCCTCCCTTTCATTCCCTCTGGTCACCTCTTTGTTAAACAAAATTTTACAAAATTACAAAATAAAAAAGAATTGCAATATATTTATTGATACAATGTACAAAATAATCTTAAACAAGAAAAAATAAGTGTAGGTTGATTGTCTTGATGTTGTTCGAGTCGTGTGTTGACACACTCTGCTTAACACAAATTCGCCCCCTCATCGAGTTGTGCTTGAGGTTGTTTTGTACATTCGTCGCCATGATAAAACGGACGGACCGAACTATTCTTAAACATTAGAATCTCCGGCTCTCATTATGATTGGACAAAATCGCCATGGATAAATTTCTATTAGGCCAAAGAAAGAAGATAAACAAATTGCAAAGGGGAGGAGGAAGATTGATGGAAAAAATTGTTTCCATTTGTTGTTGGTTTCTTTAGTTATAACTTTAACAGACATGTGATGAATTCCCAATTAATTCTTGTATTAATATGGGAGTCATTACCTTTTATTCATGGGGTTTAATTACACACTTTGTAACCCCTAATTCCAAGGTAATGATCCCTATTAATCCTTCATTAATCTAGGAATCATGGGACATTAATAGTGGGGTTAAATTCTAAAATTTACACTTTTAACCCAACAACTTTGAGCTATCATATCTTTCTCATCCAATCTCAAATTGGACATCTAGATATATTATTTCAATGTTGAAACGGAGTGGAACATGAACCCACAATAATCTTTGTCAAACGGCAAACGATTCATGTAAGGAAAATTGTCGAGTTTCAAACCTATCGGTTCTTTTAATTTTCGCAAGTGCACGGGCTATAGTAATATAGCTAATGCAAGTACGGGTCGATCCCACAGAGACAAGGTTTACTTTGTATGATAATTGTCTTTATAAAAATATATAGATAAAATGATTGGGGGAGATATGAATTAGTTTGAGAAAATACTAGAAACATACAAACTACTCTAACATTTAATAAAAGTATCTTCGGGATTGAAATTCGAACACATATATACATCAAATAATCATGCTTTAAATAAAGATTTTCATCGAAATAACAAGGATGATACATTAAGCCTACGCTACTTCTCATGATCAGACAAGTAGTATTTGTATTCTTCACTAATTATGCCATATCTCTTAAGATTCCGTTTAAGGTATTCCCGCCTGTCACGAGCGGGCAACCCGGCTTATCCCTCGATGGCCATAATTAGTAAGAATCCATTATTGCTCGCAAAGTTCACGTACTTTCCATTTAAAGAACATCCCTAGGCCATTAAACTACCCTCGTGATTAACGAAACCTAGTTTACTTCATATGGTTCGGCTAACCGAGATTCACAGCTACGTCATTCTCTCGATTAACTAGGGTTCTACAAATACGAACGTCTTTATATTTGTAGGCGTTTAAGAATGATATGAAGAAATTGTTTTAAGATAAAAATGTCAGAAATCAAGGATGATGATACACTAAGTTGTGCTAACTACTAATGGGTGAAGGCCTAGCACATGTATTTTACGACCAACACGGCCTATCTCTTGAGAGTCCGTTTATAGGTATTCTCGTCCGTCACACGAGTAATCCGGTTCACCTCTCGAGGGTTCCGTATTAACCAAAATCCGTTAAGTCCAAGTTATACTCACGTATTCTCCACTAAAGGATCATCCCTAGGTCTTTAAACTACACTTGTGATTAATGACCTAGTTCAATTCTTAGGATTCCGCTAATCAAGATTTTTCATTTGATCAACTAAGGTTATACAATTAAGGACGTCTCCATATTTGTATGTATTAAGATTAATAAGAAGAGAATTGAATTGACATGAAGAGGAAGCATGAATTATAAATTATCGAGTTTTCAACTCCAAGAAATGGAGAATTACTCGCAAGCCTTTGAACATAATAAAAGAACAAGAAGTAAACATAAAAAGATGAATAATGAAAGAAATACTTATTCTCATAATTGCAGAAGAAACAAAGGCGGGAAGAAATCTTGTATTGCATTCACAATCTTTAAAGATGTACAAGAACTTGTATCTAATAATTGATAAACTTTGAATATTGTGTATAATGTTGCTAGAGCATTTTGATATCTATCTAGGTATTATTTTATCCATCTATGAATGTGTTTCTGATCATTTTTGGATCCATCCGGATGATTTAGACTAATTACAAGGATCATTAAATAGGCAATTTAGGCTAGGGTTGCAATTCTTCAAAAAGTTTTCTTCAAGAGGTGCCTTTTGGAATCTGGAACAGTAAGTGCATGACCGTGCATTGTAACTTGTACGGCCGTGCAAGCCTTGGTGCCAATTTTCATTTTGAACTGGTTTTAATGCACGGCCACTCTACTTTTTGCTGAGGCCAAAATCTAGGGAGAAACGTATTTCTCCATAATTTATGGAGAAACGGGTTTTTTCCATAAAACTCAACCCCCCAACCTCAATCTCCATCGCCAGTCTCTGCTCGCTACCTCAAAATTTCCATCGTCGTTATCCCTGTTTACAGATCTCCAAACTCTCCCTCTCCGGCCGACGACCTCACCCAAACCGGTTCCTCCTCCCTAAATCTCCGTCTCTACCCAAACACCGATCTAATTCCCTCTTAAATCCCTCTTCACCAGTCTCTGTCTCTCTAAACCATTCGCCGGAAAACTCATCCCCCCAACCTCAATCTCCATCGCCAGTCTCTGCTCGCTACCTCAAAATTGCCATCGTCGTCATCCCTGTTTCCAGATCTCTATTTTGGTGGAATATGATTCGGGTTTGGATATGTTGGGTGGATTTGGTTCTAATGAGATTGATTTTGAGTGAATTCTGAAATTCTGGATATCAACATTCAATGTTCTGGATATCCAGAACCTTTTGAAAGGATATACAGAACCTTTTGAAAGGATATCCAGAACCTTTTGAAAGGATATCCAGAAATTTTGTATTGGCCATGACCTTTTGAAAGAATATCCAGAACCTTTTGAAAGGATATCCAGAACCTTTTGAAAGGCTTCTGGATATCAATATTAAATGTTCTGGATATCCAGAACTCTTTGAAAGTGATATCCAGAATATATTTAAGTTGTTATCCAGAAAGTTGGTATGTGTTGGTCCCATTCTAACATAACTTCTGGATATCATGATCAAAGGGTTCTGGATATCCAGAACCTTTGGAAAAACACGTTTCTCCATAACTTATGGAGAAACGCGTTTCTCTGGAGGCCTACTCTTTGCTACATGGCCGCTCCAATGGATTTGGGCCATTTTGGCTTGACACAGGCAGTTGTACGGCCGCTCCACTTTATAGAGCACGGCCGCTCCAGTGAAGTTTTGGCATGTTTGTTCATATTCCAAGCTGTCCCGTCTTGCTTTGATCCTTTATTATGTCCCAAGGTTCAATTGCTCTAAAAATGGACCTTAAGACCTGTATAAATGCACAAAAATACCAACAAGCATAAAATCTAATAAATAGAATAAAGAGGCTAAATTATACTAAATGAAGATTAAATGAGAATAAAAACTAAATAAATGATATGAATATAATGCTATAAATGACTATAAAATAGTCACTTATCAAACTCCCCCACACTAAGTCATTGCTTGTCCTCAAGCAAGATTAAGATAAAAAGATGGAGAGGGAGAAGAAATGCAAATGATAAAAACATAAAGTGGATCCCTTAGAAAATAAATAAATATTACAAGCCTTTATTGCCATGAAGATTTTGTCTTTATCTACCTATTCGTACTTTTTATAACCTTAGAGATTATTTAAAAAGAGTTTTAGGAAGATATTTTAAGAGAGCAATTTTGAGAACAATAAGTTACTATAACATAAATAGAATTTGACTAAGCAAAGCAAAATGTAGAGAAGGATGAACCTTTGGATCATAAGCTTAGTATAAATAAATTTTCATTCTTTAGAGCACTATGTGAAAAAGGGATTATTGCTTTAAAATGTAAAATTTAAGAAGAATGATCATTTATTTACAAATTAGAAGTATTCATGAAAATCGAAATGCACTTTTTGAATCACAAAGATGGAAATGGAGGATGATAGTGGAAAATTTATCAAGGCTTAACAATTTATCTTAGTTATACATGTTAAAGTTTGCAAAAGATTTAAGTGATTTTGAACCTTTCAAGTAGGATACATTGTGGCCGTGAACACCATGTTTCTAATACTTAGTTCAAAACACACTTATAAACTATTTAATTTGGCAAATCATCGCCGTGAACGTCGTGCCCCGAGTTACTAAGGAAATAATAGCTTGTGCTTTTTGCCCTTTTTCAAAAACCAGTGATAATGTCACTTTTGAGCACTAAGATTAAATTTTGTTGCCTTGATTTATTAGTGGAAATGGAAAGATGAATTTTTGTGAAGGGTTGTGATTCAAAAGATGCAAAATAACATGAATATTTCTAAGAATGGAATAAAAATAAAAAAATTTAATGTGTACATTTGAAGAAATAACTTACAATATTTCACAAGATTTAAACAATCAAGAGCTTAAGATGATCAAAAGGAATTCAACTAATCTAAATAATGCTTTTTCTTAATAAAATCCTATATAATGCTATACTAACTTATGAAGCTTTAATATACTTTCTAAAATATTCCTAATTTTCTTTTCCTAGTAATTTCTAAGTTTATAGGAAATATGAAGAGAAAGGGAAAGACATTATGCTAAGACAATTGGCAAGCAAAAGGAGAAGTAATTTTGTAATCATATAGGAATTTTTTTTTTTTTAATGAAAAACATGATGCATATATATAGAAAGATAAAAAGAAATGCAACTAAGAAAAAAAAAGAAACAAAACTTAAACTAAAAATTAATAAAAATAGATAGATAACCCCCCCCCCCCCACACACACACACACACTTGAGGTATACATTGTCCTCAATGCTTTAATGACATATGAAAGAGGGGAGGGTGAAGAAATACCTATAAAATAGAATTAGTACATAATAATAATTATAAAGAATAATATATAAATAAAATATAAATATAAATAATAAAGACAAATATCAAAAAGTAAACTGTTGTCCCCGGCAACGACGCCAAAAACTTGTCGAGTTTTAAACCTATCGATTTTTTTAATTTTCGCAAGTGCACGGGCTATAGTAAATAGCTAATGCAAGTACGGGTCGATCCCACAGAGACAGAGTTTACTTTGTATGATAATTGTCTTTATAAAAATATATAGATAAAATAATTGGGGGAGATATGAATTAGTTTGAGAAAATACTAGAAACATACAAACTACTCTAACATATAATAAAAGTATCTTCAAGATTGAAATTCGAACACATATATACATCAAATAATCATGCTTTAAATAAAGGTTTTCATCAAAATAACAAGGATGGTATATTAAGCCTACGCTACTTCTCACGATCAAGCAAGCAGTATTTGTATTCTTCACTAATTATGCTCTATCTCTTAAGATTCCGTTTAAGGTATTCCCGTCTGTCACGAGCAGGCAACCCGGCTTATCCCTCGATGGCCCATAATTAGTAAGAATCCATTATTACTCACAAAGTCCACGTACTTTCCATTCAAAGAACATCCCTAGGTCATTAAACTACTCTCGTGATTAATGAAACCTAGTTTACTTCATATGGTTCGGCTAACCGAGATTCACAGCTACGTCCTTCTCTCGATTAACTAGGGTTCTACAAATACGAACGTCTTTATATTTGTAGGCGTTTAAGAATGATATAAAGAAATTGTTTTAAGATGAAAATGCCAGAAATCAAGGATGATACGCTAAGTTGTGCTTACTACTCATGGATGAAGGCCTACCACATATATTTTACGACCAACACGGCCTATATATTTAGGGTCCATTTATAGGTATTCTCGTCCGTCACACGAGTAACCCGGTTCACCTCTCGAGGGTTCCGTATTAATCAAAATCCGTTAAGTCCAAGTTATACTCACGTATTCTCCACTAAAGGATTATCCCTAGGTCTTTAAACTACACTTATGATTAATGACCTAGTTCAATTCTTAGGATTCCGCTAATCAAGATTTTTCATTTGATTAACTAAGGTTATACAATTAAGAACGTCTCCCTATTTGTAAGTATTAAGATTAATAAGAAGAGAATTGAATTGATATGAAGAGGAAGCATGAATTATAAATTATCGAGTTTTCAACTCCAAGAAATGGAGGATTACTCGCAAGCCTTTGAACATAATAAAAGAACAAGAAGTAAACATAAAAATATGAATAATGAAAGAAATACTTATTCTCATAATTACAGAAGAAACAAAGGCTGGAAGAAATCTTGTATTGCATTCACAATCTTCAAATATGTACAAGAACTTGTTACTAATAATTGATAAACTTTGAATATTGTGTATAATGTTGCTAGAGCATTTTGATATCTATCTAGGTATTATTTGATCCATCTATGGATGCGTTTCTGATCATTTTCGAATCCATCCGGATGATTTAGACTGATTACAAAGGATCATTAAATAGGCAATCTAGGCTAGGGTTGCAATTCTTCAAAAAGTTGTCTTCAAGAGGTGCCTTTTGGAATCTAGAGCAGTAAGTGCACGGCCGTGCGTTGTAACTTGCACGACCGTGCAAGCCTTGGCACCAATTTTCATTTTGAACTGGTTTGAATGCACGGCCGCTCCAATTTTTGCTACACGACCGCTCCAATGGATTTGGGCCATTTTGGCTTGATAGAGGCAGTTGCACGGCCGCTCCCCTTTATAGAGCACGGCCGATCCAGTGAAGTTTTGACCTGTTTGTTCATATTCCAAGATGTCCCATCTTACTTTGATCCTTTATTATGTCCCAAGCTTCAATTGCTCTAAAAATGGACCTTAAAATGCACAAAAATATCAACAAGCATAAAATCTAATAAATAGAATAAAAGAGGCTAAATTATACTAAATGAATACTAAATGAGAATAAAAACTAAATAAATGATATAGACATAATGATATAAATGACTATAAAATAGTCACTTATCAAAAATACATAATTTCCTTCGCACACAATGCATTTTCCCAACAGTCCCCCACATGAAGGAAATTGAGTACGAGTTTGGTGATAGAGTCCGACAGACGAAAACTTGCATACGATAGGTGTGGGAATGCCCATTGAACCTTCGCTCTTACAAGCATATTTACTCTACTTGCAAGTCGATATACGCGATGTCCTTTAATTGTTATGCTTTTTGTGTAGCCGATCATATGCTTGACACAAGTATCGTCCTAACATAGTTCAATTCTCATAGCTATGTTCATTCATTGTCCTGAACATTTTGCCTGGTTCTGTGAGAGGGTCTAAAAATTGAGCCTCACACAATTCTCCTCGAAGCGGCCCCACTTCTCTCTCACATAGGTGATTATTTAAAGGCAACCCGTATTATCCCGCTCAAATTTTTGACGCGTAAGAATCATTAAAAGTCATATGCTTATCCTTGTCCTTTCGGGATGTTACTAATAGGAATGGACTTGAGGTTAATTCCCCCACAGTCACCCTACAAGTCTTTTAACAGTTAAGTGGTCCCATTGAATCTAGTTCTTGGGATCTCCAATCATCTAGATTGAGTTTTTCGTTGTGTTTAACTTTTAATAGGCTTAAGTCCCATTCCCCTCCGAATTTACAACTAACTCTCGATTTAACCATTTGGTTAACGGATCCATTTATCATTTGACCCCACATAGTCAAATTAGTTGATAGTAATTGTCAGGATCTTGTTCAACTGTCTAATGATATAGATGAGTCAAACTTGGGAGAAGATGAGTGTGACTTGATAACACAAAAATTCAACAACATGTTGAAAAAGAAACGATCAACAAAGTTTTCTATTTCATCATACTCTCCTTCTTCCATGGTTGAATCATCTAAAAGGGAGAGCAGTATAAAGAAACCTTTTTTGGAAAGTAAGAAGTCCATCGAGTCAATTCAGTGTAGGGCTTGTAAAGGTTTTGGACATTTTGCTAATGAATGTGCAAATATCTTAAGGAAAAGGGGAATGAGTTTTTTTGCGTCGTTAAGTGATTCCGATGATGATGAACAGACTGCAAATATGTCTATATGGCATTCATCTCAGAGTCTGATAGTGATTCGGATGTGGAAGTTGTGCAATACTCTGATCGCACAACTGACCACACAATTGACTACACAACTGATAACAGTGTGTATACCTGCTTGAATTATTCAATTGCTGGTGAAACTAATAATGATCCAGAAGAAGAAGAGTGTGCTACCTATGAGGACTTGCACAATACCTATGTTGAACTCCATGCTGAATGGGCTAAACATATGGAGCAACTCAAGGTATTTAAACAGGTAAATGAAAAACTAACTTCTGAAAAT
This sequence comes from Adenophora triphylla var. japonica, assembly GCA_022495995.1. Lineage (NCBI taxonomy): Eukaryota > Viridiplantae > Streptophyta > Magnoliopsida > Asterales > Campanulaceae > Adenophora > Adenophora triphylla. The sequence continues at coordinate 814,687 of JAFEMH010000140.1, read as the reverse complement.
CTCTAACTAAAATCTGAGGTTAAGTGTTTATCTAAGGAGAGTGATTCTCAAAAGGACTCCATAGCCAAATTGGAAGTTTTACTCACAAAGAAAGATTTTGAGTGTGAAAAGTTTAAAACTGAGCTTAAAAGAGAAACTGAAATTCAAATTAATCTTAACAATGGTAAGGCTGAGTTGGAAAAAGTTTTGAATTTAGGTAATCAAGGAAAATTTGAAATTGGCTATGGAGGTCACAATTTTATCAAAGAGGGTGAGGAATCTTCCAAAGATGAAAAGAAAAATGTTTTAAAAAACAAAAGGAAAGGTCACATGCGAAGACAATACGTTTGCCATCATTGTTTTATTTCTGGTCACATTCGACCATATTGCTATAAGTTGAAACATGAACATAAACTTTTAAAGAATGGTAAATACTTGGGCAGTCAGTTGTGTACACAACTGTACACACAACCCAAAGTTGAAAGAAAAACTGCCTGGGTGGGTAAGAAAGGAAACAGTGAACTGTCAGGTGGCCTTCACCTCTCTTAAGAGTAGTATTGAAGGGTCCTGGTATTTTTACAGTGGGTGTTCTCGCCACATGACCGGGGCATGTGAAAATTTCAATGACTACGCATCATTCAAAGGTGGGAAAGTCAACTTCGGTGGAGGAATTCAAGGTAAGATCACTGGCAAAGGTACGTTGCATGTAGAAGGTTTACCTAGGTTGTATAATGTGTTGCATGTTGATGGGCTAAAGGCTGATTTGATAAGCATAAGCCAATTGTGTGATGATGATCTACATGTCAAATTTGATAAGAATATGTGTGAGGTCTTCAATGATTTAAATCGATGTGTTTTGACAGGAGTAAGATCCTCAGATCTTTGCTACAAGTTGGTTGAAAATATTTCATATTTTAAATTGATATTTGATGATCCTCCTGATCTTATTGTCGAAACTGTTGAGGATGATGTTACAGGGTGCACTTGGGAACCAGAACCAGTTAATGACAAATCTGAACCAGAAAAGGTAAATGAAACTACAAAACAGCCAGCTGTGCAGAGAGTTGTTCAACCAGTTGTTCGCAAAACTAACAACACAAGTGTTCGGACAACTGAAAAACAAGGTTTAGATTCTGAAACTGATGAAAGTAAAGTAAGAAGAGAGAGGTACATTCCTTCCAGAATACAAAGAAATTATCCTACCTCCCAGATCATTGGGAACGTGGATGAAGGAATAAAAACAAAAGGAAAGGTCAACTACCGTGACCTTGCACGATTGATTTGCATGAACTCCGTATACCATCAGGTACGTTCATGTTGTTGTGTTGCCAATGACGAATCTAATTCAGAGACATTTTTTAAGGCATTTGAGGGAGAGATAATCATTGATTCCAAAAGCACCAATGTTGGATGTTTTCAAAATAAGTTGTATTCATGGGATAATAGGGAACAAACTTTTGTTATCCTATCAGCTGTTGAATCAAAATGTGTGGCAGTTGATAGTAGGTGCATCAAACTTCTTTGGATGAACAATTTGGTCAAATATTATGAAATCAAAAACAAAGTTTTGTCTATTTTTTGTAATGCTAAAAGTACCATAGATATGACAAATGACCCTTTTCAATACTCTACTTCTAAGCATCTAGATTTTAGACTTCATTTTGTTAGAGATATTGTTGAACAAAAAATAATTTGTTGTGAATTTGCTGAAATTAATAAACGATTGATTGATATTTTCATGAAGGCCATTGTTTTCGAGAGATTTTCTTCCCTAAAAGGTCTCTCGGATTGTGTGTGTTCAGATGATCGCACAACTGTGTGGACATCTGTCTGCATCTCTGTATAATTGTATATTACAGAAAAAAAAATCTGCATTCATTAACTGCACGATTATCTCTTGTGATCACTTGATTGGTTTGTATCTTTGACACTGTGTTTGACTCTTGATTGTGAGATCCCTCCTAACTTGGTGATAAAATTTCCATGCTAAAATTTTCTTATGATATCTATCATGGAGTGGGTGTCTAATCTAAGGTCACTGAGAAAAACAAGCTGCCTCCATTTATTTTGAAGCTTTCACTCATGTGCTCAATGCCAATGACTTATTGTTGCATCACTTGGGATAAAAATTTGGGCAAGCACTATGATATGAGAGTGTAAAGCTCCTTCTCAGTGACTGATTCAATGCCAAATATGAAGACATTCTAGAGGCTACATGATTGAGAGCTATCTCATTGACTTCTTGTAAAGTCAAATCGTGTCATTGTGTAAATTTATTCATATCATTTCACACTTCATTGAGGTCTATCTCCACTTGTGTGCTCATAATTTGCATCATTCTAGGCATAATTATAAACTAGGGCATCTTTGGCCCCATGAAATATTCATTTGATTGTTTATTATTTTCATTAAATTGTGGGCTAATCATTTTTTGGTTAACAATATGTTTAATGAGTGTTTGTCCAGGTTTGATTGCAAAGGAAATCTAAATGAAACAATCTTTTAGGGTCCAAGTGGAAAGGATTTTCTATGATATTGCAATTGGTCACAAAATTCGGATAACATTTGGTTTTGAACTTATAATTTTTGCCCAATTTGACCCTTCGAAAGGCTTGAATACCTTGTCTATCTTTGTTTTCTATACCAAATACACGTCCTCCCAGCCTTGATCAGCAACAATGGCCCGTTAAATTTGAGGATGAAGAAGGAAGTTTCATTGAAGTCGTTTGCAGTAATTTTTAATGTAGTTGTTCAGTTTGATTGATTTTGTAAATTAAAAATTGGTGGCTAGTGGTGGCATTGTGATGGTGTTTAGGTGGTGTCATGATGGAGATGACATAAAAAGTTACTCTCTCCGTCCCGCTTTAAGGTTCTGAGTTTGACTTTGCACGGAGATGGAAATATTATATTGAAAATGTTGTGAGTGTGAAAATAAAATAGGAGAGAGAATGAGTGGAGAGAATAGTAAATTATAATGGTGTTGTGAGTATTAAAATAATGTATGAGAGAGAATGAGTGGAGGGAATAGTGATAAAATACTTGCCATTTATGGAAAGAAGTAAAGTAAGAACCTTAATTTGGGACAGACTAAAAAGGAAAGTAAGAATCTTAAATCGGGAGAGAGAGAGTAACTTTTTTTTAAATGTATTGTAAATACAATTAACGGAATTTTATCAATTGAAATTTTGTTGAATATTGGCCCGGGGGTTAAGAATACATATTTTAAAAAAGCTTGTTAACATTTTTGTCAATAATGTTTAACGTTTTTTAACTTTCGTCAAAAAATTAACAAACAATCAGTTTTGGCTTTTGCACCTAATTGCAACTTTTCCTTTTGGACGAAAAACAAGCGAAATAAGCAATCTAACGACATAGGAAGACACAATTTTATGTGAATATGGAGGCTCAGATTATAACTTTTGATATATTATGTACCAAATGCAACTGTATGTAAATTTAATAATACAAAAATATGCAATTTAAAAAAAAAAAAGAAAAAGAAGATGTTGTTCATTATTACACATAATCATTATTGCAAGAGAATCAAGAAATGAAAACAGCACACGTACCATATCTTGAAGATGGCAATTAAAAAGCTTAGTCATGATTAATTGAAATCAAGTTTTCTACAATATCATCATTAACTCTTTCAATTCACAGCTAGTTCCAGATGCAAAAATCAAGAAATGAAAACAGCACACGTACCATATCCATAAATTAATTATGCTTTTCTAAATATTAAATTATAACCTTCTCTACCCATTTAATTAATTATCGGTGTTGATGTCAAACTCCTCAAGCGCAAGCACGTGGAGTCGGACCCATCACCCAAACTAGTACTCTTAATTTGCAATCCAATACATTTTCATACTTTCTTGCCTTCCGATTTAAGGTTTTTTTTTTTTTTTAATCTGTATTAATATTTTTAGCTGTTTTATTACTGAAAATGATTAATGGAACCCATTTTTCATTTTCACATACTTTCTTACCTTCCGATTTAAGGTTTTTTTTTAATCTGTATTAATATTTTTAGCTGTTTCATTACTAAAAATGAATAATGGAACCCATTTTTCATTTTCACAACAATAACTCACTACCTCATTTCTCTTTTCTACTTTACTTTTATACTTACAACATTTACTTTCATTTTTTAATTTTCATATAAAATCAAACATACGTATAAAATTAAACCAGAACGAAAATAATATAAAATTGTGTCAATCAAAGGGGAGTATCATTTTCTGTTTTTTTGTTTGACGAGTCACACATAGGATTAATGACTCTTTCTTTCTGAATTTATTTGCGTATTTCCTTCTATTTATGATTGAGATTATACCGTATACTCCCTCCGACCCAGTAAATGCTTCATCCTTTTTGCCCGGCACAAAAATTAAGGAAATAGGTGGGAAAAAAAAATATTGTGAGTGTAATTTGAAAATAGGAGAGAGAATTAGTGGAGAAAATAGTAAATTTGAAAAGTGTTGTGAGTGTAATAGTGAATTAGGAGAGAGAATGAGTGGAAAAAATAGTAAAGATTTTTTGCCAAAAAAAAAAGATGAAGCTTCTAACGAGACGCCCTTTTGAATAATTAGTGAAGCTTTTATTGGAACGGAGGAGGAGTACTCTGTTTTCTTTAATTAATGGTTGATGTTAATATGATTCATTGTAACTCTACATACTCCCTCCGTCCCATCGATCTTAAGAAAACTTTCCATTTTGGGCGTCCCACTAATCTTAAGAATTTCCAAAATGGAAAGTTTATATTACTTTTATATAAAATGAGACCCACTTATCATACTCACAACAATAATCTCATCACTATTCTCTCCACTCATTCTCTCTCCTATTTAATTTTTCACACTCACAACACTTCTTTCACTCATTCTCTCTCCTAATACTATAATAATATTTCTTAATTCCCACACCAAATGAAAAATTTCTAAGATGGCTGAGACGGATGGAGTATATTACATTAATAATTAATATTGTTCATCTTCCCACCGGCACAAGAAAAGAAATATGGTCAATCGTAAATTGTTGAAACAACTCTCAGGTTAGCGAGTGTTCCACTAGAGCGCCATTTGTTGAGATATTGATGTAGCGAGAACAGTAAAGACTCAAGAGCCAGGGAGCCGTGCAAATTGAAATTGCAGACGCTGAATCTACAGCGGGCAAGGACCAGTCAAGGCGAAAATGGAGAAGGGCGTCACTGTAAGTCGTGTGACAAAACTAGACGGAACACGACTCGTTCTTGATAGCACGACTCGTGAAGAGAACCTGCACGAATGATTTATTTGTCACGCCTTGTACTACGAATGAAAAAATTGGGGAACGACTCGTGAGGGGTGTCACGACTCGTGACATACGCGGTTTAGATTTCAGATTGATTTATTATTCCTGTTTTGACAATTTGTTTTGGATATTTTTGTCTTTTATTTAATTTCGTTTTTCTTAGGGTTTTAGGTTATTGTTAGGAGTATAAATACTCTTTTAGGAATTTTATTTAGGGAGTTGAATTTTGATAATTTATTTGATTGCTTTGCAATTGTGAGTCTTTCTTGACTTGTTGAATGTGGATTCCTTCGAGAAGGTGGATTCCTTCTGTTCTTCGAGGTTCTCATCTTTTAGGTGTTAGTCTTGCCAAACCTTAATTCGTGGATTCAAATTGGGTCAATTGATCGTTGTTTCGATTAATTGCCTATCTGATTACTTATTTTCTTTTAATTATTCCGCTGCGTATACAACCCTTTACATCAGTTGGTATCAGATAACGGACGATCCAAGGAGTCAGATGGCCAACAATCAAGCAAACCCTGGTGATTTGGCTGCTGTGCTAGAACGACTCCGACATGATTTGGAACAACGCGAAGCAGAGCGTGTTGAACGCGAAGAGCAAAGAGCAAAGAGAGGCGGAACGCGCTGAAAGGGATAGATTGTTGACAGAGGCTTTGCAGGCTTTGCAAGTTGGTATTGGCAATCTTGGGTAAAGGCCAGATCGACAAGATGAACGTGTCGAACATGGGGCTTTTAACCGTCGTGGTCAGCCAGTCAGAGGTAATCTTATTTATGAACAATCCCCTAAAATTAAAGCTGATTTGCCTTTCATTACTGGTGAATTAGATATGATTGAGTTTTCTGATTGGCTTGAGGAAGTAGAAAAATATTTTGCTTTAATGAATATTCCTGCGGAATGACAAGTTCCTTTTGTGGCTTATAAATTGAGGGGTGGTGCATCTGCTTGGTGGAAGCAATTACGCACCCAAAATATTCGTAACAATCGACCTATGATTACTGAGTGGCCTGTGATTAAACAAGCCTTGAGGCAACAATTTTTACCCGCTGATTTTGAACAAAAACTATATCGGAAATTTTTGAAGTGTGTACAGGGTACTAAATCTGTTGGTGCTTACACGAATGAATTTCACTCTTGGTTTGCACGTAATGATTTGTGTGAGTCGGATGCACAATTAACTGCTAGGTTTATTTCTGGCCTTCGTGTTGATATTCGTAATCAGGTTGAGTTGACACCTGTTCACTTTTTGGATGAGGCTATTGATCGGGCTTCCACAGTTGAACGTCAGCTTAATACTCTTGGGAGCGCTGTTTCTTACTCTTCTGTTGGTAATGCGATTGTGGCCAAAGAGCCAACACAAGGTGTGGGTTCTAAATCCGTTGTAGCCGGTCAAGCTAATCCGGTTGTTGTTTCGGCTAAGAAGCCCGCTGCTCTTGCTGCTGGTGGTCAACAAAATGCAAATCCTTATGCCAAAATTATGGCACCAAGTGTTTTAAATGTGGGGAGGCAGGCCATATTTCTAGTGGTTGCCCTCTCAGAAAGAATGTTAATGTGGTGGAGCGTGAGGATGGTGATGATGAGGCTAATGGTGAGATCGTTTATCTCGACCCTAATGGGGATGCTGATGACTGCGGGGACCATGAGTCGTATGTGGTTCATAAACTTTTGTTGCCTACTCCCGTGGAAGAGGTTAATCCTGCTCGACATAATATATTAGGGTCTTGCATAACGTGGGTAAGGTCAATGATATGGCAGTACACATTATTATTGATAGTGGAAGCAGTGAGAACTTGATCGCACGTGGTTTAATAAATAAGCTCAAGCTTGAGGTGCGTTACCATCCATCTCCTTATTTTGTTGGGTAGATCAATGCTACGGGCTCTTTGAAGGTAACGCATCAGTGTATCATTCCTTTTTCTATTGGCAACAATATGGATGTGATTACGTGTGACATTGTGGATATGAGCGCTTGCCAGTTGTTGCTTGGGAGGCCATGTCATTTTGATGTTGGATCTATGCATTGTGGGCGGACTAATTTGATCAGTTTTATGAAGGATGGAGTCAAGTTTACTCTTTGCCCATTGAAAGCTAAAGGAGCACACGGTAGTAAAGTGGACATGAAAGGGATTATTTCCTCGTTTGTTCCAAAACTTTTTCTTTCAGGTACTGCGACACATGGAACTAAGAAAAGCAAACCATCCGTTCATAATACGACATCTGTACAAGCGGTGAGGAGACCCAAGAAGGAAGTTTCATGCAAGAGACGTGTTCCTTTTTCAGCACATGATTCCGGGACGAATCATTTTAAAGAAGGGGTGTATGATGTAGCGAGAACAGTGAAGATTCAAGCCAGGGAGCCATGCAAATTGAAATTGCAGACGCTGAAGAACATCTACAGCGGGCAAGGAACAACCAAGGCAAAAATGGAGAAAGGCATCACTGTAAGTCGTACGATAAAACTAGACGGAGCACGACTCGTTCTTGGTAGCACGACTCGTGAAGAGAACCTGCACGAATGATTTATTTGTCACGCCTCGTACCACGAATGAAAAAATTGGGGAACGACTCGTGAGGGGTGTCACGACTTGTGACATACGCGGTTTTAGATTCCAGATTGATTTATTATTCCTGTTTTGACGATTTGTTTTGGGTATTTTTGTCTTTTGTTTAATTTCGTTTTCCTTAGGGTTTTAGGTTATTGTTGGGAGTATAAATACTCTTTTAGGGATTTTATTTGGAGAACTGAATTTTGATAATTTATTTGATTGCTTTGCAATTGTGAGTCTTTCTTGACTTGTTGAAGGTGGATTACTTCGAGAAGGTGGATTCCTTCTGTTCTTCGAGATTCTCATCTTTTAGGTGTTAATCTTGCCAAACCCTAATTCGTGGATTCGAATTGGATCAATTGATCGTTGTTTTGATTAATTGCCTATCCGATTACTTATTTTCTTTTAATTATTTCGCTGCGTATACAACCCTTTACATCAGATATACTATGTAATACCTATTTTTTTTTAATGATATAAAATATTACTTAGGCTAAATTAATTAGCCTATAAATAGACTAGCACATTAACAGGTTTGAACTCTTGACTTTCTTTCAACTTTGTTAGAAGCTAATACCAAATATCACTAGAACTAAATTTCTTAGGTTACTATATACCATATCCCGCACCAACTAGGTACGTACGGAAGTTGAGTGTTATTTAAACTCACAGTCTACTACTCTCTCCGTCCCATCCGATTTAGAACATTCACTCTCGACACGGAGATTAAGAAATACTATTATAATATTAGGAGAGAGAATGAGTGGAGGATGTATTGTGAGTGTGAAAAATTAAATAGAAGAGAGAATGAGTGGGATAAATAGTGATGGGATTATTATTGTGAGTATGACAAGTGGGTCCCATTTAATATAAAAGTAATATAAACTTTCCATTTTGGGCCGTCCTAAGTCGGGTGGGACGCCCAAAATGGCAAAACATCCTAAGTCGGACGGGACGGAGGGAGTATTGTACATTAGCAATTAGCATGATATGTTGAGTTTTGAATGGATCTATGGCAACCTGACCGTGTGTTTGTGTTTTCTCAATTATACGAAGAGATAGTACAAAATTATATTGCTAACAGAAAACAGTTGCAAATTGTTAATTTCACTCTTTCTAAAGAGTTGTTGTTGTTTGTATTTTAATTTTTCAACTTTTGTGAATGAAATGCGGATGTTAATTCCAATCATTTGAACAAATTATTTGAAGCTATAAGAAAATGGGCCAAATGAGTCATTCATAAGCATCAAACTTCAAATCTATCCATTCAATCAAACTTTATAACTTTATAAAGCCTATATCCATGACTAAAGGCGGGGATAATGTACTCCCTCCCCTCTGCTACAAGCTACATATTTTTTTATACGATGTCTCACTACAAATTACATATTTTTTTAAAATAAAAATGAAAATGTTCTATTATATTTATATTAATGGATCCACATATAATACTCAAAATAACAATTCAATTATTATTCTCTATCCCATTTTTTCTATCTTATCTCACTTTTCGTTCTCACAACACCTATTTTATTAATTTTTCTTTAATTTTCATACAAATAATAAGTGTGTAATTTGTAATAAAACGGAGAAAAGTGGTGTTATTTGTAGCTTTATGTTGCATCACTCCATGCCTAACACTAACCAAATTCTATCTGGTATATATGCTTCTGATAATTATCAGAGCCTAACATCTTCTGTTCATATATAGGCAGAGCTAACGCGCAAAACATTATTAATTATTATCACATTTGGGGCCTCTGTGTAGTCAGTAAGATTTATGTTACCATAAAATAAAATGTAACTCATCTAATAAAAGATGCAACCCATCTATTATAAAATTCGACTCGCCTTATTATAAAAATTTAACTGCTGTTCAATCGAATTGTACAAACCCCGAATCTATTTTACTTTGTTATGCGTTGAAAATCTTCATAAAAATAAAATCTATATATTGCCATATACTTTCTATGTTATGGAATACTCCCTCCGTCCCACTTCACTTGACACTAATTTCCATTTTGGGTCGTCCCACTTCACTTGGCACTGTCCAAAATGGAAAAGAATATTCACTATTCCCTCCACTCATTCTCTCTCCTACTTCACTTTTATACTCACAACATTCTCTCTCCTAACTATTCCTCCCACTCATTCTCTCTCCTATTTAATTCTTCATACTCACAACATTTAACTTTTTCTCTTTCTTACATCACTTTTCCTTAATTCCTACACCCAAAAAGTTGGTGCCAAGTGAACCGGGACGGAGGGAGTATGGAAGAAGTCCATAAGGATTATGGAGAGATCGAACATATTCAATCTGGTAAATGACAAGCTATCATGGGGAAGCTTTTTTCTAGTTTAGTTAAGGGGGTTTTTGTTTTTTTAAGTGTTAAGTGCTGAAATCTGATTTCATCTCTGAAATTGACTGAAGACAGCGTCTAAAAACTGAATTCTGAATTAGGTAAGATGTTTGATTTTTCATCTGAAATCGTTTTTGAAATGTGTATCAAGTGCACCGCGCGATCGCACCTTTGAAGGGGGCGATCGCGCCCCATTAGCGCTCCCTCACATCAAGACTCACCGCGCGATCGCACCCTTAGAGGGGCGACCGCGCCCTCACTTTCAGAGGCGCTCAGCGATATTTTCGTTGCTTAAAATTAAGAGGCAATTAAGAGCCTTTCAGGTCTGAACCGAAAAAAAAAACAAACACACTTATTTGCTTAATGTCTGACCGAATAAGTGTTAAGAGGCAATTAAGATTAAGAGGTGAAATCAGATAAACAAACGCCCCCTAAGTCATGTGTTTATAAATGATGGACCTATGTCTTGCTTTGGTCTAAGAATAATAATACATGACAACCAATTTTTTCTTCCGGGCCAAACATGGTTCCTGCTTTGTTTTCTTGTCTGATTTCTGTTGAAGCAAACTATGTTTCTGATAATTGTGGAGTATTATATGATATAAATGCAATATTAAAACACTAACTTGAATGCACTCAGAATAACCATGAATTATTGTGTGTGGCTACCCTATGGTCCGGTGCGGTGATGTCTGTTATGTCGAAAGTTACAGCACTTTTTTTTTTTTTTAAACCAGGATGGAACCCGGGAGCGAAAGTTACAGCACTTGAATTGGTACATTTGATTGAAATTTGAGGATCGAATTATCTTTTTGCACCAAACCCAATCAACAATAGGGAGCCGTCCATTTCAAAATATTGATTTTCGGTCATTGGATATGAGGCGGACTGACATATCTAACTTGGAGAATTTGTTAGCTTACTTGAAACTACCATCCTTATCTATTGACTAGTAAAAGCTCGCGTTCAAGGACACGTGTTTTTTTTTTAAATATTTTTTTTTTTAATTTAAAAAAAAATAAAAATTTAAAGGGCAAAATGGGAAAAGAACAACTTAGTGAGAGCAAAATGAAAAATTTGACACTTGGTACTGTTCATTGTACTGTAGCAAGGAGAGGAGGGGTGCCATTTATACTATAGATTAGGAATTGGATTCAAAAAGGCACGTTGAGTAAATTAGACTTGGGTCGAAACCATGTAAAATGATAATTTAAAAGATTAATATATAAGATACTCAAGAATTTAAAAGGATGTGGACATACTTTAAAAAACAAATGTATTTGTTAACAAATGACTTAATCTATGACAATCGACATTTGAATTTTCGTAATTTTCTTAAGCTTCTGTTTTAACCATCGTTATTTATTTTTAGCAATTTTAATCATTGTACTTTAGTTACACACTTATTTCCCCCCAAAATTTTTAAGTATGATGGTTAAAATTACTAAAACTAAGTCTATCGACATTTTAAGCCCTCGTACTTTACTTAAACTTCGGATTTAATTATTGTTGTTATTTTTTAGCAATTTTAACCCTATTATTTTAGATACGCATTTATTTTTCCCAAAAGTAGTGAAAATTAAGGCATTTTTAAAGATATTTTATCGATCGTATTTTAGGTTTTTGTGGGAAAATGGGCGATTATCTAAAGTACAATGGTTAAAACTGCTAAAAATAAATAATGATGGTTAAGATCGAAGTTTAAGCAAAGCACGAGGGTTTAAAATGTTGATTGGCAAAATAATGCCTTATTTTTCAGTCAAAATCTTGCAAAAAATTAGTTTTTTCGTAACATAAGAAAAAAACTAGTTTTAAAGCACTAAGTCTAACTAATAAGAGTGATGAACTGTTCTGAAAACTAATTTTTCATAACATTTTGAAAAAAATTAGTTTTTCACAAGAATTACTCTATTTTTCACTACTTTTGGGAAAAATTAGTGTGTATCTAAAGTAAAAGGATTAAAAATGCTAAAAAAATAACAACGATGGTTAAACCGAAGTTTAAGCAAAGTACGAAAGTTAAAAATGTCGATTGACCCTTAATCTATTACAAGATTGACACTTGAAATTGCATTTAACGAGGATTGCACACCTAACGTTTCATAGAAAAAGCAGATTTCACTACTAAAGTTAAAGCTTTTTTGGCGACGTGAACAACATACAACCTACCATTACTTTAAAAATTAAGAACTTGCCAATTGCAATAAATGTAATAACAATTTTAACATGATGATTGAAATATTGTAATGTCGTCCTAAAATGTATGACTTAAAAAATTAAATCTGCTTTTAATCAGAAGCAAATTTAATTTTTTTTTTTTATTCATTCATTTTGGAACCGACGAAAAGTAGGTAATTAAATGAAAGATGAGAAGGAAATTGGGATAGACATTTGAGACTTGAGAGTGATAGAAAGTGAGAATCACTTATTAGCAAAAGTAAGAAGTCCCAATTTTGACAAAAGGAGATAAATGTTTGGGGGAAGATGAGCAGAACCCTATTATTGTTGATGAGAAAAAGCGTTTGGGAATGGAATTGGCACAAAAAAAAAGCATAAAGCAAGTCATGTTGAGACTACCCCCATGTTAATGATCAGAAAGGCACATGCCCTAAACCACTATTATCATACTACATAACCCTTTTCCCCCATCTTTTTACTTAGTTTTTCTTCCTCGACCCTTCCCCACATCCCTTGTGGTCCGACTATCTTATCGCATATCACATTCAAGGGCACCTCCCAGCCCCCACCCTCTACCCCTCCACTCACCCACCCTCACACGGTTTTGGGGTTGGTGCTGTCAAATGACAAAACTGTCTAAATTCATCCTCTATTGGATTGAGAATTAAGAGTAAAATCATTTATTTGCCCTATCTCACCAACATGATTTCGACTCTGGAACAGAATGGCTACCATATATTTCGACTGCAACATGGAATCATTTCCTCCCATTAAAAAAATAAAAATAAAAATTTCTTTGATGATATGATTTTAGAGTCCTTGTCCAGCTATATTGAGATTGATATATGGTTTTTCACATTTAAAACATAAATGATGTTTATATGTATTTTGAACCCTTAAGATATCCATACCTCAATAATCTCAAAATATTTTACTGATTTTAGAGCATAACGTCAACTGACCTAATACTTTAGGACCCCTAAATATATTTTTTCATTGGTATTGAACTTGCTCACGTCAATCTTAATTTAGCCCTCCCCACCAGAAAAAAAATCGTCTCTCCGGCCCCTGCCCAACTTGGCCTCTTTAGCTCTTTCTCTATTCCCCACTTAAAAAGATTTCAATGGCAATCCAACCAGAAGAGCAACCTTCCTAACTTCCTCTAGTCCTCTACTAAACATCCTCTCTCTCTCTCTCTCTCTCTCTATATATATATATATATATATATATATTTTCTCTAACATTGTCCCAAACCTCATCAAGCATAATTCCCTTCCATTTCTTAAATTCAAACCCTAACAAAATAAATTCCCCTATCCAATGCCTCCTATTCACTCTAGCCCATACCACCACATGGAAAATCCATCTCTAATATCACTACTACACCACACTACTACAACTACGAGTACCCGCGAGAAGCAATCAAAGAGTGGTAAAAGTAGTGGAGGCGGCATATTTCGTATGTTCAAGCTTCTCCCCATGCTAACCTCCGGTTGCAAAATGGTAGCTCTATTAGGCCGGCCAAGAAAAGCCCTAGGCGATAAAGCCACCATAGGCACCCTTTTTGGCTACCGTAAAGGCAGAGTTAGCCTAGCAATTCAAGAAGACCCTCACAAATTCCCTATATTCGTTATAGAGCTACCAATTCTATCAAGCGCGTTGCAAAAGGAGCTGGAATCTGATGTTGTAAGGCTCGCCCTAGAGAGCGAGACAAAAACACACAAGAAGAAAGTGTTGGAGGAGCATGTTTGGGCAGTGTTTTGTAATGGGAGAAAATTTGGGTATTCAATGAGGCGGAAACAAATGACTGATGTTGAGTTACATGTTATGCAATTGTTAAGAGGGGTGTCAATGGGTGCAGGGGTACTTCCAGGATTATCGGAAAAGGAAACGGCCATGGATGGAGAGTTGACTTATATGAGGGCGCGGTTTGAGAGGGTGGTGGGGTCTAAGGATTCCGAAACTTTATATATGCTTAATCCTGATGGGGCAACTGGTCAAGAAATGAGTATTTTCTTCGTGAGGGTCCGTTAGATATGTCAGTTATATCTATCAGATTTTATGTATAAAGAGGTAAATAAGATTTATTCCGGGCATGAAGCCTTGGATTTTAAATTTGTTTTGTTTAGAACAAATATGAACTCTGTACTGATTCTTACATTTATTTAGTTGCAGAAAAGAAAAGGGGTTTCACCTCTAACAAAGAAAACATTGAACTACACTGTAAAATTGTAGCACAAGCCGTGTACTGTTTGATACAAGGAACAAAAACAGCAAGGAACATACAACAAGAAGACATGTGCGTTGGCATGCTTGATGTAGACCCCTGACCAAGACCAAAGTTCATCAAACAAGAATTAGACGGCAGAAAATACGTTACCTCAAATCAAATTAATTTCGACAGAATGCGTGACCAAATTATGGCATTATGTTGTAATGCTACACTGAGTTAATGTTGCTGCTGCAGTTTCATGTCCCGAGTTTTTCCGGTTTGCCACATCAACCCCCCCCCCCCCCCCCAAACCCCCAACCCCCACAAAAAAAAAAAAAAAAAAAAAAAACAGATAAAGCCCGTTTCTTTTCAGTAATGGTAGGGCTAGAGAAGTCATCATAATGTAAAGATTTAATTCATTTCATTTCAAATTGTCATGAATCAATTTAGAGATGGCTCATGAGATATAATTCGTGGGTCCAACAAAAAAGATAATTTTCATTTTTTATTAGTTAATTTAAATGAACTTTGAAGAAAAAAATAGGAAAAATTATTTATATCTAAGAGAATTATACTCCGTACCTTTGTTATTGATTTGTGTCGAATATATATAAGAGTTTTCCTAACAAACTACTTCCTGTACCTTTGTTAGGGATGGCAACGGGGCGGATACGGGGCGGGTTTGACCAAAACCGTACCCGCCCCTCAAAGAACCCCCCTAGTACCGAACCCGCCCCGCCCCGCCAACTGACGAACCCGCATCCGCCCCGCCCCGCACCACATGGTCCAAAATCATTTTTTTGGGCTTTAGCCCAGCCATTCAACATTGTTAAATGAACTATGTAAAGCTGGAATTCAAAACCATAGAAAAACTTAAGAAAAACTATGTAAAGCAGGAATTCAAAACCAACAATAATAGTTTTCACAACTATGTAAAGCTGAAATTCAAAATTCAAACCAAAAGGACATAAATTCAAATATTACAAACCATAGAAAAACTTAAGCTAGCTATTACAAACCAAAAGGACATAAATTCAAATATTACAAACCATAGATAATAAATTCTAAAAGTGACAAATTATCCAAACTTTATAAAAGTCTTCAAAGATACTTCATTCCCAAAGCCAACATTTCAAACCTACATAAATTAAAATAAAGGGTTAGATAAGATAATAATTTAAATGAGAAAAAGGAAAAACTAAGCAAGATGAATGAACTATTAAAGTAAAATAATCTTACTTATCACTCATTAACATCCATATCATCATCACAAGTTGCAATGTTTTCTTCACTACCCACTTCCAAAGAAAGTTCTACATAGAAAATCAATATTAGATATATAGAAATAAAATTAAGATATTTGAGAAAAAAAAAGAGACAAAAATATATAATAATTACCACGTTTTTCATTCCGTAGCCAATTTTGGGTGCACATCAATGCTTCCAAGGTATTAGGAGCCAATCTACTCCGATGTGGACTAACCAATCTACCACTTGTCGCTCTTGATCGTATTTCTAGAACGCACTTTGAACAACGGTTGGAGGTTATGTGAGTAAACACGGAATCCATGATGATTAACAATGCTCAAAGGATATTCATGCAAAACGATCATGTTCGCAAGATCTGTTCTCGACCTATCTTCATCAAAAGCAAAGGTGCGATATTCAACCTTCCCATCTTTTTTTTCTCACCACCATGCAAAAAACATTGCCTAATGTCGACATTCTTCTTCTTTTTACACCTTGATATGTGATTGCGCAAATGAGAGGTACCTGAACTGCTACCACCTTTCAAATGTAACTTGCAATGATTACAAACTGCGACAACAACCCCATTTATTGTTGTTCTAGTCATGTCTTTCCACACATCAGATGTGAAACCCTTACTGTTTTTAGTGTTTTTTGAAGAAGAATTAGTTTCATTCAAAGATTGACTAGAGTCAACGGGTGTCCCACTGCCAAGACTTTGAGCATCAACCCCCCTATCAATCATAGGTTCATCCCCCTTCTCATACATGTGCAAATCATCATCTTTATTAGCACTTTCATGTCCTTGACCAACTTCTTTAGACATCTATGAACAATAATGCAGAAAATCATTAACAAATGTAGAAAATCAATGCACAACAACATCAATAACTAGAAGAACACACATACTATACAACCTTAGAGTTCATAAGCATACCACACATCATACTACAATCATCAGTGGCTACTATTATGATCCAAATAGCAGGTACCTTCTTTTATTTACATGGAATCACTTGTTAACCGACCCAATAGCATTTAAAAAAAAAACTCAAACCTTGTGTTGCTGTAGCCCATTCCAAATACTCAGGTTTTAGCTTTTCTTCGTATGAGTTGCAGTAAGATTCGAGTAGTTCATATGCATATCACCATACATAAACAAGAAAAGCAATTTACCCAAATATTTTTAAACAGATCCAAACATTTCTAAACAGAAAAGGGGTAAACAAGTAAGCAGTCCACAAGTTCATAAGAACAACTCCATAAAAAACAGTTTTAGCATGAAAACAAAAAAAAAAAACAGAAATTCTTACTCTCGAAAAGATGTTTCTAACAACAAAAAATCAAAAGTCAAACAAAACTATCAATCTCTAGCAATAATCGAAACACATGGAACCAAAAGTTGGGGAATCACACTTACCTGGAAGACGTAGAAGCGGCGGAGGAAGACGTAGAAGCGGCGGCCGGAGGAGGTCGAGGAAGCGGCGGCCGGAGGAGGTCGAGGAAGCGGCGGCGGCGGAGTGGAAGTCGCCTGAGAGAGACTGAGAGAGAAGCCGGTGTGGGTTGGGTAGCGCCGCACTCTAACCCTAGAAATCGATTTGAGAAATGATAGAGAGAGAGTGAAACGCGTCTTCTGGTCTGGACTGGATCGAATAGGTTTAGGTTATTTATGCCGCATAGAAAATAGGAATAGAATAAGGGTAATAATTAAAATGGGTGAGGGGTATTATAGTAATTACATATATATAATAGTATGCGGGGCGGGGCGGGGCCCCGCGGGTTGAGGGGTGAAACCGAACCCGCCCCGTGACCCGCCGGGTTTTCAAAAAATGCTACCAAACCCGTCCCGCTACGGTGCGGATCGTCCCGGATACGGATCGGGTTCGGACAAATTGCCATTCCTAACCTTTGTTATTGATTTGTGTCCAATATATATAAGAGTTTTCCTAACAAACTACTTCCTATAATTACGTGATATACATTCCTAATATGGTGGGACTACTATCAATTACCTACCACTAATTATCTATACAATCATACTAAATATACGAAAATATTAATACATAAATAATATTATTCTAACACTCCCCCACAATCGAAACGGGAGGAAGACGGACGTTTATACTGCTCCGAAACTCATCAAATAATACCAGTGGTAGGCCCATAGTAAATATGTCAGCAATTTGAAATCGGGACGAAACATGTAATACCCGAACTTGGCCACGAGCCACTTTCTCACGAACAAAATGGATGTCCATCTCTATGTGTTTAGTTCGTTGATGTTGAACTGCATTACTCGAAATATATATAGCACTGACATTATCACAATACACAAGGGTAGCTTTGTGAATGGGACAATGAAGTTCCAAAGTAAGTTACGTAACCAGCACGACTCAGAAACCACGTTGGCTACTTCACGGTACTCAGCCTCTTGACTTGAACGAGAAAGAGTAGGCTGCCGTTTAGAGGACCACGAAATTAAGTTATCACCCAAGAAGACACAGTATCCCGAAGTAGAACGGCGAGTATCAGGACACCCCCCAGTCGGCATCCGTATAAGAAAGAAGAGTGGATGTCGTAGACTGAGTAAGATGTAACCCAAGAGAGAGAGTACCCTGAAGATATCGGATGTCTCGTTTCAAGGCATTTATATAAGTCACCATTGAGTTATGCATAAATAGACAAATATGTTAGACGACATAAGAAATATCGGGTCTCGTAAATGTGAGATATTATAAGGCACCCGCAAGGCTACGATACAAGAATGGATCACTAAATGGAACTGATGATGTGGCACTCAACTTATACTTCGTATCAACATGATTAGAAGTGGGTTTGCAAGATGACATGCCGGCTCGATGAATAATCTCCTTTGTATACTTGTGTTGTGAAAGAAATAAGCCTTTAGCCGAGCGAGCCACATCTATTCCCAAAAAATAGCTTAAGGACCCAAATCTTTCATAGCAAATTTGTGCTGAAAAGAGACATAATCGACTTACGAAGAAAATCACTTGAGGACGTAAGAATAATGTCATCAACATAAAGGAGTATATAAGCCGTATCTCCATTTTGATGATAAATAAAAACAGAACTATCTGAATGACTATTGCTGAATCCAATAGGGGAAACAAAGTCTGCAAACCGCTTGTACCAGGCCCGAGGAGCCTGTTTGAGGCCTTAGAGAGACTTTTTCAACAAGCATACATGATCCGGGAGAAGAGAATCCCGATACCCAATAGGTTGATGTATATATACCGTCTCATGTAACTCACCATGTAGGAATGCATTTTTAACATAAAGTTGATGCAACGCCTAATTCTTAGAAAGAACTAAGCTAAGAACAAGATGAATGGTTGCTGGTTTAACCACTAGGCTAAACATTTCACCACATTCCACTCTGTTGGGATAGAGGACCAACCGGGTTAGACATCGAAGCAAGGGGGAGAAATTCGTCAGAAGTTGCTGGAGTCAAGAGCGGCCGCGCTGCTTATGTGCGCGACCGCGCTCTTGTACCGTAACTGATGCTCGGGGGAATTTCTTTGAGGGCGGCCGCGCTCGGCCCGTTTCAGCAGTCCAGTTTTTTCCTTGTTTTTCTAGGGTTTGGTTTATTCCCTAGGTCATATATAAGCATAGTTTCGCCCCTTTTCTCATTGTAACACAAATTCTAAATACATAGTGCAAGATCCTGGCTTGGTAGTGCCCCCAGACGTAGCCAATCAAATTGGTGAACTGGGTTAACAATTTCTTGTGTCTTTTCTGTGCTTTTGATTTCTTGTGCTTTGTTTGTGTGCTCTAATCATTCTTGTAGGTTTGCTTGGGTGTGGAGGGCCATATTCATAACAACTGGTATCAGAGCTTTTGGTTTCAAGATCAAGGGAGTTGTTCCAAGCAATCAAGAATGGGCAAGGACAAACAGGCGATTGAGAAATTCGATGGGTCTGACTACGGATATTGGAGGATGCAGATTGAGGATCTTTTGTACAACAAAGACCTCTATAAGCCTCTGAAGGGTGTCAAACCAGAAGATGAAGATCAGGAAGAATGGGAACTCATGGATCGGAAAGCCCTAGGGGTGGTCAGATCTACTTTGTCGAAGTGGATTTCAAAGACTACCAAGAAGGCGACAACCACCAAGGAGCTATTGGATTATCTTACTGAGAGATTTGAAACTCCATCTGCTGCAAATAAGGTTGATTTGATACGCAAGATGGGTAGTCTCAAAGATGCAAGAGGGAGGATCCTTGGCTAAGCACATCGATGAGTTTATGGATGTTATAGACTCATTGACAGCGGTGGAGATCAAGTTCGATGATGAGGTTCATGCGTGTTTGTTGCAAGCTTCTTTACCAGCAAGTTGGAGCGGAACGGTGACAGCGATCAACGCTTCAGCAGGTAAGAAGAAATTGAAGTATGATGATGTTAAAGACTTCCTTTTGGCCGAAGAAAATCGCATGAAGAAGTTGGGGACATCGAGTGCTTCGGGATCGGCTTTAGCTACTACTAGCAAGGGGAAGCCGGGTACTAGCAAACAAGGGAGAACCGAATCTAGAGAGAACGTGGTGAGTGGTAAAGGCAAGACCGGGGAGAACAAAGACAAACCAAAGGTTGCAAAGGGATCTGTTCAGTGCTATTATTGTAAGGAGTTGGGACACTTCAAGAGGGATTGTCCAAATTGTAAGGGCAATCAGGTGAATGTGACAGTCGAAGGTGATGATGTGCGGTTACGAGTGTTAGTAGTGCACTAGAATCATGGGTGCTGGATTCGGGGGCATCATTCCACTCTTGCGGGCATAAGGAAGAGATGGAGAATTACACTTCCGGTGATTTCGGTAAGGTCTATCTGGCTGATGGAGAGCCTTTGAAAATCAAGGGGAAGGGGGATGTCAGAATAGGAGCATCAGACGGGAAGGTCTTACATCTGAACGGGGTCAGACACATTCCGAGTTTGAAAAAGAACCTACTTTCAGTTGGGCAGTTGGACGAAGAAGGTTACAAGGTGACATTCAGCTGCAGGAACTGGGTTATTACCAAGGAGGATTGTGAGATCGCTCGGGGTAATAAGGAGGGTACATTGTATTTGGCAAACAACACCAAGGATAGTATTGCGGTGGCGGCAGCCAAGGGCGATACTGATTTGTGGGACTGTCGATTGGGTCACATGAGTGAGATGGGGATGAAGGTGCTTTGTTCAAAGGGACTACTACCGGGTTTGAAGACAGTCAACGTGGGGATCTGCAAAGATTGTATGTTTGGCAAATAGGGGAGAAATAATTTCTCGAGGACAGGTAGGGGTTTGAGGGAAGCAAAGTTGGAATTGGTTCACACGGACTTGTGGGGGCCATCTCCGGTTACATCTCTGGGTGGTGCGTCATATTACATGACTTTCATTGATGATTCTACAAGGAAGGTCTGGGTTTATTTCTTGAAGGGGGAAGATGAGGCTTTCGAGGTGTTCAAGAAGTGGAGGGCCTTGGTGGAGAATCAGACGGGACTTAAGCTTAAGTGCTTGAGATCAGACAATGGTGGGGAGTATGAGCTCGGGGAGTTTAGGGAATATTGTGCTGCGAATGGTATTCGTATGGAGAAGACTCCAAAGCGGACACCACAACTCAACGGGGTAGCAGAGAGGATGAACAGAACATTGAATGAGCGGGCTAGAAGTATGAGATTGAAGTGTGGACTTTCGAAGACGTTCTGGGCATATGCAGTTGACACGGCAGCTTTCTTGATCAATCGGGGACCATCGGTACCATTGAGGAATGGAATTCCAGAGGAAGCTTGGAGTGGCAAGCAGGTAAATCTGTCCTTTCTTCGCATATTTGGCTGCGTTTCTTATGTTCATGTTGATTCTGCTGAGAGAACTAAATTAGATGCAAAATCTATTAAGTGTACATTTATTGGGTATGGCGGGGATGACTTCGGGTATAAGTTTTGGGATGACCAAAACCATAAAGTTATTCGTAGTCGAGATGTGGTATTCAATGAACAAGTATTGTACAAGGACAGAAAGGGGGCATCTGATGACACTAGTTCGGAATCGGAGGTTGTAGAGGTGGATATTCCAGACTCGGGTGGGAGCAGAACAGTTCATGTTGACCATGGTCAGGAGGTCACTAAAGATGAGCCACATACTCCAGAACCGGATATTCCGCTGCGTAGATCCAGCCAGTGCGTGGATCGCCTGACAGGTATACTCCATCCAATTATTATTTGCTGTTGACAGATAATGGGGAACCGGAATGTTATGCGGAGGCTGTTCGTAGTACACTTTGTAACAAGTGGAAAGCTGCGATGGATGATGAGATGAACTCATTGAAGGCCAACAAAACTTGGGAGTTGACTGAACTATCTAAGGGGAAGAAGGCATTGCATAACAAATGGGTTTACAGGATCAAGGAGGAAGCAGACGGTAGCAAGCGTTACAAGGCAAGACTGGTTGTAAAAGGGTTTCAGCAAAAGTACGGTATTGACTACACCGAAGTATTCACTCCGGTTGTGAAGATGACCACTATCAGAATGGTTCTGGGGATAGTAGTGGCGGACAATTTGTTGCTTGAACAGATGGATGTGAAGATAGCCTTTCTTCATGGGGACTTGGAGGAAGAGATTTACATGGTACAGCCAGAGGGTTACTTGTCTAAGGGTAGCGAGGAGCTAGTTTGCAGATTGACTAAGAGCTTGTATGGCCTTAAACAAGCTCCAAGGCAGTGGTACAGAAAGTTTGATGGGTTCATGCATGACATTGATTTTATCAGATGTGAGGCAGATCATTGTTGCTACTTCAAGAACACGGACAATGGGTATATTATCTTGCTGTTATATGTGGACGACATGCTAATAGCGGGCTCTAGCAGTAGAGAGGTAAACAGATTGAAGACTCAGTTGTCAGAACGGTTCGAGATGAAGGATTTGGGGGAGGCCAGAAAAATCTTGGGCATGCGGATTGACCGGGATAGGGAGTCGGGCAAGTTGGTTCTTTCACAAGCAGAATACGTCGAGAAAGTCTTGGCTAGGTTTTGTATGGAAGAGGCGAAGCCAACAGGGACGCCATTGGGTTTGCATTTCAAGCTATCCGAGAAGGACTCACCTAAGGGCAAGGAGGAGCGTGACAAGATGGAGAGAACTCTATATGCTTCAGCAGTGGGGAGTCTCATGTATGCAATGGTGTGTACAAGGCCGGACATTGCACATGCGGTGGGAGTAGTCAGCCGGTTCATGGGCAATCCAGGAAAGCAACATTGGGAAGAGGTTAAATGGATCCTACGTTACTTGAAGGGTACTGCTGGTAAGGCTCTGTGCTTCTCGAGCAAGGAAGTGGTGTTAGCGGGTTATGTTGATGCGGATTTGGCATCAAGTGATCTTGATAAGAGGAGAAGTACTACAGGTTATGTGTTCACATTGGGTGGTACGGCAATCTCCTGGGCTTCTAAATTGCAGAAGATCGTGGCCCAGTCGACTGCAGAAGCAGAATATGTGGCAGTGACAGAGGCGAGTAAAGAGATGGTATGGCTGCAGAACTTCTTGGGTGAACTTGGAAAGACGCGAAGTGGTAACGTTCTCTACAGTGACAGTCAGAGTGCAATACATTTGGCTAGAAATCCGGCGTTTCATTCGAGGACGAAGCACATTGAACTGAGGTTTCACTACATCAGACATCTCTTGGAGGAGAAGATCTTAAGGCTAGAGAAGATATTGGGATCGGAGAACCCGGCTGACATGCTAACAAAGGTTGTGAACCTTGAGAAATTGAAACTGTGCAAAGCTTCAATTGGGCTTGGAGAATAGGAGAGGAGGATGGCACTACCATGATCGAGGTGATCACTAGGAGGACACCAAGGATGAGTTGAAGAACGGATACGGGGCTTATATGTGTTGTTGATCTCTAGGTGGGAGATTGTTGGGATAGAGGACCAACCAGGTTAGACATTGAAGCAAGGGGGAGAAATTCGTCAGAAGTTGCTGGAGTCAAGAGCGGCCGCGCTGCTTATGTGCGCGACCGCGCTCTTGTACCGTAACTGATGCTCGGGGGATTTTCTTTGAGGGCCGGCCGCGCTCGGCCCGTTTCAGCAGTCCAGTTTTTTCCTTGTTTGTCTAGGGTTTGGTTTATTTTCTAGGTCATATATAAGCATAGTTCCGCCCCTTTTCTCATTGTAACACAAATTCTAAATACATAGTGCAAGATCCTGGCTTGGTAGTGCCCCCAGACGTAGCCAATCAAATTGGTGAACTGGGTTAACAATTTCTTGTGTCTTTTCTGTGCTTTTGATTTCTTGTGCTTTGTTTGTGTGCTCTAATCATTCTTGTAGGTTTGCTTGGGTGTGGAGGGCCATATTCACAACACACTCCAACACGTGTTTTTCCATCACCTACAAGACGGGCTTTGTGCCTCTCAAAATAACCATCAGACCGAGATTTATGAGAGAATATTCACATAGAACGAATAATATTAACATTCGGGGGATGAGGTACTAACACCCAAGTATTATTTTTAATAAGAGCATTAAATTCGTCATCCATAGCCAGTTTCCAATTAGGGTCACGAAGTGCAGAAATCGGATTAGATGGAATTGGAGATTTCGACACATTTGAGGTGAAACAATATTTAGGATTAGGCTTATAGATTCCAGACTGACTACGTGTAGTAGGACGAGTAATATGTTGGGTATGGGCAGTAGAAATAATAGGCTCAACTGAAGGTTTGTTTGACCCAAGAAAAGGGGCGGCAGAAGGCAGATCTGGGCCAGGGGATAGCCGGCACACCTCAGTCAGGTTAGGTGCATGCCGAGACTGTGTATGGGTGAAGGAGTAACAGATTGGGCCAAGGGTTGGGCTTCTGTGTTGGCAGGACCAATATTTGAAGTGGGCTGATCATGAGAATGATTGGAAAAATCATGTACAATACTTGGAGAAAGTCCATCAGTAAGAAAATTATATGTGTGTGGCAGAGAATTATGAAGAGAAGAAAATGGGAAGTGTGACTCATCAAAAATAACTTGTCGGCTCAAGATAATTTTCTTAGATATTAAATCAAAACACATATATCCTCGGTGGTGTTCCGGATAACCCAAAAATACACAAGGAGTAGAGCGAGGTTGTATTTTGTGTATTGTGGGAGACGGGCGGAGGGGATAACAAAGACACCCAAACACTTTAAGATGGACATATGAGGGAACCCGATTATATAAAACATGCAATGGGGAGTTGTATGCCAAGTGTTTTATGAGAAGATTATTAAGGAGATAAGTTGACATTTGGAGAGCATAATGCCAAAATTTTGGAGGTAAAGAGGCATGAATTAGAAGGGTTAGAGCCATATTATTCGTGGTGTGAATTTTTCTTTCGATTTTGCCATTTTTGTTGAGATGTATACGGACAACATAATCGAAAAGATAATATTTGCTACAAAATCCCAAAATGACTTATTGTCAAATTTCCTCACATTGTCACATTGTATGATTTTTATGTCACGTTCAAAGTGAGTTCGAACATAAGCACGAAAATGAAGAAAAGTGGCATAAACTTGCGATTTATGAGATAATGGAAATGTCCACATAAAATTAGAAAAATCATCAAGTAACACAAGATAATATCTATGTCCCAATAATTTTAGGACGGGAGACATCTATAAATCAAAATGCAAAATATCAAATGGCATGACGTTGAACGAAGTAGAATCATCAAAAGGCAATTTTATTTGTTTCTCAAGAACACAAGATTGACAAATATGAGAACTGTCCCTTTTATTACAACTAATAAAATTTCTATTTCTAAAAGAAGCAAAAGTTGGTGCCCCAGGGTGACCTAATCGATCATGCCATAAATTCGAACTAGTTGCCACAAACGATAAAGGAGGATAAATGGAGGATGAAAACGCAGATATGAGAGGATAAAGGTCCCCTTGGCTATTACATCTCATAATG
The DNA here is from genome assembly GCA_022495995.1 of Adenophora triphylla var. japonica. NCBI lineage: Eukaryota > Viridiplantae > Streptophyta > Magnoliopsida > Asterales > Campanulaceae > Adenophora > Adenophora triphylla. The sequence goes on along the minus strand of JAFEMH010000140.1, from coordinate 788,951 downwards.
AGCGTCCCTGTCCGGAAATCATTTAGAGAAAAACCAAACGGGTCAAATTCAACCGTGACAGAATTATCACTAGTAAATTTGCGAACATAAATGAGATTTTTAATTATATTGGGAGTATGAAGAACATTTTTTAAAAGGAGGGGAGGGGACGGAGATGGTAAATATGTATGACATATGCCCTTAATTGGAATCCAACTACCATTATCAACAATAATACCATTATTTTTAATGCTCGTATTAAAATAAGACTTAAGCGTACCTTACTCCGAAGTCATATGATACGTGGCTACGGTGTCTATAAGCCAACTATCACTGGGCAGATTGAGGGACATGGTATGCATTTCTGAATCGATATCCATGGGAATGAAGGTCGAAGAAGCTGCATATACCTGTGGTGAGCGACTACTTTGGGTCGGCCGAGAACCAAGAAGACCGGGCTGGAATGGAGACATAGGACCTTGCTGCTGAAAGGTTGGCCTTGCCCAATTAGTTGTAGGGTAAGGACAAGGTGGCATTGCCTATGGCCACTGTTGTGACCAATTCTGTTGTGGCCAGCCATAATAATGCGGCCCTTGTAGATGCTGCACACAGCCAGAATTGTTTCGTCCACCACCATTGTTACCACTTCTACTACCATTCGACCGAGCCCCATGAAACTGCTCTTCCCGATTACCCTTGCTACCTCCCCCATTTTTCTTATTACCTTTGACTTGCCTTTTCTTGCCGCTGCCTGACCCCCGACTAGGACCACCAAAATCTGAGAATGGAACCGGAACATCAGGTTGTTTTGGGTGAGCCAAGAGCATTGCTGAATGGATGGATTTGGCAGCCTTCTTGGCAAGGCCGGACTCCTCCAAGATCAATATAGAATGAGCCTGAGAGAAAGAAGGAAGAGGATCTCATTGCCTTATAAGAGTCCCCACACCATTGTAGGCTTCGGTGAAGCCGACAACCAACTGTAGAACCATTCTATTATCAGAAATAGGGGCGCCCACATTCTTGAGTTGATCACCATTTGATTTCAAGCGCTGGCAGTAGTTCGAAGCATTGGTGAATTCCTTCATTGTGGTAGAAGAGAATTGTTGCTCGAGAGAGACTACCCGAGAATTTTTATTATCCTAAAAAATATCTCGTATTCTATCCCAAGCTTCCATTGCCATAGCGCCGGGAACAAGAATAGTTTGAAGAAGATCATTCGAAATGGTCGAATAAATCCACTTCAAAACTATTGCATCAAAGGTATCTCACATATCTTATTCCTCATCTGTAGTAGAAGCGTTAACTTTTTCATTTGAAATTATGTGATGTAAAACCCTGCAAGACTTGACATGGTTGCGAAAAAGTTCCGCCCAAGTCGAGTATTGTACGTTCTCTAACTCAAGAACCACGGGAACATCATTCTTCACGTTTGATACTGCAAAGGCGGGATGAAAGCCTGACTTGCTGGAAGCATAGCGGCTAGGGTAAAGAAGAAAAAGAGAAACAACCGTTGGAAAAGAGAAAAAAAACAAAAAAAGAAACGAAGTATGATATAATGCGGAAGCGAGAGATCGTAACCTAACACGATTCCATGAGAGAAATATACTCCGTACCTTTGTTATTGATTTGTGTCCAATATATACAAGAGTTTTCCTAACAAACTACTTCCTATAATTACGTGATATACATCCCTAAGATGGTGGGATTACTATCAATTACCTACCACTAATTATCTATACAATCATACTAAATATACGAAAATATTAATACATAAATAACCTTATTCAAACAACATCAATGAAATTCTAAAACTTGTTATTAGCACATCTACGATGAAAAATATTATTAATAATAATTTTTAAATTTTAATTAGAATAATTAACTTAAGGTAAATTATTGATTAAATTTCGATCAAAATTTTATCATTATAAAAATGAGATTATCTTTTTGAAACGACTTAAGTAATTAAGTAGGGTTATTGGGTTATCCGGCTAATCGGAGATCAAACTCTAGTTACTCCTCCGAATTGCCCGACCGAGTTTGGCGAAGGTTGCTGTTTGGTACAGATATTGCATCAAAACTCTAAAATAGGTGTAATTTCAGCACCAAATATCTTCACTAATTTTCAACAGCTTGCTTCAAATATTGCATCAAAATTTTATATATTATTTATAGTTTTTTTTTTTATATTCTTTCAACATATCTGATTTATATATTTAAGTGTTTAAAATATTTATCTGCAAGACAATATTATATGAGCTAGAAGTTAAAATGATCATCACATTTGTACTGGTCAGGCATTATCGGATATAATTAATTGTATGATAAATTTTATATCACTTGAAATATTTTGTTGTATTTTTATTTTAATAAATGTTAAAAAATTCATTTACTTAGAAAATTATTCTTGACACAAAGTCTAAGAGAAGAGTCAATTTAATACTTATTCATATATTTATATTGAATTTTTTATTTATGACTCTATTTTTGTTAAATTGTTATTACTGTGCGTTTAATGCACGAATGTGTTACACTAGTTATAAAGTAAAGTTAGGATATACTACTATTGTCCGGATCCAAGTTGAGGCCTTTCTGGAACTATTGCAATTACTGTCGAGGCCCATTCATTTTCATTCGTCCACTTCATTTTATTTTTTTATTTTATTTTATTTTATTTTATTTTATTTTATTTTATTTTATTTCAAAAGCAAGTTTACTTCAAGCGTTTGGAAGTCCAAACCACGAAGTGGAGTATCCTTCCAAGACTTAGATCTTATTAATTAAGGTTTAGTTTGTTTAATTTGTTTCGCGTAAAACGAATTTCGTAAAATTATTTCTTTTAAGGGTTCGCTCCCGAGTCTAAAAATGGAGATGAAGGAAAGGAAAAGGGAGAAAATGGGAGCTCATTTCCTTTCATGGCGTGCTCCTGAATTTTTTTGAGCGAGAAAAGGGAAGAAACACAAAATCTAGGGAGAAACGCGTTTCTCCATAAGTTATGGAGAAACGGGTCCCGACATGTCGCGCGACAATGAGCTAGATAGTCAGAAACCTATGAAAGTGATATCCAGAAACCTTGAATGAATATCAGAAACCTTCAAAATGTTTACGGATATACATTTGAAGGTTTGATATCGAAAACCTTGATAGCAATTTACGGATATGCTAACACATTACGGATATGCGCAGGTTTTACGGATATGCGCTGCGGTTTACGGATATACATTTCACATCCTTACGCTATCAAATACAAAGCACGGATATCTTGAAAGCTTTATCAAATCTGAAAGCTTACGGATATCCAGAAGCTTTTGGTCTTGGCCTTGGGTTTTTTTTTTCTGGTTATCAAATGTAAAGCTTCTGGCTATGAAAAACACGTTTCTCCATAGTTATGGAGAAACGCGTTTCTCAGCAGACGCACTCGGGAAGAAAATGGAGGCATTATTTCCTTTCATTTCAATCCTCTCGTGAGTGGGCAGATTGGGAGGAAAGGAAATGTTGCCGCCATTTCCTCCCCCTCCCTTCACTTTCCCTCCCTTCCCTTCCCCTCCCGTCCTCCCCCCTGCAAAACTCGGGAGCGGACCCTAAATGTTTTTCGAAAAATAAAAATATATTTCGCAAAATGAGATAAACATGTTTTCGACTGTTTGGTAAGAAAAATGTTTTTCAAAAAATATTTTTATGTGTAATGAAAATATTTTTCGATAAAAATACAATTTGATATAAGTTGAAAAAGATAAGGTGTGTTAGGGTGATGGAGGTGGGGTGGTAGGGTAGGAGGGGGGATTAGTAGGGGTGAAATGGGTGGGTGTGGGGTAGGATAGGGATAGAATAGGATGGTGTGGGAAATATAAAGGATAATATGATGTTAGGCTAGGGTGGTGATAGGATAGGGGTGGGGTAGGTGTGGGGTGGGGTGGGCGGATAGGATGGGTGACCCGAGAGTAGGGAAATAAGGTTAGGTGGGAGAGTTGTTCAAAAATAAATTAATTTAATTATAAAATAAATTAATTTAATTATAAGTAAAAAAAGTTTGACAATAATTGAGTATTGTTTAATCAGCTCAAGTGAAAGAAGTTTAGCTACCATAATTGAGTTGGGCCTAGTTAGTCGGCCTTTGTTTCTAAAATCATCAAGAGAGCCCACATTCTAAACATCAGAGGAAAGAAGTTTTTTTTTTTTTTTTTTTTTTTTTTAAAAACAAATAAAAACAAACAATAGAGGAAAGCAGCATAATCATACTTTCTAAGTCTTAATAATTTATACTCCCTCCGTCCCGTTCGAAAGGGCAATTTTGCCTTCTAGTACAGAAACTAAGAAATAAATAAGAAAAGTGATGTAAGAAAGAGAAAAAGGTTAAATGTTGTGAGTATGAAAAATTAAATAGGAGAGAGAATGAGTGGGAGGAATAGTTAGGAGAGAGAATGTTGTGAGTGTAAAAGTAAAGTAGGAGAGAAAATGAGTGGGGTAGGAAGAGTATAAAAATAATAAAAACTTTCCTTTTTGGGGTTGTGCCTTTTTAAATGGGACGCCCAAAAAGGAAATTTGTGTCCTTTCGAGCAGGACGGAGGGAGCATGGAGTATTGTTTAATCAACTCAAGTGAATTTTAGTCAAATATAAATGTCAATCTAATCCATTCATGTAAACTTACTGAATACTTACCGATTGCTATAATCAGAATTACCTTGGTTATATTAAAATAGAAATACTGAAATCACTCATGTCGTCATGCGAGTGCATCCCTCCAACGTGTGGTTATAGTTTTGCGATATGAACAATTGAAAATCTAGACAATATTGTAGACGGAGGTAGTATATACTTTCCCCGTCCCGATTTAGCGTGGATTAAAAATTGTAGTACAAGTATTAAGGAAAAGTAGGAGAGAGAAATAGGTGGAGGAGATATTTGTGAATATGAAAAATTAAATAGGAGAGAGAATGAGTGGGAAAAATAGGCCCCGTTTGATATCACTTATCCGGAGGTGTTTATGACTTATGACTTTTCGTAAGTCATTTTTATATTGTTTGATTTCCATTTTTGTAAAATAAGTCATGTACAAGTCAATTAAAGTACAAATTCCTTATAAGTCCATAAGCAGTAGGGAAAGTGCTGAGATAAAAAAAGCACTTGTGAACAATAAAGTATTTACAGTAAAAAAAAAAAAAAAAATAATAATAATGAAATAATAAAAAAAATAAAAAAGTAATAAAATAATAATAATAATAATAATAATAATAATAATAATAATAATAATAATAATAATAATAATAATAAAATAATAAAAAATAAAAAATTAATAATAATAAAAATAAAATAATAATAAAAATAAAATAATTATAATAATAAAAAAATAAAAATAAAATAATAAAATAAAATAAATAAATAAAATAATAAAAATAATAAAAAATTAATAATAAATAATAATAATAATCAAATAATCAAAAATGTAATAAAACAATAATAAAAAATATTAAAAAATTTAATAATAATAATAATAAAATAATTAAGAAAATAATTTAAAAAATAATAATAAAATAATAATAATAATAAACTAATAATAAAATAATAATAATAAAAATAAAAAATAATAAAATAATAAAATAATAAATAATAAAAAATAATACAATAATAAAAAATAATAAAAAATAATAAAATAAAATAAATAAATAAATAAATAACAAAAAATAATAATAATATAATAATAATATAATAACTAGTGTAACACACCAAAACTGATACTTATTTCCTTTTTAGTCCGTCCCAGCCAAACTGATACTTTCCAAAATGGCAAGGGAATCTTCATTATTTACCCCACTCATTCTCTCTCCATTTCAATTTTACACTCACAACATTCTCTCTCCTAACTATTCCTCCCACTCATTCTCTCTCCTATTTAATTCTTCATACTCACAACATTTTCTTTCATTTTTCTCTCTCTTACTTTTTCTTAATCCGCGTGCCCAAAAATTTAGTCTCAATTTTGGTGGGATAGAGGGAGTATATCCTAACTTTACTTTATAACTAGTGTAACACACTCGTGCATTAAACGCACAGTAATAACGATTTAACACAAACAGAGTCATAAATAAAAGAGTCAATATAAATATATGGATAAGTATTAAATTGACTCTTCTCTTAGACTTTGTGTCAAGAATATTTTCTAAGTAAATGAATTTTTTAACATTTATTAAAATAAAAGTACAACAAAATATTTCAAGTGATATAAAATTTATCATACAATTAATTATATCCGATAATGCCTGACCAGTACAAATGTGATGATCATTTTAACTTCTAGCTCATGTAATATTGTCTTGCAGATAAATATTTTATACACTTAAATATATAAATCAGATATGTTGAAAGAATATAAAGAAAACTATAAATAATATATAAAAGTTATGTTAAAAAGAATATAATATCATATACCACTTTTAAAAAGATGTTTCACATAAATGAATTTATTTATATATTTTTAAGGGTGTTCTAACTTATTAATTATTATTCAAATAAAATGAAAAACAAATAAAAAGAAGAACAAAAATCAGTATTTATTTAAGGCCCAATAGGCCCAAAACATTAAAGTTTAAGCCCAATTGAAAGTGTTTAAAAAATAAAATTCAATTAACCCTAACACAACCTTATTCATACGCCGCCCCATCTCTTCTCCCTCAGAAAAAATAAATCGTAATTTTCTTTCTCTCTCTTATCGCTCTCTCTCTCTCTCTCTAACCGGTAACAAAATTCTGGTTGTATTAACGCCGATGAGAGTCCCCTCTCTCCTAGTTTCTTCATTAAGTCTACACTTTAATGATTTCCTAGAAGAATTTTTTTGGCATGGATCAGCTTAGCATAAAAAATGAATGGCTTTCGAAAGGCCATTAAAATATGACATCTTGTTTTCGATAAATTCTAAAATTCTCAAATCTTTTAGTATTTTGTTCCATTTTACGATAAAAATTAAGCATTAATATGATATTTGATCACAAATCGTCTCTTAATTGAAGCTTGGTTGTTGTATATTGCATTTATATATGAATGGTAACAGAATCAGATCTTTTTATGTTTAATGTATATTTTTTATTAACGAATATTGCTTTAAAATAAATTCAGATATAACAGTAATACAATGTGATTTCTTGATTTTTTATATTTATGTGCAGATCTGAAAAATCATAATAGTATTTATATATTTAGTGAAAATATGTTAATTTTGTAATCAAACAATTGTATGTGTTGCTTCATGAAGAAATACCGTGATGAGCTTAAACGGGGTAAGCAAAAATGTCCTCCATATATGTTTAGAAACATTCATGAAATTTTAGAAAAATCATTAAGAATAAGTAACAACGAATTCATTATGCAACATATTTGCTGGTCAAACACAAGCCTAATAATAAAAATGTAGTTCTTTGCTTTCTAGATAAATAGTTTCAACAATTGTACTTGTAGAGGATAAAATTCAAACCTTTATAAACTACATTATATTATAAATTTCATGTTTTATAACAAAAAATAATAAGGAACGTTAAAATCAAGTCTGAAAAGTCAAATGATCAAGCCCAGCTAAAGCTCTAACCATCCCTCAAATGCCAAAAGACTACTTCATGGTTATGGAATAAAACCAATAATTAAAGCAATAATTTTCGACAAAAAAGCTTACACATGCTAATGAAATAATATTACAAATTTTTGAAAATTTCCTTTTAAACAATATTAGTTGTTTGACTTGTTGGCTTTCCATTTTCATCATATATTAAAATCTTCAAACCAGCACGATTAGTTACTCTTGACAATGCAACATGAAGCTGACCATAACTAAATACCGGTTTTTTGAGGAAATCTTCTTCAGAAAGTTATAATCCTATTATATATATAAAAAAAAAGTTGTTAAAAAGTATTAACAATTAGGAGGGTGATATGAACATGTTTCATAAAAATAATGAGACAACTCTGCATTACCTTCATGTCCTAAAAGCCGTCGACGCATATACAGAATGTCTACAGACAAATACTCGAAGCAACTTTCCAAAACAAACTATGGTCTTGATAGAGATCCTGACATCAACAACGTCACAAATAGACCGCTCAATTGCATCCCAGATCCCCAATCACTTGCTTCCTTGATTCCGTCAATATACTCTTTGTTCTCGGACACTATACTACTCCGTCCCAATAAGAGCTGCCCATTTTTTGGGCAGCACGCAAATTAAGGAATTGGGGGGAAGTAAAAATGATGTGAGTGTAATTTGAAAATAGGAGAGAGAATGAGTGGAGAGAATAGTAAATTATAATGGTGTTGTGAGTATTAAAATAATGGAGGAGAGAGAATGAGTGGAGGGAATAGTGAAGATTCCTTTGCCAAAAAAGGAAAGTGGAAGCTATTAACGGGACACCCAAAATGGCAAAATGGGAAGCTACTATTGGGACGGAGGTAGTATTTTGTTCACCTGGTAGATGGAAAGCCAATCGTTCAATAGGTGGATTTCTGTAATGAATTTCATTGCCCAGCAACCTCTAAACAGCCTCACAAGGTGATATATATATCTACAATCTATATATGTTTTTATCTCATCAATACCATCCCTTATAGAATCATCAGTAGCAGTTTTACAAAATTTTGCAGTCACTCTATCCAGACCCTTATTTACATACTTACAGATACTTGATCGATTTAGATTGATTGCACCATTCAACATTGATGTGAGCACCATGTTCCATCAAAAACTCACGATTGTGAGGGACCGCATATCTGTTGTCAAGAGTTATTCCCTTTACATCTATTGTACGACCATTGTCAGGACGTTTATAACTTGATACCCCTCCTCATCAACTGATGTTGTCTCGTTAAATTTCTTTGAAAAATACTTTGTATAACGACCTTTAGACATGCATGGAGAATTAGGTCGAGCTTTGCCACAAGGTCCATGGATCATCAATTCCTTCACAACATTATAGTAATGCGGATCAACAGACTCGTCAGGAATTTCTGCTGAAATGATTTTATCAATCCTTTCTACAGTCGGGTGTCTTGCATCACTTTCTAACCATAGGATAATGTGAACATGTGGTAAACCACGCTTCAGCCACTCAATTGTGTAAATAACGGGAAAAAGAGTATGATTAAATTTAAAAAAAAAATCATAAAAGAGTAATTATAATATAAACATACATAAAAAAATTATATATAATTACCTACTCGTACAGGACCAAAAATCTTCTTTTCTCAAAGATCGTTCATAAGGATATCCAATTTAGCTTTAAAAATCTTGCACATGATATCAGGTCTATCTTCTGGTTGCAGAGATTTGCTTAGTAGAAATCGAACAACTTCAGGCCACTTGGGATTACATGTAAATGTAATCAACAAATTAGGATAACCAAACCATCTACATATAGCCATTGCATATTGATAGTTCTAAATCATATATCGAGCACTTCTAATATAGGATGATGGCAAACAAATTATTTTACCACGAGAAGTGGGATTCCTCATACTCTTAAGCAAGGCATCCGCCAATCCTTTATACATATCACACCTTAATTGTTTCTCATGAGTTCTTATATAAGTCAAGCGGGCAGTTTCAACAATTGTCCATGCATCAACAAAAATTGCTGAAAAAGTCGCTTAGAGAATAGAATATTCGCCGATTCTGATTCCCTTTCATGAATTCTGTACGCGAAAAATTCTCTCATACTCAACTTATAGCGGGATCTATTTGATGGCTCCGCATCACAGTTTCGAAGTAGAACATCTTCTCTATTGCCATCATTGCCAAATAAAAAAAAGCAACGAATATTGCAACCCTAAGTATGAGGGATGCAATTCCGTAATTCTCTGGAGCAATCCTGTTTGTGTCTTAACATCGCCAATTTAATTTTGTTGCATCAAATCTCGAACCATTCGAAAAGACTTCACAAGAACATTATGCTAATCATGATTTTTTTTTAAGTCACTGACAATTTCTTCATGCAAATTATTGGTCCCTGCCTCCTATCTAAATTTGAATAAAAATAAATCAAATTAATTAAATTGTTTTAAATGTGACAATTTAATTGAAAAAATATTATTGTAACTTACGTAAAACAATACATTCGGTTCTCCGCTTCATGTTCGGTGTCATACATATAAAGTTGTGCAAACTTAGGAGCCTTTCCATTTGGTGACACCAAACTTCCAATAAAGTGATAGTTCTATGCCATAATCTATCTTACCTCTCATCGAAGTAAAGGAAAACATCATGTTGTAAGAATGGATGTTAATTTGTTGTAAAAAGCCTACTGTTGTCACTTCTGTTTCATATATGGACCAAATAAAATTTAATTATTATTGATTTTTTTGTTTAAAATTAAAAAAATAATGATTATACAGTAATAATATAATATATTTTTTTATCAAAATAACACAAATCCATTATTATCATAAGATTACCTTCAGTGAAATATGAATTAATATATGAATGCATAATTTTATGAATCACTGTAGCAGATACACTTGGTCCTGTCATGTTATATAAGAGAAAAATATTATCAAAAAATATATATCAAGATAATATTGCATTAAAATTATCCATATATTTAAGAAAATATTTAAAATTACCATAATCCTTTCTTTCCTGATTGCTACTATATTTCTTCATATTGCTTGATCCAACTTTTTTATTACTTGAGTCACCTACTTTACTAATAGTTGAGACTAAAAAGATTGATAAAAAAATTAAGAGAAAAATATTATCATAAAATATATATCAAGATAATATTGCACAAAAATTAGCCATATATTTAAAAAAAAAATTAAAATTACCATAATCCTTTCTTCTCCTCTTGCTACTACATTTCTTCATACTGCTCGATCCAACTTCTTCATAGGTTGAGTCCACTATTTTACTAATAGTTGAGCCTAAAAACATATGATAGAACAATTAAATAAATATACATGTAATAAAATATGGTAATGGTTGTCAAAAATAGCATAAATAATTTTAAAAGAAAATCAAACACAAAATGTAATTATAAATTAAAAAAAAAAACAAATTATAGAACATTATATACCATTTCGTTTCGTTCTTCTATTATGATCATAAACAGTAGCACAAGTCAAAACGCCTTCTCCAATTGTGGAGCCACCTATATTCATACCATCTTTTTGTAATTTTTTATTGACAGTATCTTAAACAATGGAATTTGCATTGTTTTCAGAGTGGAATGAACCGAGAACTTGGGAATGAAATGGTTTTGAAAATGTGGAAAATCGGTTCAAATTTGTCCTCGTAGTACTTCTGAAAATACCATTTCCTGCATCAAAATTTATTATTTAGAAATGATGCCGCAAGAAATGTGTTGATCAGCCTACGTCCAGCAATCAACACTGATCTCCTAGCTTTTGACCTGAAACAAAGAACCCACGACTAGCCGGAATGGTCTCCGGCTTAGACCCTCGGGCGTGAGAGTAAGTATGGTGTTTTATGAGCTTATATATTATAATCAACAAGAGATTCAGAATTACAAATAGCAATTATCTCTAAACTGTGGATGTTGTGAGGTATATATAGCCTTCGATATGAAGTATAATTGTAGTAGGATTGTGCAAAATCCCTAGAATCAAGGAACGAATCGTGTACGAGATTACGTACGTAAATAATGCCTGATTTGTAAGAACTCTGTTATGGAAAGAATTATAGACGCGTTATGACTTTGTAGGTCGACATACGTCTTCGTGGGTCGAGATCGCCTGCAACTGACTGAATAATATAGCCAGATAATACTCGTATAAGATATGGATCGTATGTCGGACAAAGCTAGGTCGAGATCAAAGATGGTCAGACAATGAGCTAGGTTGACTAATCTTTGATGTTGGGTCGTGGGCCTTATAATAACTGGGCTGGCCTGCTTTATGACTCTGCTGTGATATCGCCCAAATAATTGAGCTTTGTTCGTTGGTGTTGTGAAAATCACGTTCTTGCGCAGCGGAATAACGGATCAAGCCTTGAGAATGAATAAATAAGATGCAACACACACGAAAAGTAAATCACACACAAAAGAACACACAAGAATGTTAACCCGGTTCGTTGCAACAACAACTACGTCCGGGGGCGCTACCAAGCCAAAATATTCTCACTATAATATTTTCAGATGTTTACAATCACAGCACGCATTTGTTTCTAGGCTACCACATGTATTTATAGGATACAAGAAATCAAATCCTAACAATAAAAGGATTCCTAACTTAAGAAAGTATTCTTCTTCCTTCACAAGTCTTCCCAAATATTGCTGTCACAAGGAATCCCAAATCCAAGAGGAAATCTGATCAAAATAGGAAACTGAATCACCCGTAATCGTACTGCGCGGCCGCCTCCCCTACGAGCGCGTCCGCGCTAATATCCGAAACTCCAGCCTCCTTGCTCGACACTCCAGCCGCGGCCGCTCGCCCTCAGCGCGGTCGCGCACATGGTCGAAACCAAGCTCCCGCGAAATTCCTTCACGATTTGACTCCAAACCCAACAATCTCCCACCGAGACAAACCATCCATGATACCTCGTCTTGAAACAAACAAATCTCAGGCCAAAGGGCCGCCTAATGCGTTGGTAGCGCCCGGCCTCTTGTCTAGTTATCCAAGTGAATTGAAGCCGAGCAACGCTTCAACATAACTGCTTGGTTCTACCATGCTCCGAGTCTTCATTCCGAATGATCCTCCCCGCACATCCCCGCTCACTTGCGTGCTAACTATCGATCCCGAACAGCGCGAATCCACGTGCCCCACACAATCACAAGCTTGGAACCTTTGTGTGTTCTTTGCAACCCATCGCATCACCGTTCTAGATCCCGCTCCCATGTTGACCAAATTGGCTCCGCGTCGGCCGACTTCATTACCCAATTTTCTATCAACATACCGTTTAGTGAAATTTCTCCCACCATGGCGATCTCGGCCACCACCATTCATCATTGGGATTCGCCTTCGTTTCCCCCAACGACTCATGTTGCATGTGGTATACAACATATTTTCCACCCCGCCACGAGCCACCAAGCTAGCTCCGCGGTTTATCTTCCATGTCCCACAACCGAAGGTCACCACACAACCCTCCTTATCAAGTTGCCTTATGGAAATCAAGTTCCTCTTCAAATCCGGAATATGTCGCACGTCACGTAGCCGCAAAACAGTCCCATCCGTTGCTTTGACCCGAACAACCCCCTTTCCAATGACCTTGACAGGATGATCGTTTCCCAAGCGAACAACCCCAAAATCACCCGGAACATACTGCTCCATTCTTTCTGCACTAGTGCATGAATGAAACGTCGAGCCCGAATCCAAAACCCACGAATCAGTTGAACTGCTCCCACCCAAGATTAATGCATCCGCTAACTCTTCAGCAACATTCAATTCCTTCGCCCGCCCGACCGCTGGACAACTTCTCCTAAAGTGCCCCTTCTCCCCACAATCGTAACAAGTAATCACCTTCTTGCCACTCTTACCCTTTTCACCGATATTCAAGCTAGCCCCGATGTCCCCGCCTTACTCTTTCTACGAATTTCTTCGCCAAGAATCACATCAACGACATCCGCAAACTTCAACTTCACTTTTCCTGTTGAAACGTTAACTGCTATCGCAGTCGTATCCCAACTTTCCGGTAAAGAAGAAAGTAAAATCAACGCTAGTACCTCATCATCAAGAGTAACAACCACGGAAGACAGCTTGGGTCAGCAGAGATTTGAATTCACTTATGTGCTTTGTCGCCGACATGCCCTCTACCATCCTTATGTTCACCAGCCTTCCTCATCAGATGAGCCTTGTTCGCCGCCGATGGTGCCTCGTACATGCTCGCCAACATCCGCAACATCTCCATGGTAGTCTTCGCCTCCAAAACATTCTTCGCGACATCCTTGGTCAACGTTTGCCTAACAAGCCCTAACGCTTTCCGATCCAGGATTTCGAATTTTGCTTCCTCTATGTCATCCGGCTTTTCTTTTAATGGTAGATACAAATCCTTGTTCCACAAAACATCCTCAATCTGCGTCTTCCAAAAATTGAAATCCGTCCCATCAAACTTTTCGATCAACACCACCTTATTCCCATCCTCCAAAGCTCCCAAGAAATCCATAGCAAAAGACACCCCAAGCAATGATTCGACAAAACCAAGAGCTCTGATACCAGTTGTTGTGAAAATCACGTTCTTGCAAATGAATAACGGATCAAGCCTTGAGAATGAATAAATAAGATGCAACACACACGAAAAGTAAATCACACACAAAAGAACACACAAGAATGTTAACCCGGTTCGTTGCAACAACAACTACGTCCGGGGGCGCTACCAAGCCAAAATATTCTCACTATAATATTTTCAGATGTTTACAATCACAGCACGCATTTGTTTCTAGGCTACCACATGTATTTATAGGATACAAGAAATCAAATCCTAACAATAAAAGGATTCCTAACTTAAGAAAGTATTCTTCTTCCTTCACAAGTCTTCCCAAATATTGCTGTCACAAGGAATCCTAACCAAGAGGAAATCTGATCAAAATAGGAAGCCGACCGCCCGTAATCGTACCAAGCGCGGCCGCCCTCCCTACGAGCGCGTCCGCGCTAATATCCAGAAACTCCAGCTCCTTGCTCGACACTCCAGCGCGGCCGCTCTGGCCCTCAGCGCGGTCGCGCACATGGTCAGAAACTGCTCCTGCGAAATTCCTTCACGATTTGACTCCAAACCCAACAGTTGGGCCTAGCCCGTCATTTTTATTCCGTTCAAGAAATTTATCATATCAAAATATAACAAATGAACATAACATTAATAAAAACATCATACCATTTAATATATCAGATAGCGGTTGAATCACAAATGGAGAACACTGTAATATTCCAAATTGTATTGATAAATGTAGATCAGAAGTAACATTTTCTACATCGAGTTTTTCCAGATAATTAATTGAATAAAAACAATAACCTGAAAAAATATCATCCAAATCTAATCTAATAAAATATTAATTAGGAAAAAATATTAAAAATAAAAAGGACAACTAATTTTCAACCTATCTAGTATTTTTGTTCCAATTTCATGTTCAACAATACCATATAACACGATTTTTTTTTAGATTATTCAATATTTGTTCAATATAAACTCAGATCTTGCATAGTTGATTTTTATATATATAATAATATACAGTGTGAAGAAGTAAAAATTATATTCCATATATTTAATAATGTATAAGATATAATTTTCAAAAAAAAATAAAAATAATGGTGAATCTTACTAAATTTATAGAAGTTAATCTTTAAGAGTGGTATTGTGCAATCGAATTTGGTTCTGCAGTATATGTGCATGCAATTTTTTGTTTACTGTTGATTTCGTAATGGAAGAGGATGGAGAAGGAGAGTTGGAGAATCAGAAGCAAAAGGCGGAAAAAGAGAAAGTTGAAAAGGAGAAAACTGATAAGGTATATGATTATGTTTTTCAATCTATTGTTTTACTTGTAATTTTGATGAATATTCATATATACATGTACATTTATGTAGAAATTAACACGATGTTGAAGATTTAGTTGAAAAAAAAAATTGCATTTAAATAATGTTCTAAGTTTCCTTTATTCATCTAAATAAATCTTTGGGTTTCGAAATAATGGTGAATCTTACTAAATTTATAGAAGTTTATCTTTACACCCTTTTTATCATGTGTATTGAATTGTAGCTCTCTCTGGACATTTGCAGGCTATGGTTCTTAACAACTATGAACTATTTATAGAGAAGTTGACGTGTCTTATGGACTTCATTTGCATTTCTTTATATCTCACTAAGGTCATTATGCAGGTTTTTTTAATTGTTTTTTATTGTTTTTGTGCCACTCATACTACTATAACCATTCCAGTATAAACCTAAATCACTTAATTTTTTTAGTACAAAACTATTTATATCTTCCACAAAACCAGTACCACTCACACTATTCTACACAACACTAATACAATACTTGCAGGCAGCTTGATGGTGTTTTATAGGGTAATCTTCCGGTATAAACCTATCCCACTTAATTATTTTAGCACAAAATTATTCTAATTATCTTTGCACAAAACTAAGTTATTAAAAATTTATAAATTGCAGAATATGTTTAGGATAAAAACCTTTATCAGCACCGTCACTTTTATGCTTGGCTGCTATTGTTGTAGTCTTGTAGATCTCGTTATCCTCGTGTTGCTTACTTAGTCTTCAATTGATGCATTTGTTCCTTGGATTTCTATGACAATCTAGACAAATTTGACTTCAATTTCAGGAAATTGATATGAAATGAACAAACTACAGCTTGTTTTGTCAAGATGTTTCACTATATATGTATTTCTAGTAAACACACTTTTTCCTATAGAAGGAATATGTAGAGTTAGTTAAAAGCTTAGGAATTGCAGTTTTGGGACAATCAAGTTATTTGGTAGCTTTACCTTTAATGAGTATGTGTCATAAAACTGTTTTTAAGAAATATGTTAAATAAGACTAATAATTGAAGTTTTGGACTGGCTATTGAATCAAGTCATTTGGTAGTAGATTTTTACCTTTATTGAGTTTTGCCTATTTTACTAATATTTTATTTCTGAGTAGTGATTGCTTACAGAAAATTGTCCTTTATTTCTTGCAGTCAATTGGAGAGCTTGTGGGGCCAATGTTAACTTAGTCACTGATGAAGGTGAGGTAATATTTTGATTACTTGTTCCTTTTGGACTCTTTGGATATATTGGCACATGAATAAACAAATTATGGTATTGCTATAAAGATGAAGATCGAAGAATTCTGCAATGAAATTTTATAGTAGTGCAATCTAATGATAAAATTTCTCTCTGAAACATAGAGAATTTTTTCAACAAAGCGGATAATTCATCGACTCATCACGTTTCTCTATCCTATATTTGCAATACGTTGTGGAACCCATGAATTTTAATCAATATTGTTGCTTACTTTATGCTCTTATTTGTTATAGGGATACTGAAATTTATTTATTTTTCCAGCATATGTGAGTGCTCGTTGAAGCAATTCTAATCTGTCAGTAACTTCATAAACATCAATATCATGTTAAATATGTAATTAGAAAACTATTTTTTACTCTCTCCAACCCAAAATGAATGTTCGAACTTTAATATATTCATGTATCTGCTTGTAACTAACTGCACACATTAAAAATACAAATAATAATAACAACAAGGAAATAATTCCAATGGTTGTTACTCTCTTCGGTAACATTCGAAAGGGAAGATCAGATTGCAGTTATTGAAAGTCAGGGTAGCACAAAAGGGATTTTTCTTGCTATTTAAATTAGTTTGTTTATATACAGATTAACTTTCTACTTTGCAAATTTTTTATAAAAACTTATGATTTATATAGTTCTAAATGTCTACACATACACCTATATGTGCAAGTGGAGTTAGAAATCAGTTGTTTTTGTGGTTTTTGCTTGTGTTTCCATGGTCACATAATCTGGCATGTCTCCTTTCTATTCAAACAAAAACAATACAAATGCATGTTTAAGCAAGGTGCGTATATATAACTTGTGGAGGGTAAGGTAGAAAGTGTATACATAAAGGTAATCTCAAGGCAAACAGCATTTCATAACAAAAGAAAACAAAAAAAAAAACAAATGTTAGTGGAATATAATTAAAGACATAAAAAAAGGCATTTAAGTTCATAAAATCTTGAAACGGTACTTAAGAGATTGAAACAGTTAACAAAAGTAGAATTTTAGGAAATCAGACTTTCTCAATCTTGATGGCCTTGTTCTTGAGTTGATTTTTTGTTGCAGAACCAAAATCCTAAACCAAGTTGCTGGTAGCAGTATCATCTATTATACCAACCCGTCTTTTTATACCAGCGCTGTTAGGAGACTTGTCATCATTATCACTCACTGAATCACTTATCTGAGACAGAAAAAATGATTTTTCAAAAAAAAACTGCAAGGAAATGAGTGTGACTAAACATTTAATACAATAAAAACCAAATACCTCAGTAACTTATTCACCTTTCTTTTAATGCCTTCAAAATGTCATGCATTTTGATGAAACAATTAGGCTCCATATACTTCTCAACAATTTCTTTATCATCACAAACTTTCCTACAGAGTAATGTTTCTCCTCACCATTCAGATTTTCTTATTTAATAGTAACCTTGAATATTGCTGCCCTTCCTATCAACCCCATAATCTCTTCGGGACAAAAAGAAATATCCTCTTTTCTTTTTCCATCAGTTGATACCTATACACAAACCAAGTAATGAAATGATGAAAACAATTCAATATATACTATTAAGAGTAATAAAAGTGACTCGTAGATGACCAGAAAATTGTACTAAGTTAATACCTTCACATTTTGTTCTTTCATTTGCATTGCAGTTTTACCAAAAAGACTTTTGCATGCATTGTCCCATAACATAAAATTGATCATTTCATTCCTTGAAATTACCGAAACCTTGACTTTGTATCTTGGCCTAGGATTTGTCTCAACCCTTTTACACTGCTTACAAGAAAATCGCGTTTCTTAAATTGCCAACTTCTTGAAACATCGACGACAACTAAGAAAATACCAACTTTCATCCATAACAACTTCTAAAATCTGACCAACGACCCAATAAAAAACCTCCTATATAGTTAAAGAAAATGTTAGTGTTAATTTCAGAATTTATCAATAAAGATCAGATTAATGTTAGTGTTAATTTCAGAATTTATCAATAAAGTTCAGATATTTAAGCTTTTATCTTTTCCTTTACACAATTTTTTAGGCCAGCCATATCCTTCACTTCAGTATTACCATTCTCTAGTTCGTCAATTCTTCCCATATTATAACTTGTAGACATATCACTGATTATTTGGGATAGGATGGAATCTTCACTTAGCATCCTAGATCAATCAACAAAGTAAAATGTATGTTTATGAACTAACTCAGTAAATGTTGTACAAAATAACGTTTTCTAACAATTACCTCTTAATCTCATCCATTTCTGGTATAATGCTTTCAAAATATATATAATGCTTTCAAAATATATCTTGCTCGCAAAAAAGGCATTTGACAAACTTATTTTCCGCAAAAACATGTTTAGTTTATCAAGTAATTATTTTAGATAAATATGCTACTTTATTTCAATATCTTACCTTGATATGATTTTGGCTTAAACATTTGCAGCAGTACTACCAGAGGGCCATCACCTGATGTTTCAATGGCAGTTAACATGTCCTTTGCATAATCCTTCCAAAGTATACAACATAACCTGTTTTTGCTACAAGTTTCAGAAATAAATTAGTACATTTTGAGTATGTAAACATTCCCTCAGTGTCTTATTTTATTTAAATATATGTGAATTAGGACTTTTCATAAATTCTAATTCATTTATTGTGCTGCAAGAATGGTTATGACTCAATGGGGTCATAATGTGGAACTAAAAAAGGGCTAAGCATTCTCAACTCATGGTTCTAGGTAAGACTTCTTCTAATGCTTTTTTTTTTCAAGTTATTAGAGAAACATATTGTATAATTTTCAATAAATTTTGTCTTGTCTTACAACTGTATATAACAGGATTCCATACAGAAGGACCCAATTATTGCGTCAATATGTTCTTCTTGCCGGTCCATTTGTCAGGTACTATCGCATGCTCATTGATTCTTATGAGTGTGTTGTAGGGGAGATGGAATTGAATACTTAACCATAAATGGGTCATAGTTATTTTTTATGTTAGTATAAGGTAGGTTTCGAGTACATAAGCCAAAAAAGAAGTAGTTTAAGAGAATAATTAGATGATATTTGGAGTAATATCATTCCTAAGATAATAATAGAAATTATACAAAAATGGTCTTACGTAGTTTGCAAAATGCATATGGACTCTAAAAAAACGGTTCTACTTTGATAACTATTGGGGGTAGTTAGCAAAATGCATATGCTTTGTGTGACATGTATTCGTTAGTGAGGTTTATGCATGTAAATAAGACAAATACCAAATAAAAATATGGACTCTAAAAAAAACGGCTCTACTTTGTTAACTGTTAGGGGTAGTTTTGGAATTGAATACTCAAGTATAAATGGGTCACAGTTGTTTTTTATGTTAGTATAAGGTAGATTTCGAGTACATAAGCCAAAAAAGAATTAGTTTAAGAGAATATTTAGATGATCTTTGGAGTAAATTCATGCCTAAGCTAATAATACAAATTATACAAAAATGGTTTGTATGTAGTTAGTTTAATGAACATATGCTTTGTGTGACATGTTTTCGTTAGTCCTAATATCTTCCAACTCTATTTCAACAAATTTGTTCCCATGTTGATACCTTAGTGTCCTTTTTCCCACAACCCTTCCTATAACATCTGCGATAGAAAAAAATTCTATTAGTATATGAGAAATTAGTATAGAGATATTGAAATCATTTCAAATAACTTACATATCAAAACAGAGTTCCCAGTACATTCAAGAGCATAAATTTCTGGAAATGGCATCAAATTGAATAAATGTTCTTTTGAAAACCTTTTGTTGCCAATTGAGATTACTTCCGTGGCAGCCATGAAAATGAGTCTGTAGGTAAGGGTTGTTATCTTGTACTTGCTACGGTTGTCAACAATAAACATGTTTGAGAGAACATAAACATTATGCTCCTCAGTTTGCCATTAAATTGTCTCATTAAAGAGGTGGGAATAGTTGCTTGGATACGTGCACCCTAGGAAGAAAAGAGAAAAAAATAAGAAAAAAGTGCAGAATAAAAAAATGGGAAAACAATACATATACCTCTTTGTCGACCAGCATTAATTCAATACTTGCAGGCAACTTCATGGTGTTCTCTAAGATAATCTTCCATTTCCGTGCAATGCGAACCTTCACAGGCCAATTTGACCTACCTTTCCTGAGTTCATTGAAGAGGGAGATGAAAATTGGGACAATCATATCTGTTGAAAATCAAGTTGGGTGAAGAGGATGAGTAAACCTTCCACAATGAAGCAAAATGCTACTTTTAAACAGCCAGAATAGTGACTGTTCATATACCTCGGGACTGTTCAAATTTTCTTAATTTATATTCATTTTAAAGATGATTATATGTAAAAAAAAAAGATTTTTAAATAATATTATTTGATTTTAATTTAATTCGGCTTGTAAATTGTAAATGTAGAGGTAATAATTAACTTTATTCTGTATTCTCTTTTTTAAACTGTAATATTCCTCTGGACGGTTCAAATTTCCTTAATTTATATTCATTTTAAAGATGATTATATGTAAAAAAAGGACTGTTGAACAATATAAATTTAATTTGGCTTGTAAATTGTAAATGTAGAGGTAATAATTAACTTTATTCTGTATTCTCTTTTTTAAACTGTAATATTTACTTGTGCAGTAATTATTACTTCTTAAAAATAGTAGTTTCATAAAAGCCGAAGTAGAGCATGTTCCAGTTATTAATTATGGACTCTAAAAAACGGTTCTACTTTTTAACTGTTAGGGGTAGTTTTGGAATTTTATAAAAATTAGAGGGGTGATTTCGAAAAATAATTTTCTGGATGTACCTCCGGTCCTGCTTTTCCTCGAATGTGTTCTTGTTTAGGAGGGAAAAATGGTGCTTGCACTTGTGCTATTATATAGTTATAGATGGTGTTACAAGGCACTCTGACCACATTTGGAAAAAGAGTTCCAACATGAGTTTTAATTGCGTCAATATACATATTAAAGAGTGTTAGAATAATTATTTAATGGTGTCGGTATTTGTGTTAAATATGGTCAGCGTATACTTTGAAGAATGTGAGTGTGTTCGTTAAATGTGCCAGTTGTAGTGATAAAAAAAATACTACTCATGGTATTAAAAATTGTGCACTAATGTTGAAAAGTGTCACGTGTTTTAATATATTTCGGTTATTTACACATACTATCGCGCATTTTAAAAAGGTGTCAGTAATAGTGTTAAAAATAGTGTCAGTAATAGTATTAAAAAATTCAGTGTTAGTGTTGAAAAGTGTCAACGTGATTTAATAAATTATTATTTACAAAAATGACACCACGCATCTTCAAACCATATTTTTTCATAAATCTTAGAAAACTTTTTTGTAATGATTTTTCCATAAAAAATCATTAGATAGAAATAAATAAATATTTTATTAATGTGTTATTACTAATTTAAAATAATTACTAATAAAATAAGACATTTTAAATTTTTTTCTTAGTATCTAATTTTATAATTTGACTATTTTAATTGAATAAAATTCTTTTCAAATTACACTAACCACATAATGAATAAAAAATAAAAAAATAATGTGGGGTCACACGAAGCAACAAAACCCAAATTTACACAAAAAAATCATACACACTCGCGCGCATCTGCATACATACGAAAGTAAACAACAATAACAACAATCCACTATTACCACCATTAACTTTCCAAATCCGAGTTTCATCAAAATCACAACAAATTCAAACTTACACAAAGAAATCATACACACACACACACACACACGAAAGTACACAACAACAATAACAATAACAATAAATGCTTAGTACCAAAATAGATTGCGAGATAAAATAAATTCTCATATATCATCGAAAAAGAAACACACATAGCAAAAATCATATCAACTTTGGATTTTGAAATTAAACTAAGGGGAGGGAGCGCGACGTGAAAGGCTTGTCACCGTGAAGCCTTTAAACTTTGCGGCCATTGAAACCAGATGTCTTTTTTTTCTTTTGATTCGGGGAGGAGGTTGGATTTAGAGACGAAAGAGATGGGAAGAAAGGGAATGGGTATTGAAGGAAAGGTGGGGAGGAGATGGATGGGAAAGTAGGGGAATGGGTATTGAAGGAAAGGTGGGGGAGGGGATGGGGAGAAACATGTTGGCGATTGTGGACAGGAACATATTGAAGGTGGTGGCCGCAACGAGGTGAGGGTAAGAGACGGAATGGATGAGGGGGGGGGGTAGATTTGGAGGTTATGATTTAAATTGTATTTTTAGCCTCTTTAAATTTTAGAATTTACACTAATCTTCTTAATAACTAATATCAGCTATAAACTCATCCAATTCGTCCATCGCGTGCCAAGCAGATGATACATAATCAATTTTTTTTACAAAAATTGCCAAAATAAAATACTTAACTAGTGAAAAGAGTGTATTTAGACCGCGATGTGTCAAAAATAATACTCTCTCCGTATCAAAATAAATCTGTAAAAAAATCAAATTTATTCTTAATAAACAACAAATTTGATTTTTTTTTTTTGAACTCCTATCTATATATAATAACAAGGTTTTGGTAAATTTTCTGTCATTGAGGGGTATTTTAGTAAATTCACGCGGTGGCAAAAGGGAAAAAATTTGGGCTGAAATGGCATGTGGCGAGGTATGATTGGTTGAGTTTTTTTTTTTTAGGACACTTGTCGCCCGTTTAATTAAGGACATTTTCGTCACTTTACTGGCGCGTGTACTACACGCGCCGACAATGGCGAGTCATTGCAGCATTTTTTCCTTTTTTTTTTTTTTACACATGGCAAGAAACCATTGGCTGGAAGAATTTCAAAAAAAAAAAAATTATCCCATTTCTTTGACCTCAAGTATTATATATTAAATGAATTTTTTAAAATTTGTTTTTTACACCAAAATTCATAATTTTTTTTCCACTTTAAATAGAGACTTCTTTCATTTGATTTGGACAAAGATAAAAATCCTCTTTTTTAAATATAAATTTGTTAATTATTCTTTACTAATTTTTCAATTTCTTTTTCGTTAAAATTAATTAAGTGTGAAGTAATTTTTTAATTATAATTGATAATTAAAAAAATTCTCTTCATTAAATTTATTTTTTTTATTTTATTTTTTCACTAAAATTCATAAAAATTTTTCTCTTTAAATAGATACTTCTTTCATTTTATTAGGGTAATAGTATTAGGGAAAGATGGGCCTAATAGGTAAGCTACCCTGTGTTATTTTCATTTTTTTTTTTTTTGATAATAGTTGATTTCTATAATATTGTTCTGATTGATTTTACTATGTGTTTATGTGAAGATGATTAATGAAAAAAATGAACATTTGTGTCTATATCTATCTATATATAATAACAAGGTTGTGGTAAATGTTTGGCCTTTGAGGGGCAATTTGGTCATTTCACGTGGTGACAAAAGTGCAATAAGCAAGTCTGAAAATCGACGTGGCAATATTTTATTGGGTGTTTTTTTTTTTTTACCAATTTGGACAAGTGTCGGCCGTTTGATGAAGGGTAATTCGGACATTTTCATGGCGCGTGTATACCACGCGCCGACAAAGGCACGTTAATGCAGATAGTTTTTTTTTTGCCACGTGGCGCCCTTTGATTGGATGGATGGATTTCAAATTTAAAAAAAAAAATCCTATTTCTTTGACCTCAATTATTTTATAATAAATTAATTTAAAAAAAAAATTACACCAAAATTCATAATTTTTTCTCTTTAAATAGAGACTTCTTTCATTTGATTTGGATATAAAAAAACCCCACTTTTTTAAATATAATTTTCTTAATTATCCTTTGTTAATTTTTCTTTCTAATTTCTTAATATATTTTTAGTGAAAAGTGAGTACATGTGAAATATTTTATTTAATTATAAATGATAATAGCATTAATAATTTTACTAATCTTGAAAATAAAGAATATAAAATTAAATAAAAATGGTGAGGTATAGGATGATAAGTTGGATGGGGTAATATGGTTATTGGGTTTATTTTATTTCGATAGATCAAAAAATTTATTTTTTAAAAAAAAAAAATTTAAGCATATTAAATAAAGTATTTATAAATTTGTTGAATATTTATCCGTCTAAAAAAATTGTGTATTTGGCGCCCTTTGATTGGCTGGATGGATTTCATATTTTTTTAAAAAAAAATCTATTTCTTTGACCAAAATTATTTTATAATAAATTATATTTAAAAAAAAATTACACCAAAATTCATAATTATTTTTTCTCTTTAAATAGAAACTTCTTTCAATTGATTTGGACACATAAAAAAATCCTCTTTTTTAAATATAAATTTCTTAATTATCCTTTGCTAAGTTATCTTTCTAATATTTTAATATATATTTTTAGTGAACATTAATTAAGTGTGAAATATTTTATTTAATTATAAATGATAATAATTTTAATAATTTTACTAATCTTGAAAATGAAGAATATAAAATTAAATAAAACTGGTGGGGTATAGGTTGATTAGTTGGATGGGGTAATATGGTTATTGGGTTTATTTTATTTCTATAGATCAAACAATTTATTTAATTTTTTTTAAAAAAAACTTTGAAGCATAGTAAATAAACTATTTATAAATTTCTTGAATGTCTATCCGTCTTAAAAATTTGTGTATTTATAAAAACAAATATCGAAAAACATGGTCATCATTTTTAAAATTTTGATTGAAGTGTAAGTCATTTCATATTGTGGCATAACTAAAAATAGGTGAAGCAAATTTGTCGTGGCATGCCGTGATAGGGTGAAAATTTGGCGCGTTTCGTATTCGCGTCGACTGAGGCACATTTACGCAGAGATATTTTCCTTTTTTTTTTTGGACACTTGGCGGCGTTTCATTGGCTTCTTGAATTTCGAATTTTTTTTTCCATTTATTTGACCTCAATTGTTTTATAAGAAATTAATTTTTTTACACCAAAATTCATTTGAAAAATTTCTCTATAAATAGAGACTATTTTCATTTGATTTGGATACAGAAAAAAAAAACTTTTTTTTAAATATAAATTTCTTAATTTTCCTTTCTAATTTTTCAATATCGTTTTAGTGAAAAGTAATTACGTGTGAAGTATTTTTTTTAATTATAAATGATAATAATATTAATAATTTTACTAATCATAAAAATAAAGAATATAAAATAAAATAAAAGTGGTGGGATATAGGATGATTAGTTGGATGGGATAATATGGTTATTGGGTATATTTTAGTTCGATACATCAAACAATTTATTTAATATTTTTTTAAAACTTTGAAGCATAGAAAATAAAGTATTAATAAATTTGTCGAATTTTCTATCCTCTCAAAAAATTGTGTACTAATAATAACGAATATCGTGCAAGATGACCATCATTTTTAAATTTTTGATTGAAGTGTATGTCAATATTATAAGAAATAAATATAATATAAATTGATATTTTAAAAGATGGAGAGGAAGAAGTGGGTTGGGTTTGAGGAGGGAGTGGAGGTTTGGGGAATTTTTTTTCATTTAACACAATTGTTGAATTATTTCTTGGACATTTATTTGAGAAATGAGAAAATTAGTATAATAATATTTTAGTCCAAAATTAGATTAGTTTCTTGGTTTAATTTTTTCATTAATTTAAAACTCATAATAGAAGTGAATATAATATATTTTTAAAAATAAGTACAAAATAATTAGTTATAAATCGCTATCTCTCTCTATATATAAAAAGACTTGCATAACTTTTAAAATAAACGAGGGCACATTTGTAGTTACTTGGTTAGAATTGAAAATCTATGTAGGGCAAAAAGATTATTAAAAATGAGTAGCTTATTTAAGAAGCTTTGTACATCATGTTAAACATACACATGTGCACACACATGAAAACACATCAGAACAAAATATCAAGTAACTAAATGAGTTATAATCTCAATTTTTATGAAATAAATTAAATTACTTTTATTAACAATTACCCAAATAAAATTGATAGTAAATGATTTATTTTGTTTCTTATTTTTATATTGGTTAAAATTATGAGAGGCGTAAATTACACGGGCCTAAAGAGTCGCGTGAATGCATTAGGATTTTTTTTTTATCATTGGACATATGTGTCGTCTATCTGTGGAAAGTCAATTTCAACATTTCTCTGGGCGTGTACTGCACGAGCCGACAACGGTGCGTGTACGTAGATTTTTTTCCCTTTTTTTTAAAGAATTTTGACACATGTCTCCCGTTGATTGGCTGCCTGACTTCCCAATTTTATTTTATCCGTTTCTTTACCCTCAATTATTTTATAATAAATTATATTTTCTTTAAATTTTTTTAACACCAAAATTCATAAATTTTTTTCTCTTTAAATAGAGACTTCTTTCATTTGATTTGAATAGAGAAAAAAAACTCCTCTTTTTTAAATATAAATTTCTTAATTATCATTTGTTAATTCGTCTTTTATTTTTCTATATATTTTTTGTAAAAATTAAATAAGTGTGAAGTATTTATTTTTAATTATAATTGATGATAATAATAATAATAATAATAATAATTTTACTATTAATAAAAATAAAGAATATAAAATAAAATAAAAGTGATGGATTATAGGATGATGAGTTAAAATGGTGTTGAATTTGTATAAACAAAACGATTGTGTATTTATAAAGTATGGTTATTTTATATAATAATAATTGAACATACCAAAAGTGCCGAGTTGGGCCCAGCAAGTAAAGCCCAATCACAAGCAGCCTTGGCCATCACATTCTCAATGAAGCTGACCCAATCAGAACAAGGCCCAAAGCCCATCTCTTGTATCAGTCGACTAAGCCCATGGTCCGACCTACCAGGTCCCGACCTAACTTAGTCCGACCTCATGATCCAAATCACAATTCGGGTACGAACCATGCTCTACCCGACGGTCGGTGAAGCCATTCCACGAGTGACGACCTCGACCTAAATCAACAAGTGACGACTTAACACTTCCTAGGCTTATTTGGTTGAACAATCTTCATAACCACATCCCTATAAATCAGGGACCGTTATAGACATGTTCCCACGTCCAAGTAACTGCCGCTATAATCTCGGAGGACATGTCGCCTCCCCAAAAATACATCACTCTTGCCTATAAATACTTCATCACTACCAAACGGTGAGAGGTAACTGCCATTTTGTATTCTGAGTTCATTATTCAATACATTTTGAGCTATATACAACTGTGATCTTACTCTCACGCCCGAGCGTCCTCGCCGGAGACACATCCGGCTAGTCGTGGGTTCTGTTTTCAGGTCAAGAAGCCAGGTGATCAGTCCTGCCACGTGGAGGAAGATTGATAAGCACATTTCCTGCTGCATCAGTTTGGTTCCATTGCCGGGAAAGTGCTTTAGACTTGACTTCGAAAACTCCATCAAACCTGCAACAATGGTGACTTCAGAAGGACACGTATCCGAGGCTTCACTTGGGCACGATGAAGTGAACAACAACAACAATGCAAACGTTGGAAATGCAGATTTGCCTCCTCCTCCCCCTCCTCAACGACATCATGCTAGGGCGACACGCTCTAACAGGCGTGGGCGATGGCAGGGATTGCAGGATGCAAGGAGAGAAAAGCGTCCTATGGAAGGACAAGGAGCTCCACCTCACCCAAAACGTCTGGCCCAGGCGAGGCTAATGTGGGAAGCGGGGGCGGGTCCCTCCACTAATCCCATGAGCAAGAAAGAAATGATCTTTGGAGCGAGCCCAGATTAGGCGACTTAATAGCCGTGGAGGAGGCGAAACAGCCGACATACGCTCTGAGAGAGTGGCACCCGCTCGGGTTTCTAATGGGCAACGGGCCGGGAGTGCTAGGCCAAATGAAGGTGTGGGACGTAACGGCGAGGACGAGTAATGGTACGTCGAGCTCCCACTATAGTTCATGTGCCGAGTAATGATTTAAGAGCTAGCCTCAGCAACAGAGAGCGGGAGGCTCAATCGATTTGAGGACTCAGTTAACGGCCAATAGAAACAGACATGTTTCCCATGCCCAGAAGGCCACGAGATCGGGGTCTCGAAAGAGACAGAAATGGGCATAGGTCGCCTGTGAGAGGGGAAAGGCGCAGGTCGCCACATGGGGATCACGGCGCAGGTCGCCGTCTGGCTGGAGAGGCGCAGGTCGCCTCAAAGAAGTAACAGACATAGATCTCCAATAAGATCGAAAGGACCAATTCTCACGGGGACGAAGGAGTAGGCGAGTGACTCCCAGAAGTGAAGGCCGGAGGTCCAATCTTGCTCCCCCTCCAGGGAGATGAGAGACCCGATGCCAGAGAATGGTTGTTGATGAAAAAGAAATTTGAGCAATGGGAGGAGGAGAAGAAAAAGAGACGGGGAAAGGTTGAGCGAATTGACTTTGCTCTTCGACCTTTTTCCAAAGAAATCGAGAGATAGTCGACCTCCTCCTACTTTCGGGTTGCCTCTTACGGAGAAGTACTACGGGTCGACAAATGCCGGGAGCCACATATCCCATCTGGAAGCCACTATGTGTTTTGTCGCCAATGAGGATGACAACATGTGCAAAGCTCTCCTAAGCACGCTTCCTGGGGCAGCCTTAACTTGGTTCAAATGGTTTGGGCTTTGGTAGTATCACCACTTGGGCATGCTTTGTAACAAAATTCTTAGATCGCTTCTCATTGCGGGAGCTCGAAAGATAACCGTCAGATCCGAATAACTTGGTGCGGGGTAAGAATGAAAGCTCGATGAGCTATTTCACCAAGTTCAAAGAGATGGTTGATAAAATAGAGGAAGACCTCACGGACGGGGAGGTAATCAATTGCTTCCAAAGTGGTATTTCCTCGAGAAGACATGGACTACGAGCTCACGGTCCGAGCGGTCACAACTCGACGGGAGTTGTTTGAAAAGGTGTATAATGTCGCTCTGGCGAGGAAAGGAAAGAAAAGAAGAACGGTAAGAGCCCCGAGGTTGAAGTCGGCTGACGATAAAAAGGACTCCAACAAGAATGGGGGAACAATAAAAATGGAAAAGAAACGAGAACTAGGGCGACGGAGAAGGTGCCCGAAGCTTTCACTCCCTCACGGTGAGTCGAGCGAGATTTTGAATGCTGTCGGCTGGCTCCTCCGGTCCCAAATGAATCCAGGCAACAAGTTTAGGCGGGACAACCGGCAGCAAGTACTGCGACTACCACAAAGACACTGGTCATCTCACGAGAGGATTGCTTAGGATTAAGCGTATCATCCAGAGAATGGTCGACCGGGGAGACTCGAAGCTTATGTGAAGAGACCTCAAGGCTGGGGGAGGTGAGCGGCCAGCAGGTGGGCAACAAGGACCTAGGCGGCCAGGCGGAACACAGGGAGTCATCGAACAAGCAAGCAACACGGCCGTCAAGCACAAGATATTCCGGCTTAATAAGGCCCACATGTGCTCTCAAGGAGAGAAATAAGAGATGAGGCAATCGGCTTCTACCCCCACGAATTGGCAACAAATATGGCGGCTAGGGAGCAAGTTCTCGTCATCCCAGGTCTCATTGATGGATGTACGACGAGCAGACTCTTAGTCGACACGGGGGCCTGCAAGGATATTTTGTTTTACAAAACTTTCAAGGAAATGGGCCTTAATGACGAACAGCTGGAGAGATATGATGGCAGGTTGGAGGGCTTCACCAACCACCGAGTTGATGCTAAAGGCCAGATAGTGCTCGACGTCGACCTAGGCCCGCACCCCTCGGGATTGTCTCGAAGGTACAATTTATCGTAATTGATGTAAATAGTGACTATGCCGCCATACTTGGAATTCTGGACGGTCGCTCTTGGAATGGTAGCATCAATTCCTCACCAAATAGTAAAGTTCCCCACACTCTTGGAGTGGGTTTCGTACAAGGCACAGCTCGTGCTTATCTGGATCATGTTCTAAGAGAAAGAAAGAAAAGGGAGCTAGAGATTGAGACCGCTGATGGTTACTTGAAGCTGTCTCAGTCAGTCACCAAAACTACCCGACTGTCAACAATCACCGACGTGGTGGAGTCGACCTATCGCTCAAATGACGAGGTCATGCTTGAGTCGACACGTCACTCTAACACCACTGAGGTCGATTCAGATGTAGTTATGGTCGATCAAGTCGTCATAGGGGACTATGCCTCCGAGATAGACAATAACTCGGGGGCTACTACCAACAAGGTTGCGAGACAAGCTTGATGATATGATGGCGAGGAGGCTCCACACTTGGGAGGCGAGGAAAGACAAAAGGTCGGGAAATCATAGTGGAGACACTACCGGTTCGAGAGATGGACCGAGTTAGAAGGCAGCCAGATGAATGGAGTCGGTCGCCACTACCAAACTCTTCCTACCCCGACCAAAAAATTCAAATTGGAAGCGGTTATCGGTTGAGGAGCGAGCGAAATTATCAAGCTACTCAAAGAAAGCGGTGATGTCTTCGCGTGGAGAGTAGAGGACATGAGGGGAATCAAGGAGGAGGTCGGCTGTTCATCGGCTCGAAGTCGGCCCGACCATTAAGCCTAGACCCCGAGAAATTGAGAAGCTTTGCTCGCGACAAGGAGGAAGCTATAAGCTGAGGTACAAAAACTTTTGAGTGCGGGGATAATCAAAGAGGCCACTCATACAACGTGGTTGGCCAACGTGGTCATGGTGAAGAAATCAAATGGCAAATGGCGGATGTGTGTCGACTTCACTACTCTTAATCTAGCTTGCCCCGAAGGACAGTTATCCCCTTCCCGAGGATCGACAAGCTAGTTGATTCTATTGCTGGTCACTCCACCCTCGGTTTCCTCGACGCTTACTCGAGGCTACCACCAGATTAAGATGCACGAGGATGATATAGTCAAAACGGCATTTCAAGCGGTGGGGGCATCTCTTGCTACAATATGATGCCATTTGGTTTGAAGAATGCGGGTGCAACTTATCGAGAGAATGGTGAATAAAGTCTTTGCCTCCCAAATTGGTCGAAATATGGAGGCTTACGTTGACGACATGGTCATTAAAACCAAGGCGGGAGTCACGTAGTCGACCTAAAGGAAACATTCGCCAATTTACGAGCAAACGACATGAAGCTTCAATCCCAGCAAATGTGTGTTTGGAGTGGCTGGCTGGCAAGTTCTTGGGATTCATGGTATCTCAAAGAGGCATAGAAGCTAATCCGAGAAAAGATAAAAGCTTTAGTCGACATGAAGGCTCCTACCGGTGTCAAAGAGATGCGGCGACTTAACGGAAGGGTAGCGGCTCTTGGTCGCTTCATATCTAAATCGGCGAGAGATCTCTCCCCTTCTTCAAAGCGTTGAGGGGACGAAAAGCTTTGAATGGACGACCGAATGTCATTCGTCGTTCCAACAATTGAAGGATTATCTTGCTACTCCACCTCTGCTCAGTAGCCCGATGGCTTGGTGAGACTTTATTTGTGTATCTATACTGTAGGAGACAAGTCGATTCTTTGCGGTATTGATTAGAGAGGATGAAGGGCTTGAAGCACATTGTACTATATCAAGAAAGCTTTATCGGATGTGGAGGCAGGTATTACAACGCGAGAAAGTTGCTTATGCTCTAGTCGTAGCTTCAAGAAAGTTACGAGCTTATTTTACGGCTCATCCAATCGTGGTTCTTACCAATGCTCCTTTAAGAAAAATGCGCACAAGCCGGAGAGTTCGGGTCGACTACTCAATTGGTCAATTGCCCTCACTGAATTTGACATTGAGTATCGACCTCGAAAGCGTTGAAAGCTCAAGCTCTGGGTGACTTCTTGGTCGAGCTTACGTTCACCAAGGAAGATGACGAGCGGCGAGCTCCAAAAGAAAGGGCAAAGGGAAAGAGCCGAGTCACAAGTCGCCATCACTCTGCCCGTCGATTGTTGGAAGGTCTATTCGGACGGGTCGACAACCAAAAATGTCGGTGGGCTGGAATTGTCTTGGTCGAGCCGAGTCTGGGGCTGTTTACGAGGAATCGCTAAGGTTCAAATTTGACGCTTCCAACAACCAAGTGAATATGAAGCCTTGATTGCGGCTATCGAGTATGCCAAGTGTTTTGGAGCGACTAAGATCATGGCTTATTGTGATTCGCGGTTGATAGTCAACCAGTCGGGCGAGTACGAAGTGCTTAGTTCTACTCTCATCAAATACTACGACCTGGTGAAGGAACTAATAAAGGACTTAGAATTACGGGAGATTCAAAGGATTGGAAGAGAAGATAACGAGCTAGGCGATCTCGCTTTCGAAACGGCTACTTCGGATGAGCCACATGGCGAGCCTATCTCCTTCCTCGAAAATCCCGGCTTATGAGAGGGTAAAAATTCGGTGCATAGATGATCCCTCAAGAAATTGGACTCGGGAGAAGTGTTTGATCGAGGAAATGAAAGCATACTTAGAAAGTGGCGAGGCGCAGGAAGGACGAGAAGAAGGCTCGAGCTATCAAAAGAAAGCTCCGAGATATGTCATTCAAGGAGGTGACATTCGGAGATCTTATACTCGGCCATTGCTAAAGTGCATCCATCCCCAAGAGGTCGCCCTATTGATACACGAAGTGCATAGTGGAATTTGTGGTGGACACCGGGGGCGGGACTCTTGGCGACAAGTTAATCACATTGGGATACTACGGCCACACATGAGAGGCGACACTCACAACTTTGTTCAGCAATGTGATCAATGCCAAAGATTTGCCAACCTTCCCCGTGTGCCTACAACGGAGCGGACTCACGTGATCGCGGCTGGCCATTTGACATGTGGGGCGTCGACTGATTGGACCCTTCCCTCCCGCCCGAGGAAGCTGCAAGTACGTGATAGTGGCCATAGATTACTTCACCAAATGGGTTGAGGCCAAACCACTAGCTCGCATCACGAGAGGAAAATGCTATCAACTTCATACACGACTTCATTTGGTGTCGGTTTGGTTTTCCTCGAGCTATAGTGTCGACAATGGAGTTACAGTTCTCCCAGAGACTTTCGAAACGAGAGATGAAGCGAGTGGGAATCAAACATTGGAAATCCTCTGTCGCCTATCCTCAAGGAAATGGGCAAGGCTGAAGCGGCAAATAAACTTGTTCTATCTTCACTCGAGGCTGGGCTCGTAGGTCGACGAAACAATTGGTTGGACGAACTCCCCCTTGCTCTTTGGGCGGTTCGTACAACCGCTCGGGGGCCTACGGAAACCCCTTTTGCTCTCACATATGGGTCGGAAGGCCGTGGCACCTGCGAGCTCGAGATTCCCTACGGCTAGAGTGACCTTCTTTGATCAAGAGCGAGAATGACACCCACGGGTTGATCGACTTGGATCCCGATCGACGAAAAGCGAGAAACGACTACCTCCGAATGGTCAATTACAAGACGGACTAAAAGTTATCACGACAAGAAGGTCGAGGCAAGGTCTTTCCAAGTTGGAGATTATGTATTGAGAAAGATTGAGGCAACGGGTAGAAGGACCCAGCGAGAACAAGCTATCTCCTAGCGGGAAGGTCCCTATGTGGTCACTCGAGTCGTCGAAGAAGGAACCTACATGATAGCTCATCCGGAGGTGACGAGTTGAAACATCCTTGGCATGCTACTCACCTCATCAAATACTACTTCTAGTTTCAATTTCAAAGTTCAAGTTTATGTTAAAGCTAGTTTCGAATTGATGTAAAGCATGATTCCCACTTCAATGAAAAGAGCAGTTTATTCGATCAAACATAGTGTTACATTAATATCAACAAGCTCGACTCTTAGTCAGCTTCGTTCCAACAAAGCTCGATTCTTAATCAGCTTTGATTACTTAACAAGTCCGACTCTTAGTCGACTTTGTTCTAATGAGCTCGACTGCTTAGTCAGTTCATCTTAGCTCGACTCTTAGTCAGCTTCACCCTAATAGGCTCGACTCTTAGTCAGCTTCGTTCTAACAAGCTCGATTCTAAATCAGCTTCGTTCACTTAACAAGTCCGACTCTTAGTCGACTTCGTTTTAACAAACTCGATCCTTGGTCAGTTTGTTAGATTTAGCAGCTCGACCACTAGGTCGGCTACAATAATAATAACGAGGTTCGACTCATGGTCAACCTTGTTCACGAGGAAAAAGTTAACCAAGTCTGAGGTCGACTAAATCAACAAGATTAGGTCGCCTCTAGGCTCAAGTTGACTCATTTACCCTATCTATATCTAGCTCGACACTCACTTCAACAAGCATACAACATTCATGAATCAAAAGTCAGCTAAGATTAGATGCGATAAGTCTCCCAAAAGCGGGTCAAGACTTAAGAAAAATATACTTACAAAAATATTTTGCCTCCCAAAAAACTGGGCCAAGGCATTCGAATAATGCTAAAGCAAAAAACAAAAAACTGTTTGGAACTTG
This sequence comes from Adenophora triphylla var. japonica, assembly GCA_022495995.1. Taxonomy (NCBI): domain Eukaryota; kingdom Viridiplantae; phylum Streptophyta; class Magnoliopsida; order Asterales; family Campanulaceae; genus Adenophora; species Adenophora triphylla. The sequence goes on along the minus strand of JAFEMH010000140.1, from coordinate 754,036 downwards.
TTCATTACAAACCCAAACAAAACAATTTAGGAGTCTCGACCAGATAACGGCTTGGTCGTCGATGGACTCTACCCTCTTCCTCTCCTTGTTGCTGAGGGTCCAAAGGTTTACCCGACTCCGAATAGATTTGCTCATCTACTGTCTCCATGGCTTCAGCATCGTCAAGCTCCGCCAAAACCACATCGAAGTTTCTATCAATTACGGAGGAGCTTCCCACTTCTCGCGGTGGTCCTCTTCATCTTCTTGAGCAATGAAGGCCGGATCATTTTCGAGGTAGGGAACGAGCGAGTGGCCACCTCTAGCCGTCATATCATGCGGGATTCGAAAACCAACGAGCTAGCGCTCGATGGTAGCTGTCTGTTGGATCCACGGTGCTCGACGAGCCATATGCCTCTTCCCAACCTCGAGAAAGTCTGGGCCTTAGACACGATGGCATTATAATACTCGTCCCCCTCTTTAAACTTTTCAACCGCAACTTCGGTGGCGTTCTTAGCGCAGCAATGTCGGCGGCGGAAATTTTCTCAAAGCAAATTTCTTGAGGTCTTCTTGCCATTTCCCTCGTTCAAGCCAGACGATCTTCTTGCGGTTTGACCATGAGATCGTCCTTGTCCTTCAAGAGTTGGGAAGCTGTTGCCGGCTCCGTTTGGGTCTTCACCGGCTCCTTCCTCTCGGCCTCTTTCTCCGCTTTAACCTCTTTAAGCTTGGACTCGAGATGCTTCAAGGTCGGCTAGAGCTTTGGTCTTCACCGCCTCATTGGCTTCATAAGAGTTGTCCAAATCATTGTACGGCTCCTTCGAGATCCGCAAGCTCTTTAGCCTTTTTGGAATAGTCTGAAGGGCTTGTCTCTCCCTTTCATTGAGGCCCTCCAAGAGCTTTTGGCTGCTCGATCATGGTCGGTCTGCATTCCAAAGAGAACAAAGAAGTGTTAGCTCGAGACTTCGGTTGGTCGAGTAAAAGAATAAACGACTAAAATAAAAATGAAAGTAAAGAGTTACCTCGCAATGAGCAAGTCCGGATCGAGCGAGAACTCCTCGGGCGTCATACCCTTGTCGGCAAATTGAGCTAGCGAGGCTCACATCCAGCGATCTCCTCACGATGACTTGACCCCGAGTTCATAGTGGGATAAGAGCGGCTCATGCGATTAACTCCCTCGAGAGAAGGGACGTCGCTCAACCTCTGCATCATCTCTACAACAGATTCTTGATCAAGATGAGAGGAAGGGGGAGGAGGTAGAGGTGTTTGATTAGAAGAAACGGCCTTGCCCTTTCCAGACCTCAGCCTTTTCCTGGTGTTCAGAGCTTGATCATCGACCTCCTCGGCAGCATCATCATCATCAATCTCTACCACCTGCATAGGGCTAGATCACTGCTACCTCGGCTCCGAGAGGTCTCCATGTTAACATCTTGAATTGGGTCGGAGCTCGGACTTACTCTAGTCGACTTGGAAGATGCTTCACCTCCATCAGTAGCACCCACAGACTGGGTACCACTTTGCAAAGGGTCTTCCTCTTCTACCCCTTCCATTGGCACCATCCCGATGTTCTCCTTCGGCAAATTTGGTCCTCAGCGGCCTCTCTTTGCCTATCGGCTCGAGCATTGGCTTTCCCATGGTCTTTCCTCGCTTTCTTCTTATCGAAACCCCACGATGCGAACCATGTTAGCTTCTTGCTCAGAGTCGAAGCTATGACAAAATTAAAGTGAACAAGTATTAAATCGACATACGAGCAAAAGTTCTATATACGAGCAAAAGTTCTATATACGAGCAAAAGTTCTATGTACAAACACGACATGAGCGACTTGGTCATACTATGAGCAAGTTAGCAAGTTGCGAGTTAATTATTCTACGCGCAGAAACTATGTACGAGCTACAGTTCCAACCATGACTTACTCACCCTAGGCGAGTTGATCATTCATGCCAGTAATTCAATGAAAGGCACATAAAAGAAAAGCTGAGCAAAGAGATCTTACCACCAGCATGCTCCCCGTTGGTTTTGCAGTAATTCTTGTCCTTCTTACAAAACTGGCACTCATCCCCAAATTTTCCTAGGTGGTGAGTTATCCGATGCAGGTATATCAAACCCCTGGACACGGGGATAAGGGGCTCCACCACTCCGTCCCTGGCATCATTAGGCTTGAATAAAATTGTACTTGGTGGTAAGCAAACACTCCCAGTGATGGGCCTTCTCGACACTAACCGGCATAAAGCCTGTACAAACTAAGATACCAAGACGGCTCCCAAAAGTCCCTCTCATCTATGGCTTCGGTCTCACCGTTGGGCGATGGAAATTCCCATCCTAATCTACTCTCTACCACCACAACGTGCGAATTCCGACCACTTGTGTTTCTTGGGTAGATTGGTGAAAAGTTTGGGAGATTTAGGCTTAGAGGGAGTGCGATGCTCGAGATCCCGCCCACTATATTTGATGGTAAAAACTCTTTAAATACCCTCATACGGGGCTCGTATCCTAAAAATCTACACACCATGGCAAAGCACACGAGGACCTACAAGTATTAGCTCCAAGTGAAGGGGAAGGGCATTTGCACATTCTAGAAATTCATTGATAAAAGGGTCAAGAGGCAACTGAGGCCGGCAACAAGCGGCCGTAAAAGAAAGCAACCTTGGTAGCATCCTTAGTGAAGGTCGACCTATACTTTTTCATGAATTCCTTACGGGTATATATGGTTACTTGGTAATCCAGTGGGTCGACTTCGCAGAAATCCTTGATCATGCTTGTACCTAGAGGGCAAATTCGATTGCCACGCGATGGCCCTTGGGGAACATAGCCCCTCTCATTCTTGCTGGCACCACATTGGGCCCAAATGCGTTGACAATTCGAGGACCGAGAAGACGTTGAGGCGGCGTTCCCTTCTTGAGTCGTCATATGCGTACAAGCAAAAGAGGAAGCGGGGAGTCGGTCCTATGATCATGTTCGGTCGACCTACCTAAGGACGACCTAGACTCCCACAGGGAAACCTATCCTATTTCTAAGGAAGGAGGGCTTATGGACGTCCCTAACATAAAACAGGGTGATATGGTCAAGCAATTCATGGAGCAGGATGAAAAGTGACAACATTTGAGTCGTCAATCACCACATTTTCAATTTCTCCTACAATGGGCAGCCCTATCTCAGTGTAATTCAATCCCCAACTAGTCAAAATGGAAGCACACTCATCCAGGGACATCACTCTCCACTCACCGTTCACATTCTTGCATGCCCTACGGTTAACGATGCGGTAACCATACCACGCTCTGGTTCGCAACTAAAGGTCCTAGCCATGGCGGAAAAGGAGAACAGATGCATAAATTAAAACCACTAAAGCAAAGATATGAAAGAAATACCTTAATTAATTGCAGAAGGTGGTTTCGTTCTTTGGAGCGAGAGCTGAATTTAAATCTTCTTTGAGATCCCTTGATTATCGCGGAGAAGAAGAAGTTCTAGAGCAGTAAAAGTTCTAAACAAAGAGGGATTTCTCTATTTATATTTTCCTAAATTTGGAAAGGGAAAAGAAAATCAAAATTAATTTTCCAAAATTAAAGATTGAGGCGGTTTTCGAGAAGGAGTTCCAAACGTCAGGTCAGTAATCATTACAAAAATGGCGCTCCTTCATCTCCCACCGTTCATAGCCAACGATCGGGATGTTGCCACGTCATCATGGTCGACCTATTTCAAAGACTAGCATCGACACTGCGAGTAAAGCAATTTTTATCAAAGAAATCTTCTTAACTTCCAAGTCGACGAAGTCAACTCGAAAGTTGGGGGCCACTGAACATACCAAAAGTGCCGAGTTTGGCCCAGCAAGTAAAGCCCAATCACAAGCAGCCTTGGCCATCACATTCTCAATGAAGCCGACCCAATCGAGACAAGGCCCAAAGCCCGTCTCTTGTATCGGTCGACTAAGCCCGTGGTCCGACCTACCGGGTCCCGACCTAACTTAGTCCGACCTCGTGATCCAAATCACAATTCGGGTACGAACCATGCTCTACAGACGGTCAGGCCGACCATTCCACGAGTGACGACCTCGACCTAAATCAACAAGTGACGACTTAACACTTGCCGGCTTATTTGGTTGAACAATCTTCATAACCACATCCCTATAAATCAGGGACCGTTATAGACATGTTCCCACGTCCAAGTAACTGCCGCTATAATCTCGGAGGACATGTCGCCTCCCCAAAAATACATCACTCTTGCCTATAAATACTTCATCACTACCAAACGGTGGGAGGTAACTGCCATTTTGTATTCTGAGTTCATTATTCAATACATTTTGAGCTATATACAACTGTGATCTTACTCTCACGCCCGAGCGTCCTCGCCGGAGACACATCCGGCTAGTCGTGGGTTCTGTTTTCAGGTCAAGAAGCCAGGTGATCAGTCCTGCCACGTGGAGGAAGATTGATAAGCACATTTCCTGCTGCATCAATAATAATATATATCTATTTAATAAATGAGATGGTGTAATATGGTTCTTGTGCTTATTTAAGTTCGATATACCAAACAATTTATTTAATTTCTTTTACAAAAAATATTTGAAGCATTGTAAATAAACTAATAATAAATTTGTCGATTTTTGTATTCGTCTAAAAAAATTGTGTATTTATAAAGACGAATATCAGGGAAGATGCCCATCAGTTATAAAATTTTGATTGAATTTTATGTCAATATTAGAAGAAATAAAGATAGTATAAATTGGTATTTTAAAAGAGGGAGAGGAAGAAGTGGGTTCTGTTTGATGAGGAAGTGGGGGTTTTGGCCATATTTTTTTTTCATTTAACGTAATTGTTAGTATTTTCTTTTTCTTCTAACAATTAAATAAGTTAAATTGAAAATAAATATCATAATTATGTTCATAATGAGTTCATGTAAATCAATATGACATGATTTTTTAGATGTACGAGCATGAGTTGATGGAAATTTTCCATTTGAAAAATAATGATATTAATTGTTATTAGATAACTGTACTATCCTGTTGATATGACTAAATCTTTTGTTTTTATTTCAAAAATTCTCTTTATCAAAAATAAATAAAATATCACCTTCTTTTTACTAGATTTCTAATCTTCACTTTTTTTAACTGATTTCAATAACTTATTTCGTATATGATAAACAAGTTCGTCTGTTTTATTTAATTTTTTAAATGATTAAATACTACAGAATTGTATATAGAGAAATGCATAATCCTTATTATTTCTGTTTTATTTCTATTTTATTGATTTCTAATTTTTATGTACTGACAATGTAACCTTTAAGGAAGTATTCTATAAAGTATAAACGAATTTAGTTTTTGATTTATTTTAGTTCAATTATTTATTTTTTAAATATATAATAACGCCCCGTACATCGCATGGAAGTCAATCTAGTTAATTTTAAAGACAAGGAAAATATCAAATGCATATAAACAAACGACCTCTATGATTTCAAGTGTTAATACCTTCTTCAACTTCAACAACGGTTTGGTGCAAAATTTGCACTATTTTCTATAATTGTACAATTTTGTATCAAATTTCTCCAACAATTTGCTTTAAATCTTATTTCAAATAAAAATGTTTTTAAAACATTCATTATTATTTCACTTATAAAAATATAATACGTTATTTATATTTTATATTATGAATTTTTTTCATATATATCAAGAAAAAAATTAAACAAAAAGATTTTTTTTTAAAAAAATAGAAAGAAAAACGGAATAGTGTAGCTCTATTCTTTACATCAAATTTGGTGAAAAAATAGAGTTGTTTCATAATATAATAGAGTAAGATTTAAAATTTTATTGAAGTAAAATAATGTTATATCTTAAAATTTTAAAGTACCGTTAAAAATGTTCTAAATTATCATTAATGGAATAAAAAACCACTTTCAACCCCCAACCAAACCCACTTGACTAGGGGTGGAAATGGTTCGATTTAGCTCAATTTGGACAAATTTAGAAGTCAAACCGCTAGCATCGGTTTGAAGAAATTTCAAACCGAGCTAAACCATAAAAAAATTCAGGTCGAGCTAAACCGAACCGCTATGATTCGATTTGATTCGGTCTAAACCGCGGTTTGATTTTGCGGTTCAGATCACGGTCCAAACCGCGATCTAGACCACGGTCCAAACCGCATATGAAACCATAATTTTTTTGTTAACCATTTTATGACTAATGAATATAAATAAGTACTTAGAATAAATACAAGCATAACTTGATTACTTTGAAACTAAAGTACCAAATACCAATCACCAAACAACAATCATAGAACAATCTTTAAAGTAGAATACAAAACATACCATATGAAAATTACAAACAACAATTTTAAAGTTTCAATTACCAAACAACAATCTTAAAGTATCAATTACCAAACAACAATCTTAGAGCTATCAAGAAAAACTCTACTATAATTCTTGTAGTAGCACATTAAATGTAAACACAATAGTTCGGTTTCATGGTTCAAACCGCGGTTCGATCTTAAACGGTTTAGCTCAGTTTGGCTCGGTTCGATTTAGGAGTGTCAAACCCTAAGCTGAGCTGAACCACGTGGTTTATTAATTTCTCAAATCGAGCTAAACCACTTATATATAAAAACCAAATTAAACCACACGATTTGACTCGATTCAACTCCAAACCGCGATTTGAACCAAACCATTTCCATCCCTACACTTGACTTCATAATAACAAAACGACAAACAAACAGTGGGCAACAAAGTCAAATTAGGGGAGCACCAGTATTCTGTATTCTCCCGTATCCTTATCTCAATTGAAGAACGGAGGAAATATTTTCTCCGTCTCAATAAAAGCTTCATCAATTTTTTAAAAGGGCATCTCGTTAAAAGTTTCACCTTTTTTAAAATGACAAAAAAATTTTACTATTTCATTCATTTATTTTCTCTCATATTTTACTATTACACTTACAATATTTTTTAAATTTACTATTTTCTTCACTCATTCTTTTTTCTATTTTATTATTACATTCACAATATTTTTTTCATTTATCAATTTTCTTAATTTGCATATCAAACCAAAATGATAAAGCATTTATCGGGAAGGAGGAAGTATACGGCTACAAAACAGGATAACCGATAACACTACGCCGGCAATTTCTGTTGGGGGAACATTGTAGGTCCCCTGTTGTTGCTGTAGCAAATCAAGCGGCTCAAAACCATTCGTCAGTCAAAAATCCCATTATATTTGGACCCACCTAATTTGTAACCGACAGTGGACAGTCAGAGGTGGACTCCCAATTTTGGATATTTCTTGGTGGAGGTCGGTGATTTGCCAGCAGGGTAACTTTATCAACTACCCAACTGCCTTTGCCTCCTCTCAGTCTCATTGATACTTGATAGTATTATCCATTCCTCTAATCCTCTCATAATAAAATTGTTAATTTCTCAACATTTATACTCCCTCCGTTTTGGGATAATGCACACTTTTTAGTTTGACACAGAAATTAAGATAAAAGGTGAAAAAGGTGATGTATTGTAAGTGTAAATGGTTGGGTAAAAAAGAAAAAGTGAAATAAGTGGGTAATGGTTGTGAGTAGAGAGAAATGGATCTCATTTCCATTTTAAGAAAATGCAGATTATTGTGAGAAATCCAAAAAGAATCGTTTTACAGATTATCGTGGGACAGAGGGAGTATAAAATACGGAAGTATGCTTTACTGTTTTACAAATATTTGTACGTTGAAAAAATTACAATTGCAATTTAAAAGTACACTTTTTTTTTCTAATTTAAAATTTATTTTATTGACTTTATACTATAATTAATGAATAATTACAAAATATGATCAACAATAGTAATAAATAGTATTCAGTTGAGGATATAATTGTCTAAAATAGTATTAAAAAAACAAATACTTCCTCTTTTTCATCCGAAAAAGTACAAAATAACCCTTGCACGAAAATTAAATAGAGTGATAGTGGAGTAATTAAGTGTTGTAAGTATTAAAAGTGAGTTAGCAGAGAGAAACTGGGGTATAAAATAGTAAGTACTCCCTCCATTTCGGTAGAAATCACACGGTTACTGTTTACGCGTAAATTAAGAAAAAAATAATGGAGAAAATGTTGTGAATATAAAAGTAAAATAGGAGAGAGAATGAGTGCAGGGAATAGTAAATTATAATGGTGTTGTGAGTATTAAAATAATGTAGGAGAAAGAATGAGGGAAGGGAATAGTAAAGATTTTTTGCCATTTTAGAAAGTGTGTGATTTGTAGCGGGATGTCCAATAAGAAAAATGTGTGACTTGTAGCGGGACGAAGAGAGAATAGTTATTGTCAGTATTATAAGTGGGTCTCATAAATTAAAAAATATTAAAAAACTTTTCATTTAGAAAGTATGTCTTTTTAAATGAGACAAATAAAATTAAATTATATGCCTTTTTTGAATGGGATGAAGAGAGTATTGAATAGGTAAATAACGGCATTTTTGTAATTCTATAATTTTTATTTTTAAATATTTTGTCATTTCTGGAATAAGCAGATTAATATTTATAACTGAAATAAAAAAGTGGGATAGAAAGAGGCAAAAGAGTAACATTTATTTTGAAAAGAACACGACATTTAAGATAAGAGGAGATTTGCCGCCGTATAATCATCGGATCATTTCCTCGTTCTAACTTGTTGTAAGTATGGGTGTTCACGGTCTGAATTGATTCAGATTTTATCAAAATTTTTTAAAAAATAGAATCGAATTAATTGTTTGATTTTGCCTAAATTCAGGATCATGATTAGACCATTATATTACAGAATCAATCACATTGGTCCGATTCCAATGGTTCGATTCATGTCCGGTTTCACAAGTTACACTACTATATATTTTTTCTAAAGATAAAATATGCAACAACTAATTTTTTCATGAAACCAAAATATAGGGCGATTACATAAACAAAGTTCAAATAAAAATATTTAGACATGCAGCAAATTAACTGAAATAGGAACAAAGTTCAAATAAAAAATATAGGACGATTACATTACATAAACAAAGTTGAAAGCCGAAAACTGAAAGTTTCATGCTTAATAACAGTAAGGCAGTAGCTTGAAAATAAACATGATTCAGACCCTAATAACTAAATTCAGATGCAAAATTGTAAAAAAATTGAAAATACGAGTAGATTGGAGGTAGAGACTGAGAAAGTATCATCAAAATCTCATTAAATAATTACCTTTTATTGAAGATTTGAGAGGCAAAATAACATAGTAATGATGTTCTGCAATCTCGCACGAAAAAACAGATCTGCGTCGTAGATTAATTACTTCTGTTACAGCTGCGCCGTCGATAGAGATCGATGGTGGTGCCGTGGTTGGACAATTGAGTCAAAATCAGGGCGCCGCCATGAAAAATCAATTTGATTTCTAGGGTTGAGAATTGAGATGAGAGAAAGACGAGAGAGGGGAAAAGCGTAGAGAGAGGGATAGAAAACTAAACGGAGGAAATGAAAGAGATATGATAGGATTAGGGTTTTTGTAAACTTGTAATGTCGCTGGATGGATGAGGTCATAGTAATTTTTTTATTTTTTTTGGACATTAGGAATTTGAAATTATGAATAAATAAAATAAATAAATAAATAAATAAATAAATATATATATATATATATATATATATATATATATATATATATCCTCCCTCAGTCCCATGTCATTGTGAACCATTTTTTTGGGCACAATAATTAAGGAGTATTATTAAGATAATGAAAATGTGTGGTAGGAAATGAAGAGAGAGAATGAGTGAAGTTAATAGTAGGTTGGTTGAATAAATTGTATGGTGAAAAATGAAGAGAGAGAATGAGTGGGTGGGGTAGGGTGAATATAAAATAATAAATTTGTTTTCATTTTGGGCAGTTTGCATTCACGTGGGACGGACCAAAATGGAAATAAGTTTGCATTCACGTGGGACGGAGGGAGTATATATATATATATATACTCCTCCGTCCCGAACAATCTTCACACTTTCCCTTTTGGGCGTCCCAAAACTTACTTCACACATTTAAAACTTACCTAAAATGGAAAGGAATCTTTACTATTCCCTCCACTCATTCTCTCTCCTACATTATTTTAATACTCACAACACTATTATAATTTACTATTTTCTCCACTCATTCTCTCTCCTATTTTATTTTCACACTCACAACACTTTCAATATAATACTCCCTTCTTAAAATCAGTGCAAACAGTGTTTGTGAATTATATTCTGGGACGGAGGGAGTATATATACTCCCTCCGTCCCGGAACAATCTTCACACTTTCCCTTTTGGGCGTCCCAAAACTTACTTCACACATTTAAAACTTTCCTAAAATGGAAAGGAATCTTTACTATTCCCTCCACTCATTCTCTCTCCTACATTATTTTAATACTCACAACACCATTATAATTTACTATTCTCTCCACTCATTCTCTCTCCTATTTTATTTTCACACTCACAACACTTTCAATATAATACTCCCTCCTTAAAACCAGTGCAAACAGTGTTTGTGAACCAAGTTCCGGGACGGAGGGAGTATATAAATATTATACATAATATATACATAATCGGTTCGGTCCGGATTCGATTCAGGACCATATATATTTTTTCAAAAATCAGGATCAACTCAAATAATCTGTTCCAAATAAATTTGGAATCAGAATCAAACCAATTCTATTAGATTGATTCGATTTTCATTGATATGATTCGATTCTGTCAGTCAATTTGTTATTCAGTCCTAGTCCTAGCTGCAAGTTGGAAACAAACGTGTCTTCTTTTTTCCACCCATGAAGATTTCAAACAAGATTCTGAAAGGTACTGGACTTGGACCTAAATTAAATTAAATTAAATTAAATTAAAGTGATTAGATTTGTTGAAGTAAAAAAAACCATTCAACATTCATGAGGGATACAACCAGGGAGGGACGGACCCACACATACACGAGCGGGAGCAATTGTACCTACTGAATTTCCCCCTCCCCCCCCCTCCCCCACACACACAAAAAAATGTACTTTTCTACTTATATGTTTAAACTGCAAATTTGATGTAAACAACGGTGAATCAGTGATAAGGAGTTGCAGTTTTGTTCTTCAGAACAAGTGTTCGAAATCCACTGCTTGCAATCTACTCAGCTCTGCCCATTACAAAATGCGCAAAAGCCCCATTTTGATATCTCATTACAAAAGGCACACTATCAAAAAAGAAATATTTTAATATTGTTTATTTATGGGACATACTAGTTATACTCATATCATTTATTCACTCACTACTTTCTATTCCACTTTCTCTCTCCTACTTTAATTTTCACACTCACAACACTTTCTCTATTATACATTTTTTATTTTTGAACAAATCTCATTTTATGTATTTTGTAATGGGACGTAGAAAATATTTTGTTAATTTTAATCTCAACTTTTTAAGAATAAAATAAAGAAGTTCTTACAATATAATTATGAATCATAGACTATATAACAAAAAGGAGGAATATAATTTTCTTCCAACAAAATAATTGATATCATGAAATCTAAAAAAATGTTCCTAAAAACTATTGACATTTTACACGCAGACTTATTTTTATTTTTATAATAAAAGAGAATATAATAGCGATAAAAAAAATTCTAAATATGTTTTTAGTAAATGATTGGAAATTTTTAATGATTATAGAAAATTGCAATAATTTTAAGTAATTGTAATATTAATTTGAATATATTTTTATTGTGTACATTATTATAAAGCAAAATAAAGATGATTAAGGTCGTGTTTGTTATTGCGTTTCAACCCAAACTAGAGTTTAAAACGTGGCTTTCGTCCAATAAGCGTAGCAATAGCACGACCAAAGAAGCAGCTTTACCCAAACGGAGGCTTCATTCATGCCGCTCTTATAGGTAGCGTTTATCCAACAGGCTAAGTATGAAACGGCAGAAAAAAACTACATGCAGACATAATTATCCAGTCAGGGGCGGAGCCAGGGGCGGGGAGGGGGCACTCGCCCCCCCCCCCCAGCGGCGGAAATGCAGTGGAATTTTTTTTTTTTTGCCCCCCCCCATATTTTTGTTATATATGTATATATATAATTAACTTTAAAATTAATACCAGTGAGTGGTGTGGTTCAGCGGTAGAAGGGGTGAAGTTAAAGCCTTTGGTCCATGTTCAAACCCTGCTACCTACATTTTCAATTAATTTTATTTGTCTTCCATCTTTGCTATTCTTTCTCTTAACAGTTTTGTTTTTCTCTTTCTCCTAATTTCCTCACATTTTTTCAATCTTAATTAATTAGTTAGGCTTTTCCCATTTTTTTTGTTTTTGGTCTTTCTTCCTATTATCCCAAGTTTAATTAGCAAATTTGATTTTCTTTTTTGTACGAGTAATATATTTTAATAAATTGTTTGCAGTATTCAACATTATTTCAATCGTTTTTTGAATTATTTACTTTTATCATTTTTGTTAACTAAAATACATTGTATTTCATGGATCCGACCCATTTTTTACTTGTCCGACCCGAAAATTTTTTTCTTGCCCCCCCCTCGGCCGATTCCTGGCTCCGCCCCTGATTATCCTTCTTTTTTTAATTAATAAAACAACTAAAAAACTTATTTTGAAATAGAGTAAAAAAAAAAAAGTTAACAACCTTATCCTCCAGAGACTGGGACGGAGGAAGTATTATGCATGTCATTATCTTCATTTTTACTAAAAAAATTATGTGAAGTTATAGTTTAAAAAGAGACTCACTTGTAAAACAAATAACAATTAACCACTTATTTCACATTATCTCTTCTATTCTACGGAATTAGCTATACTCACAACACATTATATTTTTTATTACTTATTGTGCCAAACTTATTTGTGCAATTTACTTACTGATTTTTTTTTGCCTCCTTTAAATTTTTTGGGTCCGGCACAGAATAAAAGTAGTAACTTTATTAATTTTTGCACTTTTTGGTTTTAAAAAAATATAACTATATACTTTTGATTGATGCTCATTTGAGAAAAAATATATATTATTATATCAATTTTTTAATTCCAAAGATAATGTCGATCCCTTTAAATTATAGCAATAATCATATTTTATATAATTAAAATATGTAATAATTTAGTACTCAATGATTCTAAGTAAGAGATTAGTAAAAAAAAAAAAAAAACTGGAGAAGGAATGGTAATGAAGTTGATTGTGCTGACGCTCATAAGTCATAAATAAGACCAATAATAATGGGAGCGGGATATAAATGGTTCGGTTCAAAATCGCAATTTGAGATCGAATCAAACAAAATCATGTGATTTGGTTTGATTTGCAAGTATGAAAAATTCGGTTCGATCTCAAATATTGACAAATCATATGGTTCAGTTTGGTTTGTGGTCTGACCCTCCCAAATCAAACCAAACAAAACCAAACCAAACCAAATCAAATCGCGGTTTGAGACCGTGTGACCGAACCACCAAATCGAACCGCGAGATCAAATCGTCGAACCAAACCACATTACATAAACTAATCATAACCCTTGTTTTGTAACTTATTTAATATTTTTGTATCTTTATTAAAATTTACATAAACTAATCATTAACTCATGTTTTGTATTTTATTTAATATTAATTTCATCATTTGTTATTTTCATTACGACACATAAATAACCAAGTTCTCTCCACGATCACCATTGTAAAGTGTTTCTCTTCCTTCGACCTCTCTCTTCCTCTAGTCTCTTAAACACTCGCATTTTTCGCTCTTCCTCCATGATCACGAAAAATTTAAACAATATAAAATGAGTTGCGGTCTGAATCATAGTTTAAACAGTAGTCTAAATAATGATCTGAACCACGGTCTGGACCGCGATCTGAACCGCATAATTGAACCGCGATTTGAACCAAACCGAACCAAATCATAGCGGTTTGGTTTGATTCGATTTAAATTTTTTTATGATTCAATTCAATTTGAAATTTTTTCAAACCGATAACTAATGATTCGATCTGTAAATTCTCCCAAATCGAATCATTTACACCCCTAAATGGGAGTGGTGGGTCCAAAAGGATTAGGAAAGAAAACACATTTTAAGTCAAAGCGATTCAAAACTCGTATCACGTGAGATTCTTCCAGGCTGGTAGTAGGACCCGTCCTACGTTGAAGTCATCTTGAAACTGATTTGTTTATAGGGGGAGGTTAGGCTTTTATTGAGAGAATTGATCAGAGCCGTTTGATTTAAGTTAATTAATCTCTTGATTAGGAACTTAACAGCTGTAAAATTTGGGAAAGTTAGTCAAAAAAGCAAGATGGAGCCCACTTGCCGTTTCGTTATGTATTAAATGATGATAAACAGCTCCTGCTTAACTGTTATGTCCTAAACGCTCCCTAATTATTATTATTTGTAGAAGCTACGTAGGAAATATACACTCTGCTCCCGGGATGATGCATGATTTTTGAACAATTATTTTAGATTAATTTAATTATTTTAATGAAAATGTTAAATTTGTTAACAATAATATTATTGATGAGTATCAATTACAAATTTTAGATTTGCATTATTATAATTAAATCAATCTATGATTACTGCTAAAATTATTACAAGGGTGTCGAGGAAATAATTACAGAAATTGTAAATAAAATACAATTAATAATAAACTGAAAATACAAAGGATAAGTTGTTGAAGCTGATGCACGAGCCCAATGAAAACAACTGTCTCCTTAAAACATATTCGACCCCTCACCGAGTGTGCTTGAGTTTGCTTGGGTCGCTTGTCTCCCAGGATAAAACGTGCGGACCGGGGGCACTTTGCACCTAAAGTTTCCGGCAAGCTGAATCGAGCTTGGACTAGATCACCTCTTGATGTTACAATGCAAGCTAAGAGGCCAAAGAAAGAAATACAAGATGCACCAAGAGAATATGAAGGAGGATTTCAGAAGATAGTTGTTTTTCTCTGCTGTGTTTTCTCTTTAGTGTTCCAAAAGGTTCTTCTTTTTGTTGTTAACAAACAACAATATATAGTTCTCCAAAAGCCAAGATCAAAACTGAATAATATGATTTAATTAGGTAATAAACAACATTATTACGAAATTAATCAGTCATTAATTCGAAAATATTAACCATAATGATTTTCGGTTTCAATTTCCACATTTAATACTTGGCTGTTACATATCTGCTCGGCCGAGTCATGTGCCTTGCTCGGCCGAGCAAGGCTGTCCAGAAACTTTTGCCAGGATCTGCTCGGCCGAGCATGGCTTTTCAGAAACTTTGTCATTCTGCCATGCTATGCTCGAGCGAGTCAATCACTCAGCTCGACAGAGCATATCAGTCAAAGTCAAAACCATTTTTGATTTACAAAATCAAAATTTATTAGCAAAATGTGAACCACATACTTTGAGCATTCATATTTTATTCATCCAAAACCCATTTTGGATAAATAAATATTTGATTTCTTGTTCACATGGAGTAGAACACAAACACATTCACAATTAAGTAATTTGATAAAATTACCCTTGAGAAAATAATCCATTATTTCCTTCAAACCACACTATTTTTCCAACAATCCCCCACATGAAGAAAATTTATGAGGATAGGTGATAAAGTCCGGCAGTCGAAAACCTGCATAAGATAGGTAGGGATTTTTCCTTTGAACCTTCCCTTGTAAACGCATATTTACTCTACTCAC
The DNA here is from genome assembly GCA_022495995.1 of Adenophora triphylla var. japonica. NCBI lineage: Eukaryota > Viridiplantae > Streptophyta > Magnoliopsida > Asterales > Campanulaceae > Adenophora > Adenophora triphylla. The sequence continues at coordinate 738,465 of JAFEMH010000140.1, read as the reverse complement.
TAATCAGTAGACACGATGTCCTTAAACTGCTAGTTTTTTGTGTAGCTGATCATATACTTTACACAGGTATCTCCCTAACACAATTCAGCTCTCATAGTTGTGTCCATTAATGACCCTGGATCACAATGCCTAGTTCTGTGAGAAAGTCTAAGAATTGAGCCTCACACAATTCTCTTCGAAGCGGCCTCTACTTCTTTCTTACATAGGTGATTCTTTTAAGTAACCCATTTTACTTCACATAAGAATCATTAAAAGCCATAGGCTTAACCTCATTCATCTCGGGATGTCACTTTAAGGAATGGGTATGGGGTTGACCCCAATAGTGATGCTACAAGTCTTTTAACAGTTAGGTTGTCCCTTTGAACCTAGATCTTGGGATCTCCAGTCAACTAGGTTGGGTTTTCCGCTGTAGTTAACTTCTCAAGAGGCTTTAATCCCATTCCCAATGTCAACTTTGCAACTATCTCTTTACTTAACCCTTTGGTTAGCGGATCCACCAGATTATCTTTTGACCTTACATAGTCAATAGATATAGTGCCAGTTGCAAGTAGTTGTTTAATGATATTATGTCTTCGACGTATATGTCTAGACTTACCATTATACATATGACTTTGTGCCCTACCAATAGCAGATTGGCTATCGCAATGTATACTAATTGCGGGCACAGGCTTTTCCTATCTTGGAATATCTTCTAGAAATTGGCGTAGCCATTCGGCTTCTTCACCACATTTATCTAATGTTATAAATTCAGATTCCATGGTTGATCTGGCTATAACAGTTTGCTTAGAAGATTTCCATGATATAGCTGCACCTGCTAATGTGAATAAATATCCACTTGTAGACCTTGAGTCTTTGATATCTGATATCAAATTAGCATCACTATATCCTTCTATCACCGCTGGATGTCTAGTGTAATGTAATTCAAATCACGAGTATATCTTAAGTACCTTAGTACTCTTACTATACCCTTCCAATGATTTGTTCCAGGATTACTTGTGTACCGGCTTAACATGCTAACGGTATAAGCAATATCCGGCCTAGTACAACTCATCAAGTACATTAGACTTCCGATGATTCTCGAATACTCTAATTTAGACACCGGTTCATCTCTATTCTTTGATAAATGAAGAATAGGGTCGATTGGAGTACTCGTTATTCCATTGTCATCCTTGCTAAATTTCTCAAGAATTTTATCCACATAATGAGATTGACTTAACACAAGTCCGTTGGATATTCTAAAAATTGTAACTCCAAGGATTACGTCCGCAAGTCCCATATCTTTCATGTCAAACTTCGAATTCAACATGTCTTTCGTGGATTTGATCATCTTATCACAACTCCCTATGATAAGCATGTCGTCTACATAAACACAAAATGACATAGCCATTTTCCGTGGTTTTATTATACACACATTTGTCACACTCATTTATTTTAAATTCACTTTACATCATGGCATTATCAAATTTTTGATGCCACTGTTTTGATGCTTGTTTCAAGCCATATAATGACTTTACTAAATCTCCATTTAGAAAAGGCTATTTTTACATCCATTTGATGTATTTCAAGATTTCTCAATGCGGCAATTGCAAGTACAACTCTTATTGACGTTATTCTCGTGACTGGAGAATACGTGTCAAAATAGTCTAGGCCTTCTTTTTGTCTGTAACCTTTAATTACATGTCGGGCCTTGTACTTATCAATTGTTTCGTCCGCCTTCATTTTCCTTTTGAAAATCCACTTATATCCTAATGGTTTGCTTCCCGGGGGAAGGTCCACTAATTCCCATGTGTGATTTTGCAAAATTGAATCAATTTTACTTTTAATTGCTTCCTTCCACAAATGTCCTTACGAAGAGCTAGCGGCTTCTTTGTAACTTTGTGGTTCACTTTATACCATATAGGTTAGAAAGTCCGGACCATAGGATTTTTCAATCCTAGCTCTTTTGCTCCGTCGAGGTTCCACCTCTTCTTCTTCACTTTTATCTTGAACGTGTTCTTCTATTGAATTTATTACCCTAGTCGATGAGCTTGCCTCATTTCTTGACTTACACGGGAATATATTCTCAAAGAACGACACGTTTACAGATTTCATTATAGTATTTTTGTGTATAGCTTCAATCTTCGACTCATACACAAGAAATCTATAAGCACTACTGTTATGTGCATATCCAATAAATATGCAATCAACAGTTTTAGGTCCAATCTTCACCTTTTTAGGAGGAGGTATGGCTACCTTTGCAAGACACCCCCACACTCTCAAGTGTTTATAACTTGGCACTCTTCCATACCATAGTTCATAAGGAGTTTTGTCTTATTTCTTTCGGGGTATTTTATTTAACACATAGTTAGCCGACCACACGGCTTCCCCCCACATGTTATCCGGTAATCCCGAACTTAATAACATGGCATTCATCATTTCTTTTAATGTTCGATTTTTCCTTTCGACAACACCGTTTTGTTGGGGTGTATAAGGTGCCGAGGTTATATGTTTAATCCCATCTGTCCATTACAAAAAAACAGTATAAATCGAGATACGAATATGGGCTTGTCCGGGCAAGACCCAAGTGGATTGGGCCCTAAACATAATCCATCAAATTTCAGTTCCGAGGGAAGACCTGGGCTTCCTCGTACATGACACCTCGGTATTACCTAGGCTGACCAAGGCCAAAGCAGGTGCAAGTGCAATGACCAAGGCCCAAGTCAAGGACCGAGGAGACTCCCCTCCAAGGCCGAGATGCCCTCTCTTGGCGACGAGGATGACTCTTCGGCTATCCCATCATAGCTCTTCGGCTATCTTATTCCTTCCCCGTCTTATCATATTCCGACCATGCTATAAATGACGAGGAAGGAGCTATCCCGGCTTACGGACATAGTTGCAGATATAACAGTCCTAGTCAAATAAGGATACTACGGCAGTTATAATCTTATCAGGATTGTGACTATTATTTATCCCAATTCAAATCTAACAAGGACTCCTCAACATATATAATTCTCTTAGGATTATATCTTATCTCTTTACAAGTCCAAGTTCAACATGGATTCTACATATTTATTCCTATAAATACAAGCCATTATTTTCATATTTTGGTACATTATCTTTTTGACCCTAAACTCTGTCAAATTGATTTCTCTCTCTCTCTCTAAATGTATACTTACTCTCATGTCGGAGGGCCTTCGCCGGAGAAGCCTCGGCTTAATTTACGTTTCTTGTTTTGTTTTCAGGCTATTCAATCGTCGGAATACAACCGACCGCTGGATTTGGGCTGATTTGATCTTTTTGGCTGCATCAGTTTGGTTCCATTGCCGGGAATCGATTCAATCACCCATTGAATAGCTTGAATTCCGTTCACCTAAAGCTTTGTTTTCGGCCTGAAATTTCTTATTTTTGGCCTAAAATTGTCGTTTTCGTCTGAGAAACGTTTCGCCTGGTACATTCGTTAACTGGGAAAGTTGTTTTCGCCTGGAAAATTGTATTTTGACATTCAAAATTCGTTCTGTTTGGATCGGAATTGCTTGTTTGGCCGAAAAAGTTGTTATTTTGGCCGGAATTACTGTTTTGCCAGAATTCGTTGATTGGGAAATTTGTTCACTGGAAATTTTGGGCCGTTTGCAATTTTTGTGTGGATTCTTGATAAGAAATTCAATTTGCACCAAAATTCTGCTTCAATGGAGGACGGAAATACCATCAGCATTACCAATGAGGAGAACCGAGCTCAGGGAGACGAGTTCCCTCCCACCAACGAGATGTTTCCACCTCCTCCTCCTCTGAATGACGGGATACCTCCCCTCAGCATGACTCTTCGTTCCAAAAATTAGCCAGCTGCTGAGGGAGAGGGTACCAACCCTCCTCATCATAATCGTCCACGAGGAAGACGAGCTACGAGCAAGAGGACGACGAGGAACGCAGAAGCAGGATGAGCTGAGAACACCCAGCCCGTTGACCGACGTACACTATTGCACCAACACTACGTCTATAAGCCCCTCGTATTACCATGGAGCCTGAGAAGCGAACTGTCCCAAAATGGCTTGCGGAGCCATGTCAAAGCTAACTGGGCTTGAGAAGTCGTGAATCGACCCATTCAGAGATGATGACCCGAACCCAGGTGATGTTGTGAAGTAGTAAACTGACCCCTTCCAAGTGATGACCCGAACCAGGGCGATGTTGTGAAGTAGTAAAGCCGGCCCCTTCCAAGTTGTGGGGCGAAAGCCAGCTGATTCAATCTGGTGGTGAGATCGAGAGGCACCGGGCGGTTTGACCTAGATCGGTTTGTTGAGGAGTATCGAGCTGTAGGGGCGAGATGTACTGACCGACCAAACTGGGATCACTGGCCCGGCTGACCGGGAGGCTTTGGAGTAGCGAATCGACCCATTCCAAGGCAGCGGCGGTAAAACAGACCGATTGAAACCTAAAGGTGAAAACCGAGAGGCGCCGAGGAAGTTGACCAAGATCGGGCTGTTGAGGAGTATCGATACGATGAGGCCGAGAGGCAGGCTGAGTGATAGGCTGGGGGATGCTTGGCCCATTAGTAGTTCCACATAAAAGGGAACAGGGCATTTGATGGTAGTTGACATGCCCGGGAGGGTAATTAGTTCCAATCTTCGCATCAACCGTAAAGGTTCCATTAGGGTTGCGAACAATTGTTAGCCTCTGGGTTCTGATACATTCCAATAACTGACTGATTTGAGCCTCTTGATGTTGTCTTATCTGTTCCAACACCTGATTCCACTGCTCGTCATTTTGCGGATTTTCGGGGTGCGGAGTTGTACGTCCCCACAGTTCTCCTTTGAGTTGGCCATTACGAAACTTTGGTGAAGCGAAAGAGGAAACGATGAAGTATCTCGACTCCGGAATGACTGAGCGAGCAAATGATGACCGGGGTCTTGATCCAAACTTTGCTTACTATGGAAGTGAAATTACAGGGATCCGCTCGCGCGGGCGAGGGCCCGGCATCTCGGCAATTCGTGTTCGGGAAGTCGCCCGGGATCCGAGAGGCAAGACAATCGCGCCCGGCATCCGCTTATTCCGTTTTAGCGTTGCGTGTTGGAGGTGTCTCGCCGTTTTGCTTTCGCATTTTGTAGAGTCGCCACGCCGTTTTTATTAAGCCCAAAACATTGAAAAAGGGCATCGGTTTAAAGATAATTTTAAAGCTGTTTTTGTGTGATGAGATTTTGAGTTCGGAGGTCGAGATGACTCCTCGGGAAGAGAATATTAGAATATTAGAGCTCACCGAGTAGCCTCGTAAACGAGTCTTTCGGATACCCTAATATCCTTTAAATGTTGTGTGTGTGTGTGTGTGCTTTTAAAAATGCATCTTTGTATCGGATGTCTACATTGTATTGAAATGTATTGAAATAGAATAGGAAGGAAGCCTTACCAATGTTGGTTCGTGTCTGTCTTCCGCGGGGAATAGTGTTTGAGGTCGGAGTAGCGTTCGGATTGCTTCGGGGATGCCGGTTGTCCGCGGACGAGTTTCGGCGTGAGTTGAAACTGTAGGCTGCGTTTGGGCGAAGGATTCGGCGTGCGTGGGGATCGTCGGGATCGATCGGGCGAGAGGTTCGGCGTGCGTTGGAATCGTTGGTTGGATTCGGGCGAGGTTCGGCAAGGTTTGGGATCGCCGGTTTGACTCGGAAAGAGCGGGACACCGTGGGAAAGACCAGGCGAGGCCTCGGAGTACCACGAGGGGCCTCAGTACCTCGAGAGTGCCTCGGGGCAGCGCGGGAGCGTCTCGGGAGCGCTCGGAGAGGCTTCGGAGCACCTCGAGGGGGCTCGGAAGGCCTCGGAAGGATCCGAAGGGGCGGGAATGCCTCGAAAGGTCTTAGAAGGGGAGCCGAAGGCTTAGGGAGGAAGAGAGAAGTGGGAGGTGTGTGAAAATGAGGAGGGGAAGCCCTCTATTTATAGTAAAAATTTCGGAGCAAAGAGGTCCGTACGGACCTTCTTGGTTATCCGAATTTTGGATTTCCTCGATTTGAGGGAATGCAATGATGGAGAATATTACGGAATGATGATGTCCCCCATGCAATAAGGTCAGTACGGACCATCTTGCATCTGAGAGGTCCGTACGGACCAACTCTGCAGGAAGTCATCATTTCTTCCGGGATTTGAGGAATATTGTGGACTTTAAGGGGATTTAGTAATCATTGAAACAAAGAGGTCCGTACGGACCTTAATTGCTTTCGATTTCTGAAAATTCCCAAAAGGTCCTTTGTCCCTTTTTATCCCGAGAAAGGCTCCTCCACTTGGTTTGTTTGGGGGTTTGAGAGGGTTTTGAGAGGGTTTTGAGTGAGAGAGGTCTACGAGGCTGCGTGGATGAGTCTACGGTGTTTCCCGTGTGTTTGAAAGGGAGTGATCAGTTGGGGTACTTACGAAGCCCCTCGACGACGTCACTTATGAAAGAAGTGGGGTCGCCGATAAGATAAGGGTCCTGTCTGGATCGCGTCTTTGGGAGAGGAAGTGGCCGTGAGGGTCAAAGTGAGGACGTGGTGGTGTCCTTTTGGGTGACCGTTTAGGTCGATAAGCTGGACCTGTGATAGGATTCCTACGTATCCACTGGCGGGAATCAAGCACAGTCGTAGTTCGGGTGTGGGGTGAGTGTTACGTGAATGCGGGCGTGGTGGTGCCACTGGAGTGTTGTGTGGCCGCGAGGAGTCGGTGGTGAGGACGTGGTGGTGTCACAGGTGGCCGTATAGGTTGATGGTAGGACGTGGTGGCGTCACAGGTGACCGCATAGGTCGGTGATAAGGACGTGGTGGCGTCTGGGTGGCTGCGTAGGTCGGTGATAAGGGCGTGGTGGCGTCTGGGTAGCCGTATAGGTCGGTGGTAAGGGCGTGGTGGCGTCTGGGTGGCCGTATAGGTCGGTGATAAGAGCGTGGTGGCGTCTGGGTGGCCGTATAGGTCGGTGATAAGGAGCGTGGTGGCGTCACAGGTGGCCGTATAGGTCGGTGATAAGAGCGTGGTGGCGTCTGGGTGGCCGTATAGGTCGGTGATAAGGGCGTGGTGGCGTGCAGGTGGCCGTATAGGTCGGTGATAAGAGCGTGGTGGCGTCTGGGTGGCCGTATAGGTCGGTGATAAGGGCGTGGTGGCGTCTGGTGGCCGTATAGGTCGGTGATAAGGACGTGGTGGCGTCTGGGTGGCCGTATAGGTCGGTGATAAGGACGTGGTGGCGTCTGGGTGGCCGTATAGGTCGGTGATAAGGACGTGGTGGCGTCTGGGTGGCCGTATAGGTCGGTGATAAGGACGTGGTGGCGTCTGGGTGGCCGTATAGGTCGGTGATAAGGAGCGTGGTGGCGTCTGGGTGGCCGTATAGGTCGGTGATAAGGACGTGGTGGCGTCTGGGTGGCCGTATAGGTCGGTGATAGGGCGTGGTGGCGTCTGGGTGGCCGTATAGGTCGGTGATAAGGACGTGGTGGCGTCTGGTGGCCGTATAGGTCGGTGATAAGGGCGTGGTGGCGTCACGGGATGGAAAGTTTTACGATTTTCCTAATCGGGTGGTTTAGGGCCTTAGGCCGGAGGAATGGTGTGAGGACTTGAATCGTCTTCGATTGCGGTTGGTGCCACGGCGGAGGACTTTGAATCGTCATCGGCGGCGGTTGGTGCCACGGAGGACTTTGAATCGAGACGTTGGAGGACTTTGAATCGTCATCTGGCGGCGGTTGTGGATGTAATGCGCGAGGACTTTGAATCGTCTTCTAGCCGCAGTTGTGGAGGCGTGGCTGCCTTGTGATTCGAGAGGCGTAGATGCCATTTGTGTTTTTGCATGTTGATGTAGAAGGTTGGACTTACGATGACTGCCGGTGCTTGAGCTGCCGTTGAAGTGGGCAAGGATGATGGCCGATGATTGCTTCACCATTTGGCGTTTTGGGAGGCGCTTCGTGCCTTGGGACTTGTACTCGGAGGTGTTGGCTCCTTCGCGTGCTTGTTTTGCCGTTGAGTGGGCAAGGATGATGGTCGGTCTTTGAGGATATGCGGTCTTGCATGACTTCCACTTTGACTTGTTGGGGGAGGAGCTCGGGCTTACTTTGATGGCGGTGCTTGCGTTGCCGTTGAAGTGGGCGAGATTCGGGCTTACATCGGCTTGCCGGTGCTTGAATTGCTTTGGGGATGCGTGACCTTGTAGGGGCCCTTTTACATTGGGAAGATGACTTCGGACCTCCGGTGGTTGAGTTGTCGTTGAGCGTTTGGAGCGTCTTGTGCCTTGATATTTGTCTTTGGGAGGTGTTGGCTCCTTCTTGAATTGCCGTTGAGCGGGCGTTGGTTGAATTGCCGTTGGAGTGGCGAGACCGGTCTTACGCCGACGGCGGTGGTTGATTTGCCGTTGAAGTGGCGAGACCGGTCTTACGCTTGACGGCCGGTGGTTGATTTGCCGTTGAAGTAGGCGAGTCCGGTCTTACGACGGCGGTGGTTGATTTGCCGTTGAAGTGGCGAGTCGGTCTTACAGCTTGGCGGTGGTTGATTTGCCGTTGAAGTGGCGAGGACCGGTCTTACGCGTGGCGGTGGTTGATTTGCCGTTGAAGTGGCGAGACCGGTCTTACGCTTGACGGCCGGTGGTTGATTTGCCGTTGAAGTGGCGAGGCCGGTCTTACGGCGACGGTGGTTGATTTGCCGTTGAAGTGGCGAGACCGGTCTTACGGCGACGGCCGTGGTTGATTTGCCGTTGAAGTGGCGAGGACCGGTCTTACGGCGACGGCGGGGATTGATTTGAAGGGTTAGGGACCATTACGCACTTGGATTTCTTTGGAAAAGGCCTTAGGACGGCCGGGGGCAAAGATTATAAGGGCGGGGAAAGTAATTTGGCCACCCCTTGCAAGAGGTCGTACGGACCAACACAGTTGCAAAGAGGTCCGTACGGACCACCTTGGTTTTTACGGTTCCCAGGTTTGACCGGGCTTTAAATGGCCGAGCCCTTCCCATTCCTTCTTCCTCATTTTCCGGTTCGTGAACCGGGCGAGAGAGAGAGAGAAAAAACCTCCATTGTTAACCAAAATCAAAGATTTTTGCTTGAATTTCTTGCCATAGGTGAAGGATCTCGAAGGAGTCGTCGTCAGCCTTGATCGAGGGTGGTTGAGCAACGGATGGAGCTTGAAAGGAATTGGACTTCGTTCGTTCCATCTTCGAAGAACAGGATGTTTTGTATCCGAATCAGGAGGTGCATAATCGTCGCTCCATGAACGTTGGGGAGGTAAGAAATGCATTCGTTTTGATTTCCTGCTCGAATTTTTGAATGCTAGAACTAGGTTTTAGTTTTTCGCATTTTTGAAATTTTTTTTTTTGTTATTATTTTATGCCTTTTTGTGAAATTCTTGATGAATTGTTGAAAATGGACATGTAAAAATTGTGGGTATGTGTATTTTGTGCAGAAATGTGTAGATTAGCTCTTATTTGTGAAAATAAAGTGCCTATCTAGTGAATTGCATGCTTTGGTGTTTTGTACCGTATGCTATTTATGTATGTACATTATGAGAAAAATTATCGTGTAGTGATAATTTTTGTGAAAAAATGTGACATGTGCCGTGTTTTGTGACGGGTTATATGTGAAAGTGTGTGCCGTGTTGGGACGGATTTTCTTTTGAGAATGTGCTATATAGTGTGTGCCGTGTTTTGTGACGGACTTTGTGGGGAAAATATGTGCAATATGTGCCGTGTTGGGACGGATTTTCTTTTGAAAATGTGTCGTGTAGGGTTTAATCCCCCCTTTTTTTCTTTTGAGAAAATGTGTATACGGTGTGTGCCGTGTTTTGTGGCCAATTTGCATGGGGAAAATTATATGCATGATATATGTGAAAATTATGTGCATTGTGTGCCGTGTTTTGTGACGGGTTACATGGAAAAATTATATGTATAATGTATGTGAAAATTATGTGCATTGTGTGCCGTGTTTTGTGACGGGTTACATGGAAAAATTATATGTATAATGTATGTGAAAATTATGTGCAATATGTGCGCGTGTTTTGTGACGGGTTATATGTGCCTTTATATTAAAATCTTGTGATTGACGTACCTTTCTTTGTGTTTACTGCGGGATGCGGGAGCTTATGGCGGGAAGGCGAAGGATGAAGACTCGGGGATCGCTCGAGGCATTGTGGAAGCTATGGCGGCGGATGCTGATATTTCCGTGGGCGGTAGGCGAGTCCCGGAGGCTGGTTTATGCTTGGCCTAGGTGTGTTCGTTGAGAACTGGTGGAGTGTCGACACGAGGAAGAACAAGAGTGTCTTCTGGGTTTATCGAGTATTGGTGGGATACCACCCGCACCTTCCACACAGTGGGCGAGGTGACGGTGGCGCCAGCGATTTTCTTTGCGATCACGGGCTTTCCTTGAGGAGAGCCGGTGCGGTGGAGAGATATGATAGGCGATGATGTGTTGGCCAGAGCTGCTTGGGCTTTGAGCCTCGTCCTCGCGAGGGGGCACAGGGATCTTGTCTGGCGACGTGGAGATGAGGATCACGGCCGGTATTGGGGCCTACATCAGAGTACCGGCCGAGGTGACGACGGGCTTGATTGGCGCGCTCCTTCTTGTGGTATGGCTGTCAGAGACTTTGTTCTCGAACCACGCGACCGCGGCTCCTTTGCTCTGTTGGAGAGCTTGGCGATCTGGATAGGGTCTGCGACATTGCTTAGGGCGAGCGAGAGCTTGGGCGAGCTCTACTTCTCCTTGGACCGGTTTAGCCCAGGGGGTGCTTGATTCGTTGGCTGCTTTGACTTTGCTTTGGAGGTATGAGTTTATTCTTTGTTTTTGATTTAGCAACTTGTCTTTTCTCCGTTGTCTTTTGCCTTGAGCCTTCTCTGTTTTTGTCGCGAGGTGTGGTTTTATGAGGTTTTCCGGTGCTTCAGTGGGATAGGGATCACAGGGTACATTCTTTGCGTACCTGCTATCTTTGGGATGGGCTCGTACGGCGAGGAAGAGGAGGACGGCGGGGGAAGCTCACCATCGCCTACGGGGATGTGCGGGGAGCGTTTGGAGCGGGATAGCCGTGAGGGTTCGTTCTGTTCCCGTGGGCTCGGTATGAGGGGATGAGTTCGAGGGCTCCCAGGGTGGCAGCGCGGCGGAAGATCTTTGCGAGGCTTGACTTGTGACGCCATGTACACAGGGGAGCGAGTCTTACGCGGCGTGGCCGGTGTGCTTCCCGTGGCTCAGGGACCCTCCCTTTGGGATGCTTGACTCCGGGATATGGATGTGCTTGACTTCGAGAGGTACCTTGGCGGTGTCGGCGAGGAGTTCATTTTATACGGAGAGAGTACGGGGCCTTCGTGAGGAGGAAGGCGAGGACGCCCAGTGCGCGCGGGAGAGAGGGCGCCGCGAGCTCCCGAGGTTCCGATGCGGGACCGGATTTCACGTACGTCCGCGGGGACGGATCGAGAGGAGGAGGGTATGCATGCCGTTCGGAGCTTGAGCTCTGCTGCATGCTGAGTGGATCCCAGACAGATCGGTGAGTGTGCTTGACTCTTTTCCATCTTGGCATCTTTTACGTTTTTTTCTTTTTTTTTTTTTGTTGTTGAGTATAGCGCATTTGATGAGCGTTTCCTTGGCTTCTTGTTGGTGCGGAGTCAGGGAGAGCCTACGATATCTTGACTCGCCGTTACGTGGCGATGCGCTCCTTCGCTAAGAAGATGGCGTCGAAGGTGTCTGTCGGTCTTCGCGTCGTGTGCGGCGTACGAGCCTATGCCTTCGAGGCATTACGTGGGCGTTCCTCCGCCTAGAGCCGGCGGAGCCGCGGCGGGGAGGGGCCTTTGAGGGCGGCATAGCATGGATGCGGGGCGTCTTCGGGAGGCTGCGGGGCCTTCGAGGAGCGGCCCTTTTATCGATTCATGCCTCCGCACGGCGCACGGGGTGAGGGTTCCTCGAGCCTTCTTTCTTTGATCCTTTCGCCGGATTTGATCCTTCGAGTACTTCTCGTGGGAGCCTCGGGCGGGTGCTCGGTATTAGACGAGGAGGATGTGACGGGCGAGTTATTTGGGATGCCCGACTTTTCTTTGGAGGATCTTGGCGAGGAGGATGATGATGAGGATTACGAGTAGTATTCATTTGCTTTCCCTCTTTTCATATCCCTCTCTCTTTTTTTTTTTTTGTTTAGCAACGAGACATTTTTGGGTACTGTAATAAAACACATGTATTTGCATGGCAAACAGTATTTTATTTTAAGATGTAATGTCATTTATTTTTGTGATTCAGGGAATTGTCCTAGAAATTGTTGCTATTATTATTTTTTATTTTTGTACATGCCACGTGAGGCGAGAGTGCGTTTGTGGGTAGTGTTGGTTTGCGGGAATGGCTTTGGCCGATGTTTGGGCCCCATTTGGAGCAAGGTTTCTTGAGGACGGTGGTTTTATCTTGTTTTACGGGAAATGGGTTACATTTTGCAAGGAGGTCCGTACGGACATACTTAGCATGCAAAAGAGGTCGTACGGACCAACCTTGCTTTGGGAAGGACATAAATGCTTTCCGGTGCAGTTCTTCCTCATTTCCCCATTTGCGGCCATTTTCGAGCTTTCTTCCCCATTTTCTCTAGGAACCTCCATTTTTGCCATGGATTCTTCGTATGTCCCTAGAATTTTGCCGAGGCTTTCGCGGAGAGGCAAGCACACTTCCTTGGCGGTTGAAAACGTGGATGCGGCGCCGTATGAGGCATCGAGAGACGGGCTTTCGAGGTAAGGTTTCGTCTTTGCTCGGTTTGGTCTTTTAAGGAGTTGGTTCTGATTGGGATTTGTTGCGGGCTGCCGCGAAGTTGCAGGATGTTAGGAGGCACGTGTCTTGTTTCTCCTACAATGAAATGGTGCCCACTTTTGAAGATTTTCGGGCTTTGATTGGAGGGCCGGAGGTGGAGGCCATCTCGCTTCCTTTGGTTGGTGGTCTTCTGTGAGCGTGAAGCTTGCGAGACTTTCTTCGTACTTCGTTGGAAGAAGTGCGGGGCATGATCCTTGATTCGGGTCATATCGACATTTACGAGCTGGGAGCGGTTCATGGTTGATGATGAGAGTGACGTCTCTTGGGATGTATTTGCCTTGTGCGTGATGGCGGCGCTTTTTGGTTAGTTCCCTTGGCATTTGTGATGGCGCTTTGCTAGATGTGGTAGAGACGCTGCGAGTGGAGAGGATATTGTCCGTTGGTCTTTGGGGAGACTCTTCATGGTATCGGCCGTCGCGGCCCAGGGGATCGTTTTATGAGAGGAAGCCCCGCTTTGCTCACCTTGTGGCTGCGAGAGAGACTTCGAGGCCATGCCCAGAGCTCAGACGTCGTTTAGCCGTGGTCATTTGCTCAGCGACCTCTTGTGTTGGATATGGATCGGTCACTTTGGGAGAGATGGATGGCACGGCTTAGTACGCATCGAGATCATTGGTGGGTTCCTTGGCTGGAGGATTGAGACCGGGAGGATCTTGCGGGAAGGGTCTACGTTGTCGAGTTCCGGGTTTGTCTTGGTCCTCCTTCTATATTCCGTCGCTTGTTTCCGGCGGTTTGGGATGAAGCGAGGAGCCTTTGTTGGTGCAGGATGACCTTGCTCTTGCGGAGGTAGTTCCTCTTTGTATGGCGGCTCAGGTGCCTTCTTGTATTGTACGAGGGTATGGAAGTATTCCGCTTTCCCTCTGTGGTACTCCTTAGACGTCGGGGAGCGTTGTATTGACGACTCGGTATACGGCTTTGGTATGGCGGCGTGTTGGGCGATCCCAGTGGTCTTGGAGAGCGAGGCGTGTAGCGGTGCAGGACCCGGTTGCCGTAGTAGCTATTGCCTTAGGAGTGCCGAAGCACAGTCGACCCTTTGGATGTGACGGGAGACGCTTTGTTTGACTACGAGACTAGAGTTGGCCAGGCCGACGGGGAGAGGTCCTCTTTTTACGGACTCGCGGGGAGGAGATCAGAGCCGAAGCACGGGCGAATGAAGCCACGAGAGCTCTTGGATTATTTGACTCTACGGGGAGGACCCCGGATCTCGGAGCGAGAGACGCGAGTTGGTTCACGTGGAGCGAAAGAAGACTCGCCGGGGACGAGGAAGAAAGGAAAGAATGGCGAGGACAAGCGCGAGATGGCGCGGAATGACCTCTAGGTATCCATTCATTGCATTGCAAACACATTATTAGTTAAATGTATTAAAATTTGTCTTTTAGCATGTTGTGAACTTGAGAGTAGACCGTGCTTGAACTCATCAAGAAATGTTGTAACCGATTAGTGATTTGTGATTTACTTTTAAAGCTTTGTCGAGACGAAGATCTTTTGTTTGCCTTTGCTTACATTTGTGCGCTTTGTCGGCGTCCATCTTTGGACTTTTACATTGCATTTGCGGTGAAGCGATGCAGGCCACGACGGCAATCCCCTTTCTTGAGGCTTTGTGCTTGGGCGAGAGGTTGAATGCTCCACGACAAGTCGTTTTGACGGTCTTTTTCGTAGATTCCTTGCCGCTTGTTGGCGTCGGGCTCTTGACCTCAATTTCGCAGCTTCTGCTTGAGCTTCTTTTGTTTTTTTTTTGTGAGCCCTTGCTCGAGCTCTCTTTTTTTTTTATTTGAAGCGCGTGAGGGCGAAGACAAGCCCCTGGCTTGGAAACAGTCACGAGTTAGTCGTTTGATCTTTGAGTGACCCTCGGATGTCCTTTGATGTTGCCGCCGTCGTTTGACTTGGTCAAGGTGGCTGGCAGGGCGTGTTCTTGAAAAGTGCGGAGCTTGATGGAGGTCTTGATTGACATTCAAACTTTTGACTTTTTGTGTATTTTTAGACCGGACCAATTAAGGTTGCCTACGTTCCCGGACTAGAGGGCTCGGAGTGCAACGTAGTTCGACACTACATGGAGTGCGAGATGCACAGTTGTTCTTCTTCGGGCGAAGTATCTGCGAAGTTTGCTTAGTTATTTGGATTCATGAAGGGATTGCCGTCTAGGTACATTAGCTTCATGGCGCCTCAGGAGAAGATCTTTTGAACCACGAAAGGGCCGATCCATGTGGGTTCCCATTTTCCCGTGGGTTGGTTCGAGTGGGAGGCTTTTCTTTGAGTCTGAGTCACCTTCCACGATGTCTCGGGATTTGACTTTCTTGTCGAAAGCTCTAGCCATCTGCTTTGATAGGCTCGGGCGTGTTCCATGGCCTTTAGTCGTCGCTCGTCTAGCGAGCCAATTCGTCATGTCGGCCGGAGCCATTCGACTTCGTTGATGTCATTTTCCAGCGGCACTCGGAGTGAGGGAATTTCTAGCTCGATGGGAAGACTTGCTTCCATCCCGTATGTCGGGGCAAATGGGGTTTCTCCGTGGTACATTACGGCCCGATGTGCGGTAGCCCCAAAGTGCAAGGTGCGGCTTCTCGGGCCAATCTCGTCCTCGGGTGGTCATTTTCGGATGATCCGTTCGAGGTTTTGTTTCTTTGCTTCCACGGCGCCGTTTGTTTGTGGCCGGTAGGGAGAAGATTTGTGACGTGTGATCTTGAATTCGGCCGACGATGCAGCCGAATTCCCCTTGAAGTGTGAGCCGTTGTACGATATGACCTCATTTGGGATGCCGTATCGGCATATGATGTTTTCCTTGAGGAAATGTGCGACCTTCTTGGAGGTGAGTACCTTGTAGGACTTGGCTTCGACCCATTTGGTGAAGTAGTCGATGGCTACTAAGATGAACTTCGTGGCCAGATTCTTTGCTGGCGGAGCGATTTTCCCGATGACGTCAATTCCCAGTGGCGAAAGGGCGAAGGTGTAGTCATGCGGTAGAGATCGTGGGCGGCGAGATGATTGAGGTTGGAGAACCGGGTGGCACTTGTCGCGGCTTCGGACAAAGTGGATGCAATCTGCTTCCATGGAGATCCAGTAGTAGCCCATCCACGAGAATGATTTGCATCGGGGCTCACGGCATTCGTATGTGGGGACCGCAAGCCCCATTGTGGACTTCGTTCATGAACTTGTTCGCTTCTTCTTGGGCGACGCGGCGTAGGAGTGGCCCGTGGTAGCGTTTCTTGTATAACATGTCCCAGGGATGACGAAGTGAGAGGCAAGGCGTTTTAGGGCCATGATGCTCTTGGTTTTGACCCCTTACGTGTGTTGACCTTCCTTGTTCATGAAGGTGGTTTCCCGTTCTTGAGGTATTGGAAGATCGCTTGTCTTTGGAAATGGCGTCGGACTTGCGTCTCTTTGGCTCTTGGCAATCTTGCAAATCGTTGTGATTAAAACCTTCTCGGCGGCTTGGGCCCGGTTTTCTCTCGTTTGACAACATGCTTAAATGTTTGCTTGATGCATTTATTTAATTAATGTGTTTGCCTTTTGTATAGATGAATTTAGCTGTTTTGATTAGTTAATGTCATCATTTGTTAAAGATACGATGAAATGGTTTTTAGGAAGGTCGGACCTTTTATTGAAAGCGTGAAGGCTGTACATTGTTGATCAAAGATTCACAATCGTCGGGCGTAAAGCGTCAAAGACACAAAAGATGTGAATACACGAGACAACAAGACTCGAAGCTAGACTATAGGCGACGAGGGATTGGACCGAGCTTCATTACTCTCGGATGGGCTGTAGCTCTAGAGGAGTGGTCTTTGGTTTAGGTGGCCAATCTTCCCTTGGCATGAGTCCGGAAAGTAGCTTGCATGCGGTTCGATTTCAAACCGGATCGCGGAGGTTTTGGTTGCTCCACGATGATGTCCCTCCATTAGTGTTGCCACCGAGTCCTTGGGGGTTTTTGATGATAGAAGTCGGCGAGGGCTACTTCTAGGAGGCGAAGCATTCGGCGGTCGGAGTGGATTCTTGCGATGTTGATCACTTTCATAGAATACGCTTCTTTATGCAGGATCTTTGCTTGGACAGCGTTTACAATGTCGATTCGGCGGACATGCTATATCTCCTTCCACGATTAAGCCTTGGAGGAGGTTGCGCCATTGTTCGTCCAAGTCGGACAGGAATGTTGAATTGAACTAGGCTGTGATGGGTTTGTCCCAGTAAGATCCAGAGTGTCGGCTAGAGGGTTGTCTTGTGCGGAGGATCGGTGATGAGCCGGTTTGCAAGAGGGTTTCGGCGAAGTAAGGGTCTACTCCTCGATCAATCTCCATTAGGGCATCCGTCTCTTGATCCTCTCTCGAAGCATTCTTCACGATCGCATATATCGAGTTGTCATCACGACCCATGAGTTCTTCAATTTCCGGCTCGTCGCGGCTTAGAGCGTGGATGTAAGGATCACTTCGTAGCGGGACGGGGTAGGAGAATCATGCAGGGAAGAGTATTCGGTCATGTCGGGACCTTCTTACAGGTCGTAGCTTGCGGCCAAGCACTTGCCATTACTGCTGCTTCCGCGGATCACTTCGATCGCTCCGTTGGCATTGATGAATTTCACGCATTGGTGAAGAGTAGATAATCTTGCTTTCATCGATGTATCGAGCCGTCCCAACAAGCGAGAGAAAGGTGGGTTTGATTTCCACGACTTGGAACTCTGAGCTCCGGTTGTACGTCGAAGTGGATCCTCGAGTTGATGACTCCTACGATTGGTCGTGCGGTGGAGTCGTAGGCTCGGATTACAGTGAAGGCCTTATCGAGAGAACGGTCGATGCGGAGTCGTTTCAATGTGCTTAAGCGATGATGTTGGCTGCGGGCCGTTATCCAATCAAGACGTTCGGGAGGAAGAACATCTCTATCTTTATGAGGATGAGGAGGGCTTCGTTGTGCCGATTCTCACATATTGGCAAGTCATCGTGCAGTGAAGGCTAAACCGCTTCCCGTGCTACCGTTGGACTCGGTCTCGTGCAGGGAACGTTCGATCAAACCATTTGTATGCCTTGGTGGGGCAAAGATCGTAGGGAGACGGTGGCCCTTGGGCGTTCTTGTCGGAATTCCCGGTCACGAGACCTTTTGACTCTTGTTTCACGCTCCCGAGTCATGGCGAGACGGCATGCGACGGTCTCGGAAATTGCGGGGAGTTGCTCTCGCTTGGGGTTTCGTCGATGGCTATTGAGTTTACCATGTCGTTACGGGAATGGATTTCCAATGGTATTGGGACCGCGGGGGCGTTCAATTTTCCCTCCTCAATGAGCCTGAATCACACCTTGCAGTACGAAGCAATTGTCGGTGGTGTGGCGGGGTAGTTATGGAAGGCGCGGTGCTTGCTCATATCCATGTTGGGTTTGAGGGTCTTCGGTTGGAAATTCTCGAGTGGTTTGAGAAGATTTCGCTTCACAGAAGCTTGAATACTTGACCCGAGGCATTTCCGAGGTTATCGAAAATCTTTGGCTGTGGGAAGCGAGGGGTTGCTATTCTTTGGGAGTTTGCTGATCGCGGTTTACTTGAGCTCAGTTACGAATGTAGTGCCTTTATTCATTTGCTTCCTTTCCTTTGGTTGGGGCGGGAGTTGAAGTTGCCGGGTTTGTTCGATAGCGGTAAGATGAGGCGGGGGTTCTTTGTTGCCTTTTGAAGACTCGAGGTCTTTTCAAACTTTGTCCGGCGTTGACCGTAGCACGGAGATCCGGATAGAAATGGTGGGCGATCAAAGTCCTCAAAGATGGTTTGAGGCGGGAATGGAAGATGTCCATCTGCTCTTCTTTGGAAAGTGGATCCATTATCTCGCTTAGCTTCCAGTTCCATCTTTTGTAGAATTCGCCCATTTGGTTCGTCATCCTTTTGTTCGGTGGCTTGCGGAGTCATGGCGGTTTGTTTCCCATTCAAGATTGGCGCGGTACTTCTCGGGAAGATTTCAACGATCGATCCCACGTGGAGCGGTTTTACGCCTTCACATTGAGGAACCACCTTAGTGCTTGTGGATTTGAGGAATGCTGAAAATGATGCCATCTGTTGAGGGTTGCCCACTTTGGCTCTCATACCCGGGACGTAGGTGTCGATGTGGGTTTTGGGCATTACATTCCGTCAAACTTTTCCATTTAGGCATCTGAACTTTGGAGGGAGAGGGACCACTTTGTTCGGATCGGTAGGCGGGGAGGGAGTCCTTAGAACTAGCTAGCTTGCCTTGCATGTCTTTCATTTGTTCGATCAACCAAGCCATGTGAGGGTCGGTATGCGAGGTGGGTTACCGTTTTCGGGGACGGAAATCGAAGATGGAGGTGGATTGGGCGATGGGATCGCCATTCGGGAGTCTTGGGGAGGTAGTTGAGTGTATACCAACCCATACCCTGGGGTGTTGAAGTTGAGGCGTGATTGCCGGGTCCGTAAGGGTTGTGTTTGGGAGCTGGGGAAACGATTCGTTAGCCCCAATTGGCGAGCTAGCGGGTGGCAAACTTGAGATGTCGGGATATCCGCTCGGGATGCTGTCCCTGGTAAGAATGGGGACTTTTGATTGTGGTTGCGAGGCTCGTATAGAGGCAAAGGATTGAATCACAGGGGATGCAGAGATGCATTAGGATACGGCGGAAGCGAGCACGTATGTGTCTTTGTTAGTGCGAGCTTGATGTGCGGGCGGAAGCGGCGATACGAGGCGGGCATGTCGGGCTGCTTGGCCCGATGCGGAGGAGCTTTGGCGAAGGCGCTTTGCGTTCTTTGGGATCTCGTAGCTTGGCGGAGCGGGACCTGGCGATAGCTTTGAGAAAGGGAGCCGGTATGTCTTCGTCTTCTATGAGAACAAAGGTTCCATCGGGTTGGGAAGCTGCAAGCTGTTCCTCGAAGACGCAAGTGTCGGCGATCCGAGCTTCTTTGTTCTTCTTGGCGCTTCTTGATGGCTTCGAAGGCTCGCGGCACCTCCTCCATTGTTGGAGATTCCTTAGTGGCGGGGTTCCGTTTCCCTCACTTTGTTATACATTGATCCGTCGTGGGGAGTATTGGACGGTGCGGGCCGTTGGCCAGGAAGGGCTATCGGACCTTGTGACCTCAATGCGAAAAGGCGGCTTCAGGGGATTCTCGGCCACTCTCGGTTATTTGGAGGGTGACGGGCAAGGTTTAGACACGGGAATGGCCTAACGGGATAGAAGGGGAAAGCTCACGTGGCATGCGGTTTCCGTTTCTTTTATTTTGATTTTTTTTTTTTGTTGTTTTAATTTACTTAAAACGTGTTTTCTCGAGAATCCTAGGTAGGTTGGAAAAGATTGCTCTTCTTTTCGCAACTATGCTAGATCTGGGTCGATGGAGACCATACGTGCGGCTATAAGCCCCTCGTTTTGCACTGTATTTCGACATCCCGGGGTGGAGCGGCCCGGGCGAGGGTCCTATAGTGCAAGCGGTTTCCACCGGCCTAAAGAAAAATCGAACCTAAGGACCGAGCCTTTGTCATGTTCGTTTTGATGCGTTAGCCATGTGAATAGTGAGCCGAGCCGGCCGTGAGTCAAGATCGGGTCAAGAGTTCGGCATGACCTCTCTTTACCTTGCTTGCGCAAGGGATGCAGTGACGTTAGGCGTTAGGCTGGGTCATATCGTCATGGGCGACGTATCAAGGCGTGATGACATGGTGTCAATGCGAGCATGGATGTATATCGGGACGGAACATCGTGCAGGTGTAGCTTCGGAAATCAAGATCGGGTCAAGATTTTAGCATGACCTTTCATCGCTTTGCTTGCGCGAGGATCTTGAGTTAGAGCCTTGACTCGAAAAATGGCCGGCATGGTATATGTATCCGAGTGTATGACACGGGAGTAAAAACCAGCGAGTGCGGACGAGTGTGACTCAAGACTCAAACGTGCGGGGTTGACGCTTGGCTAGGATGGGATGTTTGGAATGATCCGTGCGCGCCCGAGGCCTAGGAAGACCAAACGCCTGGCGAGACCACTCCGGGTTAAGGGTTGTAGTGTGCGGTGTATCCGGCGACGGTGCGCATAGTGTGCGGTGTAACCGAGGCGGCGGTGTGAGTAGAGTGCGGTGTAACCGAGCGGCGGTGCGCGTAGTGTGCGGTCTCTAAAATTCTTTTACGAGTAAAATAGAAATTTTTGAAGAATTTTAAATGTATGCGCGAGATGTATATTGATGCATTTTTTTTTTTGTATTTTTATTTTTTGTAAAATAAAAACGAAGCACGTGCACACACACACAACGATTAAAGGAAGGGGTAAAATGAAAGTTTGACCCTCATCATCGTTTTAAAAATCTTTTGTTTTGTTTAAAAGTTTTTAAAACAAAATTTCCCAATGAGTCGCCAGCTGAAATTACAGGGATCAGGCTCGCGCGCGGGGCCGGCATCTCGATTCGTCATTGTTCGGGAAGTCGCCGGATCAGAGAGCGGCACAATCGCGCCCGGCATCAGCTTATTCCGTTTTAGCGTTGCGTGTTGGAGGTGTCTCGCCGTTTTGCTTTCGCATTTTGTAGAGTCGCCGCGCCGTTTTTATTAAGCGAAAACATTGAAAAAGGGCATCGGTTTAAAGATAATTTTAAAGCTGTTTTTGTGTGATGAGATTTTGAGTTCGGAGGTCGAGATGACTCCTCGGGAAGAGAATATTAGAATATTAGAGCTCACAGAGTAGCCTCGTAAAACGAGTCTTTCGGATACCTAATATCCTTTAAATGTTGTGTGTGTGTGTGTGTGCTTTTAAAAATGCATCTTTGTATCGGATGTCTACATTGTATTGAAATGTATTGAAATAGAATAGGAAGGAAGCCTTACCAATGTTGGTTCGTGTCTGTCTTCGCGGGGAATAGTGTTTGAGGTCGGAGTAGCGTTCGGATTGCTTCGGGGATGCCGGTTGTCCGCGGACGAGTTTCGGCGTGAGTTGAAAGCTGTAGGCTGCGTTTGGGCGAAGGTTCGGCGTGCGTGGGGATCGTCGGGATCGGTCGGGCGAGAGGTTCGGCGTGCGTTGGAATCGTTGGTTGGATTCGGGCGAGAGGTTCGGCAAGGTTTGGGATCGCCGGTTTGACTCGGAAAGAGCGGGACACGCGTGGGAAAGACCGACGAGGCCTCGGAGTACCACGAGGGGCCTCGGAGTACCTCGAGAGTGCCTCGGGCGGCAGCGGGAGCGTCTCGGGAGCGCTCGGAGAGGCCGGAGCACCTCGAGGGGGCTCGGAAGGCCTCGGAAGGATCCGAAGGGCGGGAATGCCTCGAAAGGTCTTAGAAGGGGAGCCGAGAAGGCTTAGGGAGGAAGAGAGAAGTGGGAGGTGTGTGAAAATGAGGAGGGGAGCCCTCTATTTATAGTAAAAATTTCGGAGCAAAGAGGTCCGTACGGACCTTCTTGGTTATCGAGAATTTTGGATTTCCTCGATTTGAGGAATGCGCAATGATGGAGAATATTACGGAATGATGATGTCCCCGTGCAATAAGGTCCGTACGGACCATCTTGCATGCAAAGAGGTCCGTACGGACCAACTCTGCATGGAAGTCATCATTTCTTAGGGATTTGAGGAATATTGTGGACTTTAAGGGGATTTAGTAATCATTGAAACAAAGAGGTCCGTACGGACCTTAATTGCTACGATTTCTGAAAATTCCCAAGGTCCTTTTGTCCCTTTTTATCCCGAGAAAGGCTCCTCCCTTGGTTTGTTTGGGGGTTTGAGAGGGTTTTGAGAGGGTTTTGAGTGAGAGAGGTCTACGAGGCTGCGTGGATGAGTCTACGGTGTTTCCGTGTGTTTGAAAGGGAGTGATCAGTTAGGGTACTTACGGGAAGGCCTGAGGTGTGTTTCGAGACTCGGGAAGCGGAACGGGTTGGTGTTTGGGCTTAGGGCTCATGCAACATGCGATTATTCGTTTAAATTTACTTAAAACATGTTTTATTAAACCTAATCGGTTGGAAAAGATTGCTCTTTTTTTCGCAAACTACTACGGATCTGAATCGGTGGGCCCCGTCACTACGTCTATAAGCCCCTCGTATTCCACATGTATTTCGAATTCCCGGGGTGGACGGCCCGGTCGAGGGTCACATAGGGCAAGCGGGTCCCACAGGCCAAGAAAATGAAAACGATCCTAAAAGCACGGAGGGTAATCGAGTTTTAACGAGCATTCGATGTAAATTACGGACAAAGGCGACGTCAAAGTCAAGATCATGTCCGAGGGCTCGACAAAAAATCGGCATGATTCGGATGATAACGTCCACGATTGATCTTGACTTGTCGTCAATTAGGCCGTAATTAGGCATGGAATAATCGTTAATCCTTGATGACTCAGTGTTATCTTTGGGAGTCGGTGTATAATTTGTGCCGGTCGAGTCAAAGTCAGGCGCCGGTCAATATCTGGTCAAAGCCGTGACGGAAAACCGGCGGGACTTCGGCGATTAGGGTCGAAAGATATTGACTTGGTATGCCGACTAAGGCTTGAAATGAAAGGTCTATACACGGACGAGCATGACACGAGACAGGACTAAAAACCAACCGGGTATCGGACAAAGTGTGTCACGGACAAGTGCATGGTCGACACGAGGCTCCATGGGATGTTTGGGTAGTCCCGTGCTTGCACCGAGAGGCGTAATAAGACCAAACGGGCCGCTACAGGAATTTCCCCGGGTTAGGGACGTAGTGTGCAGTGTAAGGTCACGTGCGCGTAGTGTGCAAGCAGTCTATCTTCTTTTTCTGAGTAAAATAAGAATTTTCGCATGTGTCTTAAAAAGTATGATGCATGCACAAAATTGTTTTTTTTTTTGAAAACCTTCCTTTTTTTTGAATTTTTTTTTTTTGAAATTTTTCTTTTGAATTTTTTTTTTTGAAGCAAATAACACATAAGCACATAATTCAAAATTCAAGGCAACGGGTCCGATAGTCAAAATTTTGACTTTTCCGAGGCGGCCAAAACAACACGAAAATGTGAAAAATCAACACACACACAACAAACGGTTTCAAATATCGGGACGGAAGCTTGACCCTCAAAAAGTTTTTCCCTTTTTTTTTTTGAAAAGATAAAACTTATTTATGATCCCCAGCGGAGTCGCCACTGTGATGTACCCGATTTTTGAAATCAAACGGAGTCACCACGCCATTTTTATTTTAAGGGCCAAAACTTTGAAAAATGCCCGGAATGAGAGATTTGGGTTCGGAGGTCACGTTACACGCCGGGAAGAACGTTAGTATTCACCCGGAATGCCTCGTAAAACGAGTCTTCCAAGCATTAAAAACCATTTGTGTGTGTGTGTGTATGTGTGTGTTTTGGCCAAAATAAGTTCAAACTGAAAAGTAAAAATTTGGAACTCTTTATTAGACTTTAAACATGTCCCATGATTTTTGGTGTGATTTTTGGGTTGAGTTTTGGTACTCAAAAGATTTTTTGAAGTTGAAAAATATTTCTGCCAGAATGAAAAAGGCAGTGGACACTTGATTTTAAAATGGGTTTAAGGGCTTAAAAATCTCAGAATCTGGGGAAAGTCCGAGAATGAAAGTTGTTCAAAACACCTTAAATAAGGTTTATTTAAAAGAAATTTCCCATTTGGAGATGATTTGGTGGACCAAAACCTTATGGAAATATCAGATATGAAATCTGGATTTCCAGAGAGACTGAGGAACTGACTTTTAAAAGAAAATTTGAAAAAGGGAGTTTTACTCACGCAAAAAATAAAGTAAAAATATTTATGGAAAGCTCTGGATGTTGGATACAAAAAGTATTTTGTAGTCAACACCAAATTCTAAGTTTCTGTATGTCCAAAAAATTAGACCATGGACAGAGGTCTTAGAGAAAGGCTACTGGACAGCAACTTTCTCTTGAAGAAAAACATGATTTTAAAGGGGGTTTGGCATCCATGCTTGTCCCCATCTCCTTAGGCTTTGATTAGTAGTCACTAGACATTTTAGTGGTGATCTAATATATCAAGCCATCCTTAGGGTACATTAGGACTTAAGCATTTCATTTGCTTGGGAAGGAGAATTTTATCCTTTGAAATCAAGATTTGATGTATGAAAATGATTTTTAGGGTTTTGAAAATGTGTTTTCAAGTAAGTGAAAACACTTTGAAAGTAATGTTGATCCTTGTAGAGGATCATCCATGGAGATGAACTTCCATGGTGATCCTCTTGGATCTAGAGCAAGAAGATGAACAAACTACATTTTGGAGTTTGAAAATGCATGCATGGATGAAAGAGATTTAGGGTAGGAAGAGGGAGGTTATACCTATCTTTCCTTGTGTTTGTGTTTGAATGGATTCAAGGCTTGAATGTGTTTAGGGTTTGAATGTGTTTAGGGTTTGAATGTGTTTAGGACTTGTGATTAGAGTTGGTCAAAGAGAAAACAAGTAGATAACAATTAAGTCCTCAATGTTTTCTCTCTAATCCTCCTCTTAAGGGGTGATTGAAGCTTGGGCTTGTGTATGAATGGGAGTGATTTGAGAGTGTTTGGAGTGAGTGGGATTTGGGAAAGATTCAAGAGAAAATGGTGGCAATCTAAGAATTCCCACTGTTTTCTCTCTATTTTTCGCTGAGTCTTTGTTCTTTGTGAGTGAATTGTGTTGTGTAAGGCGAGAGAGGAGGGTTCAATTTATAGGCCCTTTGTAAACCTCATTTTGATCTGCGTGGATCTGATTGTACGGCGTGCCACAGTGCATTAAATGCTGCTCCGAGGCTTTGGGCACGGGGAAGAATATTTTTCAAAAATTCAAGCGGATTTCTTGTTTTTCGGCTTGCCGGTCGGTTTTTACAATTCTTTTGCTTTTTGAGATTCTTTTCCATGCTTAACTCTAAATGGCAATCCCTAATTTATCCTTGTCCTGTTAGAAAAGTTAGGAATTGTTAGAAATGTTAGGAATGTTAAAACTTTCGTTAATTTTCTAACGAAAATACTAACAAACTCAAATTGGAGCACTTACAGCGGCGCTTAGAAGATTCGTTGCCAAATCAGTCGAAAAATTTTGCCTTTCTTCAAGGAATTGAAGGGGGCTAAGAACTTCTCTGGACTCCCGAATGTCTTGAAGCATTCCTCCGAGTTGAAGGAGTACTTGGGTTCCCCTCCCTTGTTAAGTAGCCCGATAAGCGGTGAGATGCTATATGTCTTCCTAGCGCTACGGACCACGCGTAGGCTGCGGTACTTGTCTAGGAATGATGAAGGAACTCGAAACCGATCTACTATGTCTCAGGCATTGTCGAGACATGGAGAGTAGATACTTTAATGCGGAAAAGATAGCATACGCACTAGTAATTGCCTCGAAAACTACGTGCCTATTTTACGCTCATCCCCGTCACGGTGTATACCCGATGAACCATGGGAAAAAATCCTACACAAGTTGAAAAGCTCCGGACGTCTCCTCAAGTTGGTATATCGCTCTTATAGAGTTTGATATCACTTACCAACCAAGGAAGACCCTCATGCGGCGACACCTCTAGTTGACTTCATGGTCGATACTTGCCTCTTCGTAGGTGAACACGTCCCCACCTCCAGTAACCATAACTCACCGGAGGAAGAAGAATTCCCCATATAACTCCCGTCCAATGTTGGGTCCTATACTCTGACGATGGCTCGGCCACAAAGGAGAGAAGCGGGCTGGAGTAGTACTAGCAAGTCTGAAGGAGAGCACGCCATCCAGGATATCATAAGTTTCAAGTTCACCGCCTCCAACTGACCAAGGCTGAATACGAGGCTCGATATTTGGTATCGAGTTGGCTTCCTTCTAATGGAGCAACTAAAGTAGCGGCTTTTACGTGACTCCCTGACTTGTTAAACAAGTAAAGGGAGAGTATAACACCCAAAATCCCGTACTTACCAAATATAGAGACTGGTCTAGACATGAGAAAGAAGGCTGGAATTTTCGAGATTAGTTAGATCGGCGGGGAAAAAAACCAAATTGCGGCGTTCTATCTAAACTAGCGACTATGGATGTGACTAAGTCGAACTCCAATCCATACGTAGTTTCTTGCCGAAGAACCCCGCATATGAAAGGCTACGGTGTCATGCTCTTAGATGGAGAGGAGAGGCATTTGGATCGATGATTACATAGACTTCATCGAGAAGAGACAACTCCCGGAAGATGAAAGCAAGCCAAGCTTATCAAGAAAAGATCACCAAGATATGTTGTAATGAGGCGGAGTCCTCTACCGGCAATCCTTCAGCTAAGCCCCTGGCTGAGTGTGTCTATCCCAAGGAAATCGAGAATCTCTTGGCCGAAGTACATGAAGGCGTTTGCGGCGGACACCCGGGGGCCAGAACCTTAGCTGACAAGATCATCCTGCTAGGTTACTATTGGCCAAACCTAAGGGAGGACGCGCAAGCCTATGTTAGAAAATGTTACAAGTGCCAGAGGTACTCTGACATTCCTAGACTCCCAGCAGTTTAGAAGATTCTTGTAATACCTATATGCCCATTTGATATGTGGGGGATCGAAATCATCGAACCCTTCCCTCCCGCCCGAGGCAATTGCAAATATGTGATAGTAGCAGTCGACTACTTCTCAAAATGGATCGAAGCGAAAGCATTGGCCAAGATAACGGAAGAAAACGCAATAAATTTCGTCCATGACCACATCTGATGCCGCTTTGGGGTTCCACACACTATCATTTCAGATCATGGTCTTCAGTTCTCTACAGCATTCACAGCGGAGTTGAGCAGAGTCGGCGTTCGTCACATCAAGTCCTCTGTGAGTAGACCTCAAGGCAACGGACAAGCGGAAGCAGCCAATAAGTTGGTACTTACAGCCCTTACTAAGAACCTGAAAGGAAATGATGGTATATGGTTGGACAAACTTCCCCTAGCCTTATGGGATGTTCGCGCTGACTACCGGGGCAACCCAGGGAGACCTATTCGCTTTAACCTTCGGTTCTGAGGCTATGACACCTGTTGAAATGGCTATCCCTACTGTAAGAAAGTCCAACTACGATGAGTAAGTCAACAAGGTTAATAGGTTCCTGGACCTAGACCTGATAGATGAAAAACGATTAGCTGTGCATATAAGAATGGTGAATTACAAGCAAAGGACCAAGGCGTACCATGATAAAAGGGTCAACAGAAGAGTATTCCAAGTGGGCGATTGGGTACTTAGAAAAATTGAAGCTACTGGTCGAAAGGCTGAACAGAACAAGCTCTCCCCAAATTGGGAAGGTCCCTACATCATAACTCAATTCATTCGAGAGGGGACCTACAGATTAAAGACTAAGGAGGGGAAAGAGCTCAAGCATCCGTGACACTCCGACAATCTCCGAAAATACTATCTTTAGTGTTAGTTTATTTTATGTAATAGATTAGGTAGCCATGGATGAATTGAGGACTATGTTCCCAAGAACGAGTCATTGCTAAAAGGGGACAGAGGGATAAAATGGGTTCAGGAATCTTATCAAACACAGAAATCCAATAAAAGCTTCAACAAGGGAAACAATGGCGGTTTCGCAAACGTAAATTCAAGCATAACCCTAGAAGACACTAATTAAAGTACAAGAAATCAGTAAAGGGAAAGAGATTATACCTGTTTCCGATGAAGATGGATGAAGTCGAACGGCGAACCTAGCTTTTCTGACGAATCTGGGCAACTCTAGCTCAAGAACACGAAGGGTTTTATATCTTGGGGTTTCGCTCTCAAATTGCCAAGGATGATAAAAAGGGAAATTGAAATAAGGATATTGATTTTATACCTCACAAGTGGGTCAGATCCACATCAAAATCGGTCAAAATCGGTACGGCGCCCCAAGCATTTAATGCGTTAGTGGGTTCCCCATACATATGTCAGACATCGTGGACCACGCCTCATCATTGCACTAGTAACCGGAGGATAATGGAACGACACAAACTTTGAAGCGACATTGCCACGTGATGCCTGTTCGTATTCTCGTAAGCCGAGGACAAGATCACTTTCTCCTCGTCATAGCCGAGTTAGAAAGTTGGGGGCGACTGAACAGTATAAACCGAGATACGAACATGGGCTTGTCCGGGGAAAGGCCCAAGTGGATTGGGCCCTAAACATATTCCATCAAATCTCAGTTACGAGGGAAGACCTAGGCTTCCTCGTACATGACACCTCGACATTACCTAGGCCGACCAAGGTCAAAGCAGGTGCAATGACCAAGGCCCAAGTCAAGGACCAAGGAGACTTCCCTCCAAGGCCGAGATGCCCTCCCTTGGCGATGAGGAGGCCTCCTTGGCTATCCCATCATAGCTCTTCGGCTATCTTATTCCTTCCCCGACTCATCATATTCCGACCAGGCTATATATGACGAGGAAGGAGCTATCCCGGCTTACCGGCAGAGTTGCAGATATAACAGTCCTAATCAAATAAGGATACTACGACAGTTATAATCTTATCAGGATTGTGACTATCATTTATCCCAATTCAAATCTAACAAGGACTCCTCAACAGATATAATTCTCTTAGGATTATATCTTATCTCTTTACAAGTCCAAGTTCAACATGGATTCTACATATTTATTCCTATAAATACAAGCCATTATTTCCATATTTTGGTACGTTATCTTTTTGACCCTAAACTCTGTCAAATTAATTTCTCTCTCTTTAAACATATACTTACTCTCACGTCGGAGGGCCTTCGCCGGAGAAGCCCCGGCTTAGTTTACGTATCTTGTTTTGTTTTCAGGCTATTCAATCGCTGGAGTACAACCGACTGCTGAATTTGGGTTAATTCGTTCTTTTTAGCTGCATCAGATATCATTTTAGAATGTCATGAGTTTGATTTATACCTAAATGTACCGGTCATGAGTTCTTATATTTGCCCGCATTCATGAACTAATGATATGTTTGTTTAAGGAAAAATATTTTACATAAAATGTTTTCCCAATTTTTCGTTGTTTGGTAAGTATCGAAAAATTGAGAAAATATTTTTCCCACTTTTCTAAGTAAAATGACTTACGAATTTTTTCTAAATAAAACATTTCCCGAAAAATGGTAACACCCTCACACACACTTAACTTTTCATACACCCACACGTTACCCACCCCACATAAACCACCCCGTACCCTATCCCCTAATAAAAAAATTATTTATATTAAAATTATATTTTACAATTCTCCCTCCCCCTCACCACCACCACCACCCACCGCACACCCCACCTGAAACCCACAGGGTCGGGTAAAAAAAAATCAGTCATTTTAAATTTATTTTCAACAACTCCCCACTCCCACATTCAGCTCAAGGTTAAAAAATATTTTTTTATTAATTTTAAAATTATATTTTAACAACTACGCCACTTACAACTTACAAGATTTTTTTTATTTATATTAAAATTATATATTAACAACCCTCGCCACCCCCACTTTGACCACCACCAACCCCTCACACGGTCAAACACTTTTTACTCATAATTAAATTAATTTATTTTTAACTTCCCACCCAACCCCACTCCCCTACTCTCGGTCACCCCCCTACCCCCCCTCACACACTCTCGGCTACCCACTCTACCCCACCCCTACCCTAACCTACCATCATCTTACACTTTTTATTTCCCCCACCACCCTATCTTACCCCTACCCTACCTCTACCTTACCTCACACCCACCCACCTCACCCCTACTAATCCCCACCTCACTGCCACTGCCTACCACTTTCGCCTCCGACTGTCACCCTATCCCACTCACATGTCTTTCAACTTGTCTCAAATTGTGTTTGTATCGAAAAAAATATTTTCATTAAAGACATGAAAATATTTTTCGTAAAACATTTTTCTTATCAAACAGTCGAAAACATATTTATCTCATTTTACGAAAAATATTTTTATTTTACGGAAAACATTTTATAGAAAATAATTTTCCGAAATTCTTTTTACACGAAACAAATGTAACCTAAGGCTCCGTTTGTTTCGACGTAAAACATTTTGCGAAAAACGTTTTCCAGAAAATGTTTTCCTGTAAAATGTTTTACGGAGGTAGGGCGTAAAATGTTTTACGGAGGAAGGGTGTAAAATGTTTTCGGCTGTTTGGTAAGAAAAATGTTTTCCGGAAGAGCGTAAAATGTTTTATTTATTATTATTATTATTATTATTATTATTATTATTATTATTATTATTATTATTATTATTATTATTATTATTATTATTATTATTATTATTATTATTATTATTATTATATTTTTTTATTATTTTTTTTATTATTTTTTATTTTATTATTATTATTATTATTATTATTATATTTTTTATTTTATTTTATTTTTTAATTATTATTATTTAATTATTATTATTTTATTTTTTATTTATTATTATTATTATTATTTTATTTTTTATATATTATTATTATTATTATTATTTTATTTTTTATTATTATTATTATTTTATTTATCATTATTATTATTATTAGTATTAAATTTTTATTTTTATTATTATTATTTTTTATTTTCTATTATTATTATTATTATTTATTATTATTATTATTATTATTATTATTATTATTATTTTTATTATTATTATTATTTATTATTATTATTGATGCCGCAGGAAATGTGCTTATCAATCTTCCTCCACGTGGCAGGACTTATCACCTGACTCCTTGACCTGAAAACCAGAACCCACGACTAGCCTGATGCGTCTCCGGCTTAGACCCCCAGGCGTGAGAGTAAGTATATGAAATTGGAGAGCAAATAATTTATTGAACAAGTGATATTCAGATAACAAAATTGCAGTTACCTCATAACCGTTGTAGTGGTAATGTATTTATAGTTGATGTAGGTGGTTTATTTGGCAGGGCTACATGAGCTCCGAGATTTGTGGGACAGTTATGCATTATGTGAACGTGTCCTTGAACGGTCCCTGATTTGTAGGGAAGTAGTTATGGGAAGAGCAGAAGCATGTGCGCCTGTAACTGTTAGGTCGACGCTTGCCTGGCAGGTCGAGGTCGACGTTTGGGGTTTGATCGACCTGACTGACAGGTAGATTTGGATCGTACCCGGAGTATGACTTGGATCATGAGGTCGGACTAAGTTAGGTCGGGACCTGGTAGGTCGGACAATGAACTTAAATCGACGGATCAATAGATAGGCTTTGGGCCATGTGACAATCGGGCCTAGCCCACTGGAAAAGTGGTGGCAATAATGGCTTGATGATTGGGCTTTACTTGCTTGGCCCAACTCGATACTTTTGATATGTTCAATTATTATTATTTTTATTATTATTATTATTATTATTATTATTATTATTATTTTATTATTATTATTATTATTATTATTATTATTATTATTATTATTATTATTATTATTATTATTATTATTATTATTATTATTATTATTATAAAGTAGAATGTTGTACCTTGTGAAATATGAGCTGTATATGAAGGGCGCCATTTTTAGGAAAATGTTATACTTTGGACAAGGTCAGTAAGTCGTTTTTCTTTGAAAGGGCGTAAAATGTTTTCCGGAAAACGTTTTCTCCATTTTTCGAGAAACAACCAAACAGCGAAAAATGAGTTATTTTTCCGGGGCTCAGCTAAACAACGAAAAACGAATTATTTTACGAAAATGAGTTATTTTACGTCGAAACAAACGGAGCCCAAGACCCCAAATCTAGCAATCAAAACTCAGTTTCCTTAGTAAATCCCCCTTAAATTAGTAAAAAATTCTATGGTTTAAATACATTATTCCGTTTATGCCATTGTACGGAGAACATGTAAGAAAATGTACTTGTTTCGAAATTATGTTGTTTTCCTAGATATGGTTTCCCGATTTGCCTGACAACCCATAACTGCATTAGCGAGTGAAGTTCATTGAACTAATCCTCTAATGAAACTCCCCAACACTTTCCTTAATTCCAAATAAATCACACTCCTATTTGAAACATTAAATCCATTATCAACAACAAATCTGTTTATTATAAAACAAAATCCCAAAATATTCTTTTGTCTAATAATAACAATATCTACCCATTTTGTCACATAACCCCCTACCAACTTTACACAAGGCAATTTCCAAGAACCCCACAAAAAGCCCATTTGTCCAATGTGTGTGAATTGAACCGATGAACCCTAATAAGAGGTTATTTGCAATTCGACGGTCTAGTAGTCGATTATCAAATGATAAAATATAATTTGGAGATAACACAATTTGATTGTACATTAGTAGGTTATCCAATGATCCAGATTTACTAGCTGCCAAATAAATGAATTACCTTTGTTGCACTGAACACGATAAGTCAAAAAACAATAACATCTACTCCATCCGTTTCTTTTGAAATTTCTTTTGAAAGGGCATTTTTATGTTCTTACATGTAAATTAAGAAAAGTGATGTAGAAAAGAAAAAAAATGTATTGTAAAATAAATGTTGTGAGTAAAATGTGATGTAGGAAAGAGAAAGTGAAAAAGAAAATAGTTAGTGGATATATATATATTTTTTTTTTGATTACCCAGGGTTACGAACTTCAGGATCAATCCCTGACCAGGAGTCGGCCACTCGGTATCTTTGGCGGAGGTAAATCGCGGATGTGCTATGCGTAGGGGTGACGATACCGCCTTATACTCTGGCGGAGCCCTCCTACAAGGCATTTACACCCTTACAACACCAAATGGCTGCTCCAGCTGTTCCTGCTGAGGCAATTACATCACTTTTACAACACCAAATGGCTGCTCCAGTGCTTCAGCCAAGATTTGAACTCCCCACACTGAGGTTGCAAGCCCAGCAGTGTTGCTTTCTTAACTGCACGGATGTGCCCCGGGGGACTTCTAAGGACCCTGAAACCTAAGATAGGAATTAAATCACAAAGATTCTCCTTGGGGGGAATCGAACCGATGACCTTCCTTTCGGAAGACCACCATTATATCACTGGGCCAAGGCCCATTAGGTATAGTTAGTGGATATTTATTATGAGAGTACGACAAGTGGATTTCACAAATAAAAAAGTAATAAAAAAATTTTCATTTTAAATTGTGTCCTTTCAAATGAGACGTTAAAAAAGAAAATATGTGTTCTTTCAGAAGGGTCCGAGGGAGTATAATAAATGATCAAACGGTCCAAATTATAAGAAAATAAAATTGTTTCACTGTCGACTACATGACCCCAATCTATCGAACCCATCACAAATCCGTATAAATACCCACAATCAACCACATTTTTCTTCATCGGCAACTTGATTTCATTTCTTCAACCTCACTCAATTCTCTATACTCTCTTAAGTCTTCACAATTTTTTTTCCGTACTCAAATGGAAGCATTCAATTATAGGTGCTCTTCGGGTGCCACATCCTCGTCGGAATCGTCTTCTTCAGACTCTTCGGTTTCAGGTAAGAAACCGAGAGACCTGAACAAACCCGATATGATTAAAGGTCCATGGAGTGCGGAGGAGGATAAGATTCTGACCCGATTAGTTGAACGGTTCGGGGCAAGACACTGGTCTTTGATTAGTAAACACATTAAGGGTAGGTCGGGAAAATCTTGTAGACTCCGGTGGTGTAATCAGCTGAGCCCGAATGTTGAGCACCGGCCATTTTCACAGGCTGAGGATGAGATGATATTGGCGGCTCATGTGCAGTACGGTAATAGGTGGGCCACTATTGCCCGCTTGCTTCCGGGTCGGACTGATAATGCCGTTAAGAATCATTGGAATTCGACGTTAAAGAGACGGCGATTCCAGATTCATGATAACGGAGAGGAAGTTATGAAGAGGGAGGGGGTAATGGACGGTGGTGATTTAAAGGGTGCATCGGGATCTGGGGTGAATGTGGATGTAGAGGAATGTGATCCAATGACGACGTTGACGTTGGCTCCTCCGGGGTTGGGTGGGTCTCGGTTGCCGGAGGATCCAAAGACGGAGTCTTTCCCGGCGGGGTTTTGGGATGTGATGAGGGACGTGATTGCTAGAGAAGTGAGGGATTATGTAACTACGTCGTTTTCGGATGCTTCGGGTTTTCATTAGTGTGATGGAATTTATTATTTTTCCTTTTATTTTTGAGTTCTTTTTGGGGTTGAATTTGATCTCTCTCTCTCTCTCTCTTAGTTGGTCGAAATTTTATGTTATCAAGTGTTGATAAATTTATTAAAAAACCAGTCTTGAGGTTGAAGCTTTTATTTTACTTTCCACTTCCGGGCACAATTTATGTTAATTCCTTTTGGGTACAATTTTATTTTTATAACAGTTGGGGGCTTAATAAGGTTGCCATGAAACTTGCAAGATTTTTTTGCCAATTTGCAAGTCATGGAAGTCCGAATTTGAACTGTCCAGATGCTTTTTATTTCCTCCAAAAATTACAGGCCCTCCATTTATCCATTATACAAGAAGATCAAAATTTCTGTATCATTTTTATATACATGTACCATTAGTATCTAACAAGGAACGGTCATTTATAATATCAATCATAATCATAATCATAATATTTGCCTAAATAATTTATAACCATTAATATCTAACGAGGAACAGTCATTTATTATATCAATCATAATCATAATCATAATAATAATAATATGTGCCCTCCCCGGGGAATTCCTAAGGATCTTGAAACTTATGGTATATATTTTCACATATAAGATCCTGATATAGGAGGAACCGAGGAAGGAGCCTGACCAGGAGTGCTCCACCACACAACATCAGCAACACACCAGCCACTGAAGGCCAGGCGGCCGCATGACCATTCCCCAGGCGGCCGCATGACCATTCCCCAGGCGGGCGCTTCGTCTAAGCGTCAACAGGCAATCAAGTCTCTGGCTCCCAGGCGGGCGCCTGGGCCTCCTCCAAGCGGGCACCTCATCACTGACGGGAGGATTACTGGTTTTGCGTTTAATTTTTATGATTAATGTTTTAAAGTTAATTTAAGGAGGGTAATTTAGTCTTTGGTTTGCTATTTCATTTTAGGGTTTGTGTTAGGGTTTTGAGAGAGTATTTAAACATCTTTTAGGGCTTTGTTAAACTTAGGCTCCGTTTGTTTCGACGTAAAATGTTTTCCGGAAAACGTTTTCTGGAAAATGTTTTCCTGTAAAATGTTTTACGGAGGTAAAGCGTAAAATATTTTACGGAGGAAAATATTTTACGGAGGAAGGGTGTAAAATGTTTTCGGGTGTTTGGTAAAACGACTCATATTTCACAAGGTGACCTACCCCCCCCACCCACCCTGTAACGACCCTAACCCTAGGCACTCATTTGGCATCATTTTGTGTGCTTTTAAATATTATTATTAATATTGTGTTCAATTTTTATATACTTGATTTCTTATATTAGGATAAAATGATAAGGAAATAAATAGTGTTCTAAAGGAAAAGTAATAATTAGGAATAAATAAAGTAATAGATTGGAGTGGTAATAAAATGGACAAATAAAATGTTATGGGTGGGGAGAATTTATTTAAATTGTGAAAGAAGTGTGTAGGGAGTTTGTGAGTGGGGGACAAACTCCCCTAAAACCCTCCCCAAATCTCCTCCTTGATCCGGCCCCCCCTCCCCTTTTACCATCTTCATACTCCACCTCCCCTCCCTCTTCATCTTCTACCTCTTCACTTTCTCTCTCTCTATTTGCCATGGAAGACCTTTGTTGAAGCTTCACATTCCAAGCCTCCCCAAGAGCAATCCCTCACCATTTCTAGATCCGAGAGCACTTTTGGAATCGGGAGACCAAGAGGAGTTCTTCAAGCTAAGAAAGTCTTAAATCCATCTCCCATTTTAAAGTAAGTTATTATGACCCTTCTTTTCTCTAATGTTCATGAGATACTATGGTTATTATTGTTGTTATAATGTTTATTGGAGACTTTGGGAACTTTCTTGAACTAAAGAAATTGGTTAAGTTAATAAGAGAATATTGTTGTTTTTTTTGGAAGTGTTAAAGAAGGAAAGAGATGGAGGGAGTTAGAATTGGAGAATGAAACTTGAAATGGGTAGTGATTCAAAAGGGTAAAAGATATAAGATTTAATCATTTTTGGTTACATGGGTTAGTATATGAGTTATGATGACCTTTCCTTTCCTTTAATGTTCATGAATTGTCTAAGGTTGTTATTGGGTATAATGGTTATTTGATGCTTGTAAAATCTTCTTGGGTTGAGAAAGTGGTTAATGTCCTAGAAAAATGTTGTTATTCATGAAGTGTCAAAAAGGTGTAAGAAAATGGAATGAGTAGATTTAAAGGGATTAACTTGGAATGTGTAAATGAAATGGGTTGGAAATCTAGTGTTAAATGATGTAGGTATATCAATTTGGGAGTTTAAAGTATGTATTATGAGATCCATGAAGTGGGTATGCTTTTCTAGGTGTTCAAGACAAGGGAAAACTTTGGTTGGGACAAATGGGTATGAGTAATTTCGCATTTATGTTGATTCTGGGCTCAGTCACGAGTCGTGCCTCGGTGGCACGAGTCGTGCTCGAGGTGTGGGACAGTCGTGACTAGGGTTATAAGGAAGTCGTGCCTTGTGGGGACGACGGATTCGAAGGAAGGTGCAATGGGCACGAGTCGTGCCCTGGGGGACGAGTCGTGCCCTGGCCTGGTTTTTCACATCAAGTTTAGAGCTATTCAAACCTAATCAAACTCGAACCAAAAAGAAATCTCTTTAACCTAGATTAAAGTAGAATACTTTGGCTACACATTGACATCCTAAGCGATTAAAATGGAATTGGGGAAGTACTTTAAATGTTGCTTGGAAAGCGCTAGTTAACCTAGTTTGGTAACTTAATGTAAATGATTCTAAATTGGTAAATGGAACTTGGATCCTTATAGAGATCATATATTGTCATATAATGACTAAGTAAGATAGGTTGATGATATCTCATTATCTTACTTGAGTACCTATTTATGGATTGGATTATGCTTAGTGTATTATATAAATGCCGCACTCGATTATTGTTGTACATGAGTATATTTTACCATGTGGCTATATTGCTTATTTATGCATAGTGTGTTAAAGAAATGTTACACTATGATGTTGATTGAGCATGAGTATATTTTACCATGTTGCTATGTTGTTTATCCCCTTTGTGGATTTATTCAAGTATCTATTATGTGCTTGATTATGTGTGAGTCAGCTGACATTTGGGGGTATAACATAATACGATCAATTATGGAAGTGTGACCTAATGTGATCGGATTATGTTATACCTGTGACCGTCCCCTTCTGTGGCCACAGTTTGGGGTATAGCATCTGTAGTGAGCCAAAAGCCTTACAGAGTTGCTACTTGTCTTATTTGGTTCCCCGAAAAACGGGTCTTATAAGACGTGAGTATTGCTTAAGCGGCTCACCGTAAGATTGGAGTATTATTATACCCAATGTTGTACGACTATCATTCGGACGTGGAAAAGGTAAACCAAGGTAATGTAAAGTGTTTACGACTTTTTCCAACGTGTTATGTGCAACTTGTTATGTGTTGCATCTTATATGGCATATTGCTGCATTCATAATAGCTTGCTGAGATTTATTCTCACCCCTCTCCCTTTACTGTTTTAGATTCCGAGACAGGTGGACCGGCCAAGTAAGGGCGGTGAGGAGTTTGGAGGTTATATTTTGGGAATTGTTGGGTTTGATTAGATTGGTATAGGAAGTGTACTTTAGTATAAATCATTTACGGGATTTGTATTATTAAATCTTCATTTATTGTTATAACCGATGTCTTTTTGTAACTAAACAGTTTCGTACTTTCTAAGTTAGTCAACTATTTCTCCATTGTGAAAAGGTGTAGACTTATTTTGAAAATGGTTATGTTATGTTTGGAAGTTAAATAAAAGGTTTTAAAATTTAATTGAAATTTGGGTTAGTTTGAGGACGCTACATTTCCGGGATACGTGTAGGTTCCTGGCCTGGGGTCCTCACACACCCCCCAATTTTTTTTTTTTTTTTTTGTAATCGCCCCCTACCCCCTGCCTACCCCCACCCACCCCCCCCCCAAAAATTTTTTTTTTTTTTTTTTTTTGTAATCGCCTACCCCCACTACCACCCCCCCCAAAAAAAATTTTTTTTTTTTTTTTGTATGTCGCCCCCTACCCCCACTGCTACCCCCACTTTAACCCAAAATTTTTTTTTTTTTGTAATCGCCACCCCCACACACTTCACCCCCACTTCCCAAAATTTTTTTTTTTTTTTTTGTAATCGCCTCCTACCCCCTGCCTACCCCCCCTACCCCGCCCCCCCAAATTTTTTTTTTTTTGTAATCGCCCCACCCCTGCTACCCCCACCCTTCCCCCCAAAAAAATTTTTTTTTTTTTTATGTAACGCCCTACCCGCTTACCCCCCCACCCCTGCCACCCCCCCAAATTTTTTAATCGCCCCCTTCTACCCGCACCCACTTCCCCCACCCCCAAAAAAATTTTTTGGGGTGGGGGGCGGGTAGGCAGGTGTGGGGCGATAAAAAAAAAAAATTTTTGGGGGTGGGGTGGGGTGGGGGGTAAGGAGGGTAGGGGGCGATTACAAAAAAAAAATTTTTTTGGGGGGATAGTGGGGGTAGGCGAGGGTAGGGGGCGATTACAAAAAAAAAAAAAAAAATTTTTTTGGGGGGTGGGTGGGTGGGGGGTGGGGGGTAGGCGAGGGTAGGGGGCGATTACAAAAAAAAATTTTTTTTTTTGGGGGGGGTGGGGTGGGGGTAGGCGGGGTAGGGGGGGCAATTACAAAAAAAAAATTTTTGGGGGGGTGGGTGAGGGGGGTGGGGGGTAGGCGGGGGTAGGGGGCGATTACAAAAAAAAAAAAAAAAAAATTTTTTTGGGGGTGGGGAGTGGGGGTGGGGGTAGGCGGGGGTAAGGGGCGATTACAAAAAAAAAAAAAATTTTTTGGGGGTGGGGGGTGGGGGGGGTGGGGGTAGAGCGAGGGGGCAGGGGGCGATTACAAAAAAAAAAAAAAAAAAAATTTGGGGGTGGGGTGGGGGGTAGGCGGGGGGTAGGGGGCGATTACAAAAAAAAAAAAAAAATTTTTTTGGGGGAGTGGGTGGGGTGTGTGGGGGTGGGGGGTAGGCGGGGGTAGGGGGGCGATTACAAAAAAAAAAAAAAAAAAAAAAAATTTTTTGGGCGGGGGGGTGGGTGGGGGGGTGGGGTAGGCTGGGGGTGGGGCGATTACAAAAAAATTAAAAAAAAAAAAATTTTTTTTAGGGGGTGGGGGTGGGGGGGGGGTGGGATAGGCAGTGGGGTGGTTGTACCGGGCGTAATATGAGTTGTACATTAAGGCCTCCATTTTTCGGAAAATGTTTTACTTAGGACAAGGTCAGTAGGTCGTTTTACTTAGGAAGGGCGTAAAATGTTTTCCGGAAAACGTTTTACTTAGGCAACCAAACAGCGGAAAACGAGTTATTTTCCGGAAAACATTTTTCGGGGGCTAACCAAACACCGTAAAACAGGTTATTTTCCGGAAAACATTTTCCGGAAAATGTTTTACGGTGAAACAAACAGAGCCTTAGTTTTTTGAATGACAATTTGAAGAGTTTTCTCTTTATTTTTCTATTTTTCTGGTGGATTCCAGTTAATTTCTGATAGATTTCAGTTTATTGTGTTTTAGGAGTCTTCGCTTTAGAACTCTTGTGATTAGTGCGCTAATCACGAATCTGACGCAACACGAAAGCAATAGATTCGTGATTAGCGCACTAATCACAAGAGTTCTCAAGCGAAGAACCCTAAAACACAATAAACTGGAATTCACCAAAAATTAACTGGAATCCACCAGAAAATAAAGAGAAAACTCTTCAAATTATCATTCCTATCTATCTGT
Organism: Adenophora triphylla var. japonica; assembly: GCA_022495995.1. Lineage (NCBI taxonomy): Eukaryota > Viridiplantae > Streptophyta > Magnoliopsida > Asterales > Campanulaceae > Adenophora > Adenophora triphylla. The sequence goes on along the minus strand of JAFEMH010000140.1, from coordinate 698,185 downwards.
TGATCGTCCTCCCCAATCTCCCCATGATCAACAATAAAAAATTCATCGTATTTAAATTCTTCCGTCCCATCAATACCACCCACAACATATTCAAAAATTGATGGCGTAGACCAAGTAGTACCACCCACATCCTTCATTCACGGGCTCAACATTCTTGTCCTCAGCTACCGTCGCTTCTTCCTCGTCAGTGATTTTTGATTCTTCAATTAGAGACGACTCAATTTCCTTTTTCTCAACCTTCTCTTCAGATTTAGACAAGGGAACTACTGGAAGGACGGATTTGTCAACTTCTGAAACTTCTTGCACATCAGGCTCCTTTGTCTCTTCAATTGTAGGTGCTTCACTTGGCCTATGCTTGATGATTTCTTCTGGTTCAGTAATCACAACAGCTTTCTTCACTTCCTCACTTGCAGGCAACTCACTTGGCTTATCTTCGACTATTTTTACTTCGTCCTGCACCTCTTCCTTGACTTGTTGAATGACTTCCTCTCCCTTGAAATTGTCGTTCAACGCGGCAATATCGGTGGTTATTGCTTTCCTAGGGCGTCGAACCTATTCAATCTCCCTGTCTCTTCCACCCCTACAATTTCGATTAGCATGAGAGTTTGGACCCTGTTGAGCAGCCATCAACGCCTCCATCCGTGTTATCAACGCAGCAATAGCGGTGGTTAGTCCCTCGATATCTGCTCTTGTTACTTGATCCCAAATAACGAATCAGTGATGAAAGACAGGATAAAGCTTGCTCTGATACCAACTGACGCAGCACGATTGCGATAGATTCGTGATTAGCGCACTAATCACAAGAGTTCTCAAGCGAAAAACCCTAAAACACAATAAACTGAAATCCACCAGAAAAATAAAGAGAAAACTCTTCAAATTGTCATTCAAAAAACTAAGTCTAACAAATCCCTAAAAGATGTTTAAATACTCTCTCAAAACCCTAACACAAACCCTAAAACAAAATAGCAAACCAAAGACTAAAATACCCTCCTTAAATTAACTTTAAAACAGTAATAATAAAAATTAAATGCAAAACCAGAAATCCTCCCGTCATTGATGAGGTGCCCGCTTGGAGGAGGCCCAGGCGCCCGCCTGGGAACCAGAGACTTGCTTGCCTGTTGACGCTTAGATGAAGTGCCCGCTGGGAATGGCCGTACGCGCCTTTGGCCTCGATTGGGCGGTGTGTTCGATGTTGCGTGGAGGAGCACTCCTGCTCCATTTCCCACACGTAGGTCCACTTCACCCTCTTCAAGCATCCTTCTGTTCTTTAGACCCTGCACATTTAAACAAATGTGAGTTCCACATCCGGTATCCAATACCCAAGAACTAGAAGTAGATAGGAATATATCTATAATAAAGATACACAGAAGTCGAAGCAACTCCTTTGCTTTTCTTGATGCTTCCTTGTATTTTGTGCAGTTTCTCCTCCAATGTCCAATCTCATTGCAATGGAAGGCACTGCGTCCTCTTGGGACTTGGGCTTAGCCTATTTGGGGTTTGGCACCCTCTTTGGGTTTGGCAACATTTGCCTTAGGATTAGCAACTTTTGCCTTTCCCTTACCCTTGAAACCACTTTCCACTTGTTAACCATCAACACTTGATCGGTTTTCTTCATGACAATATTGATTTCCGCGGTGTTCAACATTTGAACTAACTCGGAAAGGTTCTTATTCTTGCCCCCATGTTATAGGTCATTATGAAATTACTAAAACCTTGAGCAATGAATTCAATATAAATGTCGATAGCTTGACTCTTGGCTAATTGGAAAACCAAGCCTTTCAAGATGTTCGATATGGCCCTTCATCTTTAGAGCATAAGGACCAACTGACTTGTCCTTCACTCATCTCGCATGAGGTTAGGGCCTTAAGCGTGTTATACCTTTCTTGCCTTGCTTGAACTTGGAACATTTCCATCAGTCGATTGTTTAGATCAACTGTCCCCAAGTGCTCAAGATCCTTTTGAAGGCTCTTGCACATGGCGGAGAGCATGAGGCAACCAACATCAGTAGAATCACACTTGTGCTTCAGATATTGATCCCTCACTGTCCTAGTAGCATTGGCAGCAGGTTCAGGTGGGATAGGTTCCTCGAGAACGTACAATTTCTCCTCTTGCCTGAGAACGATTCTCACGCTACGGATCCAATCCATATAGTTTGTACCATTCTCCTCCAATTTTTCCTTCTCAAGGACAGATTGCAGTGGCAGATGATTATTGTTTGATGCCATTTAATTCTACAAAAAGATATACATAAAATATGAACACATATAAGTAAACATATTATATGAGAAGTATAATGCATTTACATGAAAATAAATGCTTTCACTAAATTATACACCTTCCAATGCAAACAAGCATAATATACCTTTAATGGGCTAAGATCCAACTTTAATTTAATTTCAAGTTTGCTAGCAAACCGCTCAAAACTAAATTAATTAGGTAGAAACATCAATCATATCACATATATGACTCTTAGATCTTTTATGAGATTTGTTCAAGACATCATATGTCTAAGCATATTTTAATCTCATCTTATGCCTTGGGTCCAAAATCATTTTGATAACCCAATTAAGTTCATTCACTTTAAACGTATAGGAACCACCATTTCCTCATCTTGCTCGCATACGAATAGAATCAAAGCACCTTGCTATGGCATGCCCATCCAAAACTATCTGAATGGTCTCAAGTGTTTTAATCATGAATTGGCATAAAGAACTTAAAAGTTAAATGAAGGTTCTTTAAAGTAGATTATAAGCATATCAGCAAAGATAATCATAATCGTGCACCAGGTAAGTTCTCAGGAAGATAGGTGAGCCACAAGGACTACTTAAGTACCAAATCTCTCATTCGACAGAACTCTCCTAGACATGCACAATAAAAAATCAGCTCTGATTTGCAACATAATCAATACTCTATATAAACAATCAACTTCCTTTTAAATTTTGCGTAAAATGACTTGTTTCTCATAAACAATCAGAAAACCAAAATTTTAATGTTTAAATCTAAACATTCAGGAAATTACAATACAATGTTTCAACTAAACATCTAACAAAATTCTTAACACGTAAGAACACATAATTCATGCATCGCAACAATTAATAAAATCATATTTTAATAAACTAAGCATGCATAAACAATGAATTAATCTAGCATAGCCCTATAAACTTAATTTTCAGAAATTTATAGCATCCAGATTAATACATAAACATATCAGATTGTAAACACATTCACAGATTAGCAAGATTGTTTAACAAACTGATTCTGCCCAGATTGGGTAAGGATTGTCACGTGACAGAGGCCAACTCTGTCGCGCGACCTAACGAAGCCATCAGCCATACTCTGTCGCGTGACAGAGAGATACCAGATGCAGATTTGCAGATTCAATCAATTCTAAATCACAGAGCAATTAAATCATATAAATAAATTTTAACTGATTTAATTCAATATCAATAGAACACGATTTAGGCATATTGTTTCAAAAACAATCAAACTATCGCATACAAAACATGCAAAAACCATATAAACAATTTATATCAATTTTTCTTAGCATGTTTATTCAAACTTAATCATACGAACAGGGCTCTGATACCACTGTTGGGTTTTATGGGTCCATGCGCAGCGGAATTAAGCATCTATTAACACAAAATTCAAAGAGCCTAGGATTCGTTCTATATAATTAACTTGAATACCTATGAGATAGAGATAACCAACCTTGAACGCTTTCCGTTCTTGAGCTATCGAACAATGTATTGATGTGATTCTGAATACAAACTTCGAACTCTAGGCCTTGATCGTTGCACGAGCGAAGACCCTCTTATGGTATCCACACCTTCGAATGAACCAAGAACGATTTCTTGATGATTGCTAGATCATAAACCTTGAAGAATATTGAGAATTATGTTGTGATTTTATTTTCAGAATTTTGGCTAGGCAATTAGGGTTGACAGACCTTTGTATTTATACTACTTTAGTATGGTATTTGTTTCCTAATCAAATTAGGAAACCAATCTGTAAACCGCCTTGGGCCTAGTAATAATTGGGCCTAACCCACTGAGAACGTGGTGGCAATAATAGATTAATGATTGGGCTTTACTCGCTGGGCTTAGCTCGTCACTTTTATTCTGTTCAGTGGCCCCCAACTTTCTGAGTTGACTTTGTCGATCAAGAAGTTTAAAAGAATTTCTGATGACGCTTTGAAGTAGGCTGTAAGTCGATGCTCGAGCTGATGTTGGGTCAACCAAAGTTGACGTGGCTCAATCCTGAACGTTTACAGCGAACGGTTAGATCTGGAAGAGCGCCATTTTTCCGTAATCATTGTAATTTTGATGTTTGAAAAACTGCTTTGGGAACCGTTTTCCGCATTAATGACAATTTTTTGACCGTTTGAAGCCAAAAACCTTCCCAATTCAGGAAATGATTAACAGAAGTATATAAGGAAAATCCTTTTCCTTTTCGGTTTTTTACAAATTCCCAACTCTTGAGCAAACCAGTGAGAAAGAAGGCGAATATATATCTCCAACTACTCCGACATACTTGGACTTTTCCGATTCCTTTCCAGCTCTCGTCTTCGCTGTTTTAAGAAAGGTACCCATCTAATTCCTGGTATTAGGTTTTAATTTTTTTCCTTCCTTTTCAATTCTGCCATGGCTAGGACTTTTAGCTGTGAACCTGGTGCCGGATATGGCTGTTGCTCTGTTAATCGTAGAGTGTACAAGCATTTAGGTGGTGTATGGAGGGAGATTCACGTCGAAGAATGTGCCTTTGTCTTGACCAGGTGGGGCTTACGCTTTGGCGAGTTAGCCCTACCCGTAGGAGAAACCCTAAGCGATTTAGGAACTGACGACCCAAGAATCACGTCTTTTCACCTTTTCCACGAGCTGCTTGATCACATAGTATTGTTTTATCTCAGAGGTCCCAATAAACCTTCCTTCCTTAGGAATAGAAAAGGATTTCCGGGGGAATCTAGGTCGCCCATTAGTAGGTCTCCTAGGTCCCTTGAATCTGCATATAGGACTGATTCCCCTGTTTCCTCTTGTTGTTTTTCAGATATGTCGACTCAGGAAAGGGCAACGACTTCTGCTGGGATGAGCTCCCCCTCTACCAACATCATGGATGCCTTCTGCTCCACAGTGGTCCCATGTCGTAATGAAGGGGGCTTGTCATTCCCAAACCAAAAACTGGGAGAAAGGGCTCAGAAGATCGGCTCATGATACTGTATCAGTATTACGGGGTCGACAAAGAGGAATTCAGCCTAACCCACATGACGGCTAAGGAGTTTGATAAGCTAAGCTGGGAGGACAAAATTAGAGACCCTACTAGGGTGGCCTTCTTTTACGGCCAATTTGAAGCAGGCATGCGTCTTCCCTTGGACCTATTTGTCTGTGAGCTTTTAGAGTGTCTGGGGCTGTCCCAATGCAGTTAGGAGCCAACACTTGTAGAGTGCTCATTTGTTTTGCCATGGTGTGTAGGTTTCTAGGGTATGAGCCTTGCGTCCATGTGTTTTAGGGAGTTTTTAAGGTATCTTAGGATAAGCGGACCCGTGGTTTTAGCACCCCGGCCAAAAAGTGTTAGTGTTATGCCCTAGGCCTATAGTTGATAGACTTATGTGTTGACATTATTTATTATTATATGGAAAAATTTATTATTTGATTATTATATGTTTTGCATATTTGTCTGTAATAATCTCCGTCCCTAATTATTAAGAGAATAGTTAGTATAAATGTTAATGGATAATCATATGATGATTATATGCATAAGAGATGCACATTAAATTTATAGGTACTTGTTAGAGAACAAGTGACTGGACTTGACCCGTATGAGATTTATGTCATGGTCAAATGTCATAATTAAATCTCATATGGTCACTTCATTTAGTCCATAGACCTGAGATTATCATGATCTTACATATGGTGAAAGTCATGTTTAATTTTAGTCAAACGATATCTTAACACGATATCTATAAAGGCTAACTTTGGCATGATCGGATTCATGATGGGAAGGATGATAAGTCAAGATGAAATTTGTCCCTCGAAAGAGAGATGTTTTGCTTGGGCCCCTCGATGAGTGATAATGATGGAATTATCATTATACTCAAGATCGAGAAAGCATTGAACAATGAGCTTAGGTCGACTGATCATGTTGATAGGCCTTGGGCCTAGTAATAATTGGGCCTAACCCACTGAGAACGTGGTGGCAATCTCAATCATTCTTCCTCTTGTTTAATCAATTTATTCTGTCGCGCGATGACATGTGCCACATCGGGATCTCGTAGGTTGGACAATGAACTTAGGTCGACTGATCATGTTGATAGGCCTTGGGCTTAGTAATAATTGGGCCTAACCCACTGAGAACGTGGTGACAATAATAGATAAATGATTGGGCTTTACTCGCTGGGCTTAGCTCATCACTTTTATTCTGTTCAATATCTTCCTTATATAAGGAAAAATCTAGGGTTTACCCCCTCTCTCTCTCTTGCGCAGCAGCCCTCTCTCTCTCTCTCTCTCTCTCTTGGCAGACGGTCTCTCTCTCTTGTCGGCGACCATAATCTCTCTATGCGTGTTTCCGCCGCCGATCCGATATCCGATCAGATCTGATCCGATCCGCTTTCATTAACCTTACTGTTTTTCATTTTTACCCCTCATGTTCGAATCGGATCGGGGCTCAGATTAAGTAAATTCAAATCGGATCGGATTCGAATCAGGACTAATCCGACCCGATTCGATCCGATTGCCATCCCTAACCTGTACATCAAATGATTTCAATGCGATAGTTCGATGGGTGTGTTGGTGTAGAAGTGAAGTGAGAAGAGTGGAGCTCATTTAATTTTATTTAAGGATTAAAATTGGTAAGTACTTTTATCATTATCATGATGGTTATGATAATAAAAACAAAAGTAATCCCGGTAACTAGAATTAAATAATTAATTATATGGTTAGATTAAAAACAAAAAAAAAAAAAACACAAAAGTAACATAGCTTTTGGGAAAGATGAAAAAACATTGGTGGGATAACGAAGCATGGGATGTCTTTGTCAGGTTGAAAACGCTCGAGGAATATTTACGTTCACATTGCTAACTTCCAAGGCATGGGATGGGATACCACCTTTTTTAATAAATTAAATCGAAAGAGACCGCGTTTCATATTTAAAACGTGCTATACACCAAAAGCTAGTGAAAAATTAAGCTATTCCATGCTGCCAACTTTAAATTTGTCTGTAATCCAGATTAGGCTACACTTTTGATTCGGATAACAACTACTTTCTTTTCGGCGTTTCGATTTAAAGTTTTTTTTTTTTTTTATCTGTTATAATTTAATATTTTTAGTTGATTTATTTTTTTTAAATAAACAATAAAACTCATTTACTACAATTACAATAACAACCCACTTACTATTATCTTACCTTACCTGACAACTTTATGTAAAGTCAAATTAGAAAATTTTAATTGAAAAGTAGAGAGTAGCAAGGTTCTAAAAAGTGCTAGGCGGATGCTAGACGGCAGAGCCAGACCTAACACCTAGGCGGGGACTAGTCGGGATTAGTCGGGACCTAGGCGGGGCTTAGAACTAGGCGTTGGAGAGAGGCCTAGAGCCTAGGCGAGACCTATGCGCCCTTAGACGGAGTCATTTAGAACACTGGAGGAGAGTACTAATCAAAAAGTCGTGGTTCAACCTTTTATCTCTCGAAATAATATTCTCATTTGACAAAAGATTTAGAATTCCTATAATTATTTTTTTTTGTATTGACACTCCATTAAATTAACAATTTTTAGAATTTCACTTAATTATCCTTTATTTTTTTTGATTTTTTTGTTTAAATTTAATCATAATACTACCTCCGTTCCAAACTAATTCCAAACTAAATGACATTTTTTTTTTCCAAAAATATGTCCCTAAATAATTTTTTATCATTTTCTTTTCACATTTTATTTTATATTTGCAAAACTAAAAGTTTGAAATGTATGGCAAAAATATTTATGTATTTTTACTGATAATTTTTTAAGAATACCACTTAAATATGAAATGTCATTTATTTTGTGACTGAGGAGATATTCGATAAAAACTCCGGGTGGAGGAAGTAGGACATATAAAAAGAAAGAACCAAGAATACAATGCTAGTACTAAATATAACTTGTTAAGTTAAAAAGACTTCTTTTACAGTTTTTTTTTTTTTTTTGAATAAGAATAAAATACTGTACACATTTATTTGGGATAGAAATATTACTCACTCTATACTTGCTTTTCAAAGTTTTATTCTCTAAATAAATATCCAAGTTAATTGTTTTTTTCCGAAAATGAATGTCATTTTTGTAAGAAATTTATCCATAAACGTTTTTTTACCAATAAATTTTTGTTTGTCATTTTATCGTCGTAAAACCAAATGTTTCGAAAGTTGATAACAAAAAATATTTATGCATCTATATTATTATGTATAAAAAGTACAAATTTTATCGTGTTTTTAAAATAAAATTTGGACATTTATTTAGTGACGGTGGGAGTAATACAGAATTTTATTGAAATTTTATTTTGACACAGATGTGATGATTTTTTCTTACCAAACAAGCATTGTTTATTTTCTAAACTTTGGGCCTATGAATCAAACAAGTTACTAACAATTTGGTTGGGCTCTTATGCTGCAATCCATGTTCATAATGGTCCAGAAAAAATGGGCTCATTCACTCCCATGTATCGTCAATGAATTGCTCGTTTCTATTTCCCGCCGCCTATTGGGGATTTCCCGTCAATCCATCGATAACCAGGGAGAGAAATCGGGGGATTCCATGGATTCCGCACCCAAACACCCGCTATTCTGCCTGAAATGGCCATGGGATGTTCATCAAAACCCTAAATCCTCTAATTCCTGCAATCTCGACACTCCCTTCTTATTCAAATCCATTCAAAATCTCGGTTTGCTAACTACCAATTTCGTCAACTCCAAATTCCCTTTACTCCAATCTAACGCTCCCGCATCCTTATCGGAGAATAAGAAGAGTTTAAGAGCTGAAGAACAAGGAGAACTTGAGCAGAAAGCACTGGCGTGTGCGCTGGCCACCGGGAAAGATGCAACGGTGATTGAATTCTACTCCCCGAAATGTGGCCTTTGCAATTCGATGGTTGATTTTGTCTCACATGTTGAGAAGAAGAATTCAAATTGGCTTAATATTGTTATGGCTGATGCCGAGAACGACCGATGGTTGCCGGAGGTACACTTTAGTTCAACATCACTTCTATTTGATTTAAATAGATGATGCCTGAATCTGAATTTGTGTGGATTATTGTGTATTTTTAGAAATAAACCCTCTCCGTTTTTATCAAATTTGAATATTCAGGCTGGGTATTTCGTTTCTTTGTGTTTGAAATTCATATTCATGAATTAAGGTACAACGAACTTGACCATGATTTGCGTTCATTAGACTTTCTAATTTACTATGATATGTAAACTTACTATATGGCTAATGAAATTTCCATGTAATGCAATGATCTTATGATACAAAATCCAAACTTTTCATCTGCATATGGCCTATAACTTGGCTGCGCTTTTGGCCAATGTGGGAAAGCATCACTGTGCTACCACAAAGCACAATGTTGAGATTGTCAATATCTTTTCCTTTTGTACATGATTATCATTTCCTTATTTGATATATGTAAATTAGGTAGGATATATGATTAGCTCAATTCTAGGCATTAGTTATGGTATTGATAGAATTCTTCTCCAATTAGGAAACTCATGTATATATATAGAGTTGTAATCAATTGAATCAGGCAATGAGTAACTTGGTATCAGAGCGCAAGGTCCCGGGTTCGATTCCGCCCGCTTGCAGTATTACCCGGATTTAATTGTGCAAAAATTCACTATGTTGGCATGCCCGAAAATGTGGCATGTTTGAAATTTGGCATGCCCGATAATGTGGCATGTTTGTAATCTCTCCACAAGTGCGACCGGGTCACACGTGAGGGGGAGTGTGAAAGATTGATATACATTGTTGACCCACGATTTAACAGTTTAAGCTTTTAGATCAAGTGGTAGCTCTAACACACAACACTCCCTCCGGCCCATAATAAAAGTCACAGTTGGCTTGTCAACCTTTAAGCAATGTTCTTTACTTGTTTGTACATTGCTTTTACCTTGGTAGGATTGCATTAAGACCATTTACTTATTTAAAGACACAACACTTATTTTGGGATAGTAAAAGGAAAATGTGTCATTTATTTGGGACGGAGGGAGTACTTGATTTGAACTGACCAGGTACTATCTACAATAAGTTGGCACATTAGAAGATCGACCATGTAAGCAGCACATTTTTTCCAAATTGTTATGTTACAAATTTTCAAAACAATAGTTTGGCTCTTGTGAGCTGAGTGTGGAAAGTTTTCAGTTGATCTGTAATTTTGTACATGTGTATTTATATTGAATATAGAATTATGTGTATCCTAGACGTGACCCCGTCGTTTATTTCCGATGATATTACGCTTGCAATTTTAATTTGTTGAATCCGAAGTTGTTGATGCTCATGGTGTGATTGTTCATCCATGAAGTAAAGATCTATCTTTTGTCCTGTCGATGATATTTTGATCTTTGTGGCAATATTTTGTTTTTGCAGCTACTCCTTTATGACATAAAGTATGTTCCTTGCTTCGTGATACTGGACAAGCATGGCAATGCTCTTGCCAAGACAGGTGTTCCGAACAGTCGGCTACATGTGGTAGCAGGTGTTTCTCATCTTCTGAAAATCAAGCGTCCCAAGGCAGACAGTTAAATGATAAGAGCAGGCTGCCACCCTAGGTAAGATTTCTGAAATAACAAGTTGCTTGATAATTAACCCTTGCCTTGACCTTCGTGGATCTTCTACAATCTACAGATCATCTCAATCAATTTTGACGTTGCTCAGTAATTGGCAATGTTTTTTATTTTATTTTTTGCTCAGAGTTATAGGACCATGTCTTCACTCTTTTTTGCATATCAATGTTGCCTCCTATCTGCAATATACCGTTTAAACTTCACCATTTTTCTCTAATGTTTCCTGCCATGATTTCATACAATTTGGTTTTGATGCTTGCCTGCATTTGTTGATATGGTTTCTGCTCATTTCTCACTTGAAAGTTGACATCTTGCCTATAACTAAAAGTGAAATACCCCCAACCCACATTGGTTAGATATGGATTCATTGTGATTGAAAAGAGGTCACCCGCACAAGCTGTTTCACTCATTATGAAACTTATCAATCTATTTCATTTTCTCGGAAAGAATTTCGGACCTCAAAATTCACTCAAATGAATATGTAGCTCAGAATTCCCGAGCTGTGTATTGCATTTCCGAGGTCCTAATCCTCCATACAGTCCACTCTCTTACTATTAGACAACACTTCAGCAAAGATTTGCAGTTGCAGCATCATAGACCATTTTCTATCAAAGCTTGGAATTAGTCTTTTGTACCATTGCATATAATACTCGACGTGCCCTAACATAGTTTTCAAGTTTCAAAATATTAAATGAAGACATCTTATACCGCTTCTTTTCTTTCACTTATTCCTGCAACACCATTTTGACTAACAGAAAATCCTTCTTCCTGGCTATATCCTACAAGTGCTTTATGATGTCTGCTCTATTCCACTCACCAAGTGGTTCCATACCTAAGCCTCCTTAGTGATCAAGACACCTCTTTCCTCGAGGCCAATGCATATTTGATATCTTCTGTTGATCTGTTCAACTTCATTTTCAGTTTCATTTACAAGTACACCTATGTATTGACACAAAAGCAACGTCTCTCTCTCTCTCTCTCTCTCTCTCTTTTTCAATTTAACTGCTGATCCGTCATCTAATAAAGAGTCTTTTCTTGTGGCAGAATGTTGCAGGTACCATAATGGATTTAAATGCAATTAGTCACTTAGAGGAAAGCTTAGCGAAGCTGGACACGTTAATGCTTCCATTGCAAAACATATGGGCTTCAAAAGTTACTCACTCAAATCCTGTTAAAGAAGCAAGAACATTGTTCTACAACTCTCGAGACATGACCGACATCTTCTCGCGTTGAATATATGGATCATTTTGATTTGTACCAAGTGCTGCCTGTATCTTGTGCTCATCTGAGAAATTTCGTGTATTCACAAGATTTGCTTAGTTTACTTTTTTCAGATGTCCATAGTTAAGGTAAACATATTCACAAGATTTGCTTTTGATGATCAAGAACACATTTGAATTCTTTTAGAGTATGTTGAATATGCAGAATTTAGGTGGCGCAGTGCATTCTAGCAATTGCTAAAATGTGGCAATGAGATGAAGAGCTTGTATGAACGGAGAATTTTACGAACGAAGCAGTTTTTGAATTGGAGCATTTGCAAACGGAGCAGTTTTTTTTTTAGATGTGACTGATGCACTATCTTAAAACGCTCATTTAAAATTTAAATTTTTTTTCGCAATGACATTTTTAACCTTGAATAAATGTGTTCATATACTCCCTCAATCCCACCAAAACTGATACTTATTTCCTTTTTGGTCCGTCCCACTCAAACTGATACTTTCCAAAATGGAAGGGAATCTTTACTATTTACCCCACTCATTCTCTCTCCTATTTCACTTTTACACTCACAACATTCTCTCTCCTAACTATTCCTCCCACTCATTCTCTCTCCTATTTAATTCTTCATATTCACAACATTTTCTTTCACTTTTTCTCTCTCTTACTTTTCCTTAATCCGCGTGCCCAGAAATTTGGTATCAGTTTTGGTGGGATGGAGGGAGTAGTAATTAGTCAGCCACCGCCCCAAGGGAGCCCTCCTACATGGCTCTTACATCACTCTTACATCATCAATTTAATTGGCTGCTCCAGCTGCTCTTGTCAAGATTCGAACTTCCCACGCTGAGACGCCCGCATTTTTCGCTCTCACTCTGAGATCACAGAAAATTTAGACAATATAAAAAGAAATTTCGGTCTGAATCGTGGTTTGAACCGTAGTCCAAATCATGGTTTGATCCACGATTTGGACCGCGGTTTAAACCACGTTATTGAACCGCGGTTTGGACCACGGTTTAAACCACATTATTGAACCGCGGTTTGAACCAAATTACTCTTATAAAAAAATTGCATGCTAGTTTTGGTTTTGGCTTTAAATGGAACAAATTACTCTTATACCTAGATAAAAGAGTTTTTTTTTTTGAAAAGTTATAAGAGTGATTTTAGTCTTACACTTTTTGGTAATTTTGAAAAATTGTGAAAAAATCTATAGTATAAATGAGAGAGGGGTTTGCTACAGTGGTATGAACAGTTTCAAGTGACGAAATTCCCATTTTGCCCTCATACATTTGTCCCTTTCCCATTTTGTCCTTAAAAATTTTTTTTTTTTTAATTAAAAAAAAATTCTAAAAAAAAATAAATTTTTTTTTTTTAAAAAAATCACGTGACCTTGGACACGGACATGTACTAGTACTCTTATACCTTAAGGTATAAGAGTAATTTAAGTCATACTCCCTCCGTCCCATTACAAGCCACACACTTTCCTTTTTGGGCGTCCCACTACAAACCACACACTTCCTAAAAAGGAAAGTTTTTATCACTATTCCCTCCACTCATTCTTTCTCCTACATTATTTTAATACTCAAAACACCATTATAATTTACTATTCCCTTCACTCATTCTCTCTCCTATTTTACTTTTACACTCACAACATTTATATCATTATTTTTTTCCTTCATCTACGCGTAAGCAGTAACTCTCCACTTTGTAATGGGACGGATGGAGTATATATTTAGGTATAAGAACAAATTATTTAATAAAATATAAGTTTTTATTATTATTTTTAAGAAAAAATGAAAAATTGTGAAAAAAAATCTTTTATACCTAGGTGTAAGAGTAATTTTAGCTTATACCTTTGAGTATAAGAGCGACGAAAAGGGGTATATGTGAGCATGAGTTTCTATGATCTCGATTGAACTTTTATAACTTTGATATTTGACTTCAGAAAATTTTTGGGGAAATCTGTTTCTCCATAAGTTATAAAAATTTCTGTTTTAAATATATCGACTTGGTGTTTTAAAGCCTAAACGCACTGTTTTAAGGCCTAAACTCGCTATTTTATTTTCTAGCTTAAACTTACTGTTTTAACGCCTAAACTCACTATTTTATTTTCTAGGTATTTTAAGGCCTAAACTCAATTTTTAAGGTCTAAACTCGATATTTTTAAGGATAAAAAATGAACTTTTTATAACTTACGGATAAACAAATTTCTCCTAAAACTTACTCATCTTACTTCCTTAAGGGTATTGGGTCTAGGGATGGCCAAAACCGGTTCCGGGTCGAAAACCGCCGGTTCCGGTTCGCTAAAATGGTGACCCTTAATCGGCTCGTCGTTGACTTCGGTCCGATTTTCTCCCCGATTCGGTTCGGTTTCGGGTTTTTCCGGTTCGGTTTCGGTCCGGTTCTCTTGAAAACCAAGGAATTTTCATCCGATTTCGGGCTTTTTCTGGTCTGATTCATCAAAATGGTGACCCTTAACCGACCCGTCGTTGACTCCGGTCCGGTTACTCCGATGTCGATTTTTTCCCCGATTCAATCCGATTTCGAGCTTTTCCGATTCGGTTCCGATCCGATTTTCCGATTAAGACCCGGTCCATGGGCCTTTAAAGTGTTTTGGTTGAGAATACCAAAAGGTGTTTTGGTTGGGGATACCAAAAGGTTCTTTCTCAGTATAAATAAATAGATCGACTAGGGTTTGCTTCAGCTGGGCTAAAAAGACTCTTGTCTCATCTCAACTACAAGAGTAATCTTTTTCCACCATGGCGGCACAAACAAATCTTGTAAGTTTTCCTTCTTTTCTTTTCTTATAGTTAGTTTATTTACGTCTTTATATACTTCCAATCGTTTTCGATTCACGAAAAATTAATGTAATGCCTTTTTCCTCTTTTTTTTTTTCTTTTAAGCAAAAAATGAATATTGAATCACGTGGAGTGATGCAATTCCTTCACAATGAAGCAGTGCATGGGTTCCCTAATGGAAATTTTGTGTGTTCACCTGCACTCATTGATGCTGCATTGAGCATTCTTGCTGCTGGCTCCAAAGGGGAAACATTGAAGCAGCTGCTTGATTTTCTTGGAGCGGAAAGCCTCGAAGATCTGTATTCGAGGTCTTCAAGTTTGAAAGTTCTTGGGCTATCAAATAATGGATTATCTGCCACGTCCAGAGAAAATGATGGCGGGCCGAAGCTGAGTTTTGGGAATGCTATTTGGGTTGATAAGAATTTTCCCCTTCAGCCCTCTTTTATAGAGGTTCTTCGCAAGGTTTATGATGCTCAAGCCAAATCCGTAGATTTTCAAAATCAGGTGACCAGTTTATTTACATTCTTCTTTTGTTAATGGTTTTCAATATGTTGGATTGTTTGATTATAATTAGGGTTTATTCCCTCTTTCCCATAATAAGCTACTCCCTCTGTCCCGTTCGCATTTCACTTGTCAATGTTTTTTAAAAAATGTGTTTATTACTTGTTTGCACATTGTTTGTATAATGATAAAATTACACCAAGTCTATTTCCTTATGTGGGAACACGATATTTGCTTTCGGATATACCAAAAATGAATCTGTGACATTTATTACATTTATTTTGGAACGGTGTGATTATTTTTAAAAAACAAATGTGATTTATTTGGTTGTATATTGTTTGAACCGTTTTGTTTAGACACTACTTATTTTGGGACAAAGAAGTGCAAAAGTGAAGTATACTGTTTTTTAGCTTACAGGTAAAAGAATTTCTTGTATTGTTTGGATATATTAGGTTGATAATTGTCATTATAATATCTTTTTCAGGTTGATCGAGTGATCGAAGATGCAAATTCTTGGGTTAAAAACGCAACAGATGGTCTCATCGATGGGATTCTCTCTCGTCAAGATATTCATGACGATACAATGTTCATCTTAACAAGTGCTCTATATTTCAAGGCGACTTGGGCTTCTGGATATCAATTCAGTTCATTATTAACCAAAAACCGTGACTTTTACCTTCTCAATGGGAAAACTAAATCGGTTCCATCCCTGTCCATTAGTTGTTCAGAGGACTATGGGTATGGATGTTTTGATGGCTTCCAGGTTCTCAAGATTCCGTATAAAAAAGGTGGCGATTTGACTCACTTCTCAATGTATTTTGTTCTTCCCGATGAGAAAGATGGATTGCCTAGATTGATTGAAAAATTTCATTCCAACTCCGAGCTGTTTAATAAGTGTTTTAACCTTAGTAAACGGACAATTTCAAGGTTAGAGCTTCCCAAGTTTAAATTGTCTTGTGACCTGAATGTTTCTGATGCACTGAAGAAGTATGGGCTGGCGAGACCTTTCGAACCTTGTGGAGAGCTCAAGGGTATTGTGCAACAATCTCCTCTGACAGATGAAATTTATGTCCAAGACATTCTTGCAAAGTCTTGCATTAAAGTTGATGAAAATGGGACGGAAGCTGCTGCTGCAGCTGTCCTTAGGTTGCGAGGTGGTGGATGTTCACTTGTGCCCTACCTGAGCTTTGTAGCCGACCATCCATTCATGTTCGTTATCAAAGAAGAGACTTCTGGTGCTGTGCTTTTTGTTGGTTCTGTTCTTGACCCTTAGTTTATTCATCTTTTGCATCAACTCTTATATCTTTATCTTCATAATTTATGGGACACATTATCTAGTAAGGCACAATATGTTTTGTTAAATGCTCTGTAGATTCAGATTTGCCAAATATGTAAGCATTTGATTTAAGCCTTTTATTTGAAACGGTGTTATTCTAATTATTGTTTCATCTCACTACTAGAAACAGTGTATTTACCGACGGACATTTACCGACGGACCCAGTCCGTCGGTATTACCGACGGAAAACAAATGGATACCGACGGAAATTAATTTCATTTTACCGGGAATTTTTTTTTTAAAATTTCGTGTAGTCCGTCGGTAATTTAAAAATGTCCGTCGGTAATTCCTTGGTATTACCGACGGCCACGTCCGTCGGTAAATACTGTGAGGACCCCGACCCGGAACCTACACGTGTCCCAGGCTGGAGCGTCCTCAAACTAACCCAAATTTCAATAACTTTTAAAACCTTTATTTAACTTTCAAAAATAATTACAATTGTTATAACCATTTCAAAATAAATCTACACCTTTTCACCATGGAGAAATAGTTGACTAACTTAGAAAGTAAGAAACTATTTTAGTTACAAAAAGGCATCGATTACAACATAAAATGAAGATTTAATAATACAATTCCGTAAATGACTTATACCAAAGTACACTTTCTATACCAACCAAATCATATCCCGACAATTTCCAAAATATAACTTCCAAACTCCTCACCGCCCTTACTTGGCCGGTCCATCTGTCTCGGAATCTAAAAACAGTAAAGGGAGAGGGGTGAGAATAAATCTCAAAGAAGCTATTATGAATGCAGCAATATGCCATATAAGATGCAACACATAACAAATTGCATACACACATTGGAAAAGCTGTAAACACCTTCCATTACCTTGGTTTACCTTTTCCCGTCTGAATCATGAGTCGTACCATTGTGGAAGTAAATACTCCACTTATTCTGTGAATGCATATCCACCAGAATCAATATCATAAAATCGAGATAGTTATGATTATAACTCATCTCCTGTGAACTGCTTAGGCATTATTCACAAACAAATCATACAACTGAGATAGTTATCGTCATAACTCATCTCTTATGAACTGCTTAGGCAATATTCATAAACAACCCCCGAACAACCGAGATAGTTATTGTCATAACTCATCTCCGTGAACCGCTTAGGCAATATTCACCAAACAACCCCTAACAACCGAGATAGTTATTGTCATAACTCATCTCCCGTGAACCGCTTAAAGCAATATTCACCGTAACTAACCCTCCAACAACCTAAGTATACCAAAGTCCAAAGACATATCATAAACTTGCAATATAAATCCACACTTGGGATAACGATATAACCATAAGATAAATAAATTCACACTTGGGATAATATAATAACATGCTAAATAATCCACAAAAGGGGATAAGCAATATAACAACATATCATAAACAATTCCTACGTAGACATTACACAACTTCGGATAACCTCAATAAGAGTTCATGATCTATCTCCCAAGTTCGAACTACATTGGTGAAGTACAAATCAAGCTTAATAACCAATTTCCGAACCATATTCTGTATTACAAGGTCTCTATAGGGGTTCACGCTAAATTTATCAAGTTGTGGTCACAATGCTTAAGTGTCCCAAGTTCTACTTTAATCTAAGTTGAAAGGGATTGATTCATATCCAAATTGGATTAGGTTCTATTAATTTATAATGGTTAGAGATCATTCTACGAGGTTATTAGTAAAATTTAGCAAAAGAGAAAACTGGGGAAAGTCTGGTGACATGGGCGACCGCCCATGCCACTTGGGCGACCGCCCAAGATGGGTTTCAAAGCACTCCAAGACTCTGCCTACATGGGCGGCCGCTCAGCCCCCATGGGCGACCGCCCATGGCCCTTTTCAGCACATTCGAATTTTCCAACTTTTTACATAGTATATTTCCTCTTAAATCTTTCTTAATCTCATGAACACTAAAAGGGATTGTTTAACCTTACATACTTCAACTTAAATCACCTAAATCCAAGATCATATAGGCCTAGATTATTTACCAATTAACTTCCCACCCATTTCATGTTTTCATTTTCTAAATCTAACTCCACCCATTTCTTCCATTCTTCACACTTCCAAGAACAACAACAATTTCTATAACACTAACCAAATCCTCAAATCCAAGAAGGTTTCCCCAAAGTATCAAGTAACCATTTTAACAACAATCACAATATTTCCTAGCTCATGAACATTTAAAGAAAAGAAGGGTCATAATAACTCACTTGAAATAGGAGATGGATTTAGGACTTTCTTAGCTTGATGAACTCCTCTTGGTCTCCCGATTACAAAAGTACTCTCGGATCTAAAAATGGTGAAGGATTGATCTTGGTAAGAGTCTTGGAAGGTGAAGCTTCATCAATGGAGTTCCAAGGATTTGAGAGAGAAAATCAATGAGGAGAAGAAGGGAGGTGGAGTATAAAATGGATAAAGGGAGAGGGGGGGCGGATCAAGGAGGGAGTATGGGGAAGGGTATGGGAAAGTAAGAGAAAGGTATGGTCCCCCCATACCAATAATTTAGGCTTTCAACATTATTTCTTTCCCCCTACACAAACTAAAGCCTAACTACTCACATTTTATTTATTGTCAATTATTATACTTTTTCCATAGACTTTATTAAATTTTCTCAATTATCTCATCCTAATATAAGTAACCTAAGATATAAAATGAACACACAATAGTAACGATAATATTAAAAGCACACAATATGATGTTAAATTAGTGCCTAGGGTTAGGGTCGTTACACTCACTCCTCCTTAAAGAAAATTCGTCCCGAATTTGACTGTCACCTACCTAACTGATCATCCCGCCTCGGTTACATGTATACCTCAGACTTCAATCCCCAATTAGTCTCTTCAATATTGTGATTCTTCCCCAAAAAAAATTTCTAATTCCATTAATATTATGATATTATCACTTAATGATCCAAGCATACTATACAAATATCACTAACACGAATTTTCACGATCTCAATGAAAATATAAATAAATAAAAGTATTACAACTTAGGTCACCAAATACATTACGATATGACATTTAAAACTTCAAATACTCTACAATTTGCTCCAAGTCAGTCTATAAGCCAAATCACCAACCCTTTCTAAAGCTTCAAATAGATTAACAAATTTTGGCGCCAATCAACCTTAGGCCTTGCTTCTCTAATCTCAACCCAACAAATTAGAGATCGATATTTTCTTCCCTAACAACGCCTCATACGGTTTTATCTCAATGTTAGAATGATAACTGCTATTATACGCACCCAACCATTGGTAATCATACGACCTATCGACTACTAAAATCCATTGTACATGCCCGTAGCATATCCTTAACAATACGTAATGATTCCTCAATTTTCACAAAGTTAAACTCAATAGCATTCCTACATTCCAAAAGGACCTTCCCAAATGATGTCTATCCAATCCATTTAATACTATGGGGTTTATACAACTAAACGATCCCCTAACATATATGAGGACTTGATCAAATAATTGCATCACTATAAACATATACAATGAGTAGAAAATACAATCAACTTTCTATAAACAAAACAACATACTCCTTTTTACTTCCAAGGTAACCCAATCACAAAACCCATCGTGTTAATACTCTTAAGTTCAATCTAGAACTCTAAATATTTTAATAGGTCTTCTAACGTCAATATTCTATCACCCTTATGACCAAACCCCTTATGTCTTGACTCGCTTGAAACGAGTTATTTCAATTATCTCATCCTCATTTCTCATGATACAAACATTAAATAACTGCCTATGAAATAATAAATGAAAACATGCTAAGAAGACCCTGATTCCCATAAACGGAATACTAGTCGACTATATATCACAATTCAATGCTCTAATTATGCCCAGTGTCCAAGTGACATCAATATTCAATCAAATGGTTGGCCGCCCACAACGGAGCCGATCCAACTCCAAAACAAAAACCGAGTCTACTGCGACCTCCACATTAATAACCCCACAATTTATTAATTCATTTCTCGGATCAAAAACTTTAATATACTTAATCAATATAGGGAAACTAGGTTGCCTTTTTACTTGCTTTTGTACGAACTATACCTTTAAAATAACATGACTTTCTAAAATTTACAACATCTTTCAAAATTCCAAGGATAGATAAAATGAGATCAAATGAGACTCGAATGGTTTATTTATTTAAAACTGTCCCATACCAGTTTTAATTAACTACACCACTCACACTTTTAAGAAATTTTCAAAAGATTGATAAGCTAACAAAAATAACTCGAGTGATTTAATTATCTACAACCGTCCCATACCAGTTGTAGATAGTTAAATTACTCACAGATTTTAATGTACACAAAAACGGTTCACTGACCTTATTAAATCAATTATCCCCGAAGGGTACAAATGCTCACACCGAAGTTCAACACACACTTTCAATTGTTAAAACACAGTTAAACAATTCCAACATAATATTCTTGTTTGACCTCTATTTATAGTATAGCCACCATTCATAATATTTATACTTAATTAAATTCTCTTATAAGAAAACACAATCTCGCAATACTATTACTATCTCCGATAAATAACACTAAAACAATCATTAAGATTATAACTAGGTAAATCATCCTCAATTCAATAATTCCTCAAGTTGTATATTCAACACTTTCACTTAATTTGAGTCATCTATTCCCTACCTTTAATATTGGTATTGTACTTAGTAACAATGTAATGCATACCTCCAGTTTCCGGTCAATTACCATGATTTCCTAATAAGAAAATATAATTGGAACTCACATAGATCAATCATCCCCAAATTGCAATTTGACATTAACAGTGTAAACTAACTTACCTCTCGATAATCAACAATCTCAAATCCAAGCGTCACACCAATTCCTCATATGAGTCACGCAACTAAGTCAACTCCGTACGGTGTAATCATCCTAAAGTATCATGCCTTCCAATAAGATTTAGCCCCATTTTATTTTCTCAACTAATGATAATCATTCCTCAAAACAAACCATATACATATATTACCAACCCCGAAGTTGATCCTATAAGTCACCAATAACTACATCTATTATACTTCTTCACATTTACCCTAATTACCCCTCCATAACTAATACACCACCACAATTCAAAACGGTCATACTAGATACAAATGTTGTCTTAAGTATATCCTTAGAACAAATATTCACTGAAATTGTAACACCCGAAATTCAACTAATAACCATTGAGTATCCTACTAGTTTTTAGAATCAATCATGCAAATCGTCAACAATTGATAACGAATACTTATTTCTTACGCTTACCAATTTGAGATCTCTATAACCTTATAATTAACCACCAAGTATCATCTTTTCTAAATATAGTAACAATTTATCCTTACGGAGATTCGCTAAGCTCATTATCTTCTTTATTAAATAATTTTCCAAAATGAATCATCAATTCTATCATCCCAATTAGTGTCCTCTATCTAGGGATCCGAATACTAAAATAGTACCTTATCTCAATTCAAAGCCTCAATGTCCTGGTATGATACCTGATGAAAACCCAATTTGAAACTCACATGGAAAGCACCACTTAGTCAACTTATAGGGTGATATTACTTACAAAAATATCTGATTTCCTATTCACATTAGTAGCAAGAATTCAATCAATCTCTCCCTAGAGAATAAACTTATAGCACATAAGGCAAATATATGTCAGCTTTATAAGGACCCGTACTCATGATATCTTATAAACCATATAATCCCGCTTAGACTATTATTTTCAATACTAGTCTCATATATCTAGTCTCCACCACGAGACACCAATGTATAATTACTTACGCAAGTTATACAACCATAAACCACTCTTAATTAGGCCATACTTTCGACATTTACGCATATATGACATAATAGCAAATAATGACTTATCCGCCTCAACCACACACGGAGGCAAGTCAAACATAGATAAGGAGACTCGCTTCTTGCGACAGTCCTTCCCAAACACCACAACTACTCAAATAATTCAGGTTAATATAACAAAAATTCACGGATTGGTATCTCTACCACATCCACCGGCAATCCATGCCCACTTAATCACAATTACCATGACAATCAAGAATGATTCGAGGTACTCTCCCATGAGAGTAGAACCTCCAGCACATAAGGCAACTCTTAAGCCCTTTATGCAAATAAAGTGAAATGTAATGCCACATGAGAATAAAATGAACGGGATTTAGAAAAGTATGAACCCTAACTCCTGAGACAGGTAAAATACCTCAAATGATGGTGGAGGAATCTATCTTTCCATAACTCACCTTTCCTTGATTCCTTGGTTGGTCAATATCATTTTCTCGTCATTGAACAAATTCCCGCATAATACTCTCGACGTCGCCATCACACACTCTCACTCAGCTAGACTCTACCCCGAGAATTCTAACCGAGCTCTAATACCAACTGTGAGGACCCCGACCCGGAACCTACACGTGTCCCAGGCTGGAGCGTCCTCAAACTAACCCAAATTTCAATAACTTTTAAAACCTTTATTTAACTTTCAAAAATAATTACAATTGTTATAACCATTTCAAAATAAATCTACACCTTTTCACCATGGAGAAATAGTTGACTAACTTAGAAAGTAAGAAACTATTTTAGTTACAAAAAGGCATCGATTACAACATAAAATGAAGATTTAATAATACAATTCCGTAAATGACTTATACCAAAGTACACTTTCTATACCAACCAAATCATACCCCGACAATTCCCAAAATATAACTTCCAAACTCCTCACCGCCCTTACTTGGCCGGTCCATCTGTCTCGGAATCTAAAAACAGTAAAGGGAGAGGGGTGAGAATAAATCTCGCAAGCTATTATGAATGCAAAGAATATGCCATATAAGATGCAACACATAACAAATTGCATACACACATTGGAAAAGCCGTAAACACCTTCCATTACCTTGGTTTACCTTTTCCCGTCCGAATCATGAGTCGTACCATTGTGGAAGTAAATACTCCACTTATTCTCGTGAATGCATATCCACCGTAATCAATATCATAAAATCGAGATAGTTATGATTATAACTCATCTCCTGTGAACTGCTTAGGCATTATTCACAAACAAATCATACAACTGAGATAGTTATCGTCATAACTAATCTCTTATGAACTGCTTAGGCAATATTCATAAACAACCCCGAACAACCGAGATAGTTATTGTCATAACTCATCTCCCGTGAACCGCTTAGGCAATATTCACCGTAAACAACCCCTAACAACCGAGATAGTTATTGTCATAACTCATCTCCCGTGAACCGCTTAAAGCAATATTCACGAGAACTAACCCTCCAACAACCGATATACCAAAGTCCAGCACATATCATAAACTTGCAATATAAATCCACACTTGGGATAACAATATAACCATAAGATAAATAAATCCACACTTGGGATAATATAATAACATGCTAAATAATCCACAAAAGGGGATAAGCAATATAACAACATATCATAAACAATTCCTACGTAGACATTACACAACTTCGGATAACCTCAATAAGAGTTCATGATCTATCTCCCAAGTTCGAACTACATTGGTGAAGTACAAATCAAGCTTAATAACCAATTTCCGAACCATATTCTGTATTACAAGGTCTCTATAGGGGTTCACGCTAAATTTATCAAGTTGTGGTCACAATGCTTAAGTGTCCCAAGTTCTACTTTAATCTAAGTTGAAAGGGATTGATTCATATCCAAATTGGATTAGGTTCTATTAATTTATAATGGTTAGAGATCATTCTACGAGGTTATTAGTAAAATTTAGCAAAAGAGAAAACTGGGGAAAGTCTGGTGACATGGGCGACCGCCCATGCCACTTGGGCGACCGCCCAAGATGGGTTTCAAAGCACTCCAAGACTCTGCCTACATGGGCGGCCGTCAGCCCCCATGGGCGACCGCCCATGGCCCTTTTCAGCACATTCGAATTTCCCAACTTTTTACATAGTATATTTCCTCTTAAATCTTTCTTAATCTCATGAACACTAAAAGGGATTGTTTAACCTTACATACTTCAACTTAAATCACCTAAATCCAAGATCATATAGGCCTAGATTATTTACCAATTAACTTCCCACCCATTTCATGTTTTCATTTTCTAAATCTAACTCCACCCATTTCTTCCATTCTTCACACTTCCAAGAACAACAACAATTTCTATAACACTAACCAAATCCTCAAATCCAAGAAGGTTTCCCCAAAGTATCAAGTAACCATTTTAACAACAATCACAATATTTCCTAGCTCATGAACATTTAAAGAAGAGAAGGGTCATAATAACTCACTTGAAATAGGAGATGGATTTAGGACTTTCTTAGCTTGATGAACTCCTCTTGGTCTCCCGATTACAAAAGTACTCTCGGATCTAAAAATGGTGAAGGATTGATCTTGGTAAGAGTCTTGGAAGGTGAAGCTTCATCAATGGAGTTCCAAGGATTTGAGAGAGAAAATCAATGAGGAGAAGAAGGGAGGTGGAGTATAAAATGGATAAAGGGAGAGGGGGGGCGGATCAAGGAGGGAGTATGGGGAAGGGTATGGGAAAGTAAGAGAAAGGTATGGTCCCCCCATACCAATAATTTAGGCTTTCAACATTATTTCTTTCCCCCTACACAAACTAAAGCCTAACTACTCACATTTTATTTATTGTCAATTATTATACTTTTTCCATAGACTTTATTAAATTTTCTCAATTATCTCATCCTAATATAAGTAACCTAAGATATAAAATGAACACACAATAATAACGATAATATTAAAAGCACACAATATGATGTTAAATTAGTGCCTAGGGTTAGGGTCGTTACAAATACGCCCTATATATAATGAAAAAATCCCGTTTCTTAATTACGCCTTCATTTTTTACGTACGCCCTCTCCTCTCTCTCTCAGTTCGCGAACGGAACCCTAGCCCCTCGCCTTTGCCGTCGCCGTCTTCGGTAAGTTTCTTCTCAATCGCTTAATTCCTCTCTCACTCGATTTCTCCCTCTCACTCTCTCTCTCTCATCAGTAATTCGCGAACAAACGCCGTCACCGCCGTGGAAGCCGTTCGCCGTTGCCGTCTCCGTCGCCAATACTATTATAGTGCAGTAAATGTTGTGAGTATAAAAAGCGATGTAGGAGAGAGAAAATGGGGTAGGAAATAGTATTGTGAGTATGACAAGTGGGTCTCACAAATAGAGAAGTATTAAAAAGTTTCCATTTTGGGAGTGTCTTTTTTAAATGGGACACCCAAAATGAAAATTTGTGCCTTTTCGGGGTGGGACGGAGGAGGGAGTATTTAAGAGAATACTGCAGATAATTTATGATTACGACTCGACTCTTTTATTCCATAAAATCAACATTCCGCTTGGCAAATATAAAGAGATGCATGGGGGAGCAATGGAAGAAAAACTAACTGGGAAAGGCAGCCCATTTTGGAATTCCATCTCAAAGTCAATCAAGAATACAGAGTTTGAAAGAAGTAGTAGCCTATGATCTTTATTTACTAAAGGCTTGTTAGTTCCTGAAATTCTGATACGGGATAGAATACCACTACCATTGTCCCTTCGATATTCCATATTTACATTTTACTCCCCTATTGTTGGTCTAAGTTTACCAAAAAAATGATTTTTTTTGGTAACCAAAAGATAAGTTTCTCTTGAGCACAGGTAGGAGTATCTGCAGAGATTAAATCCTTTGAAAACTTCAATAATCAAGAACAAAAAAGAGATGGCCAACTTTGAAGAATACCCATTATCAAATACTACTAGTACATGTGAATTCCCAGAGATTGTGTCCAAAATAGATATCAATCTGAAAATTGCAGCGAAAATACTTCTAAACGAAGCAAAGGGCAAGGTTTCTTATAGAAATGTGGTGTGTTTTCCTTTATCGCTCAAATTCATGCTGCACATGCTTGCCATGGGGTCGAGAGGCAAAACCTTACACCAGCTCCTCAACTTTATTGGACGATATAGCTTGGAGCTGGAGGATCATAATCTCAAGTCTACAAAAATAACTAGTGTTATTTCATTGCAGAACGACAATGGTAGCAGAATGGGCCCAGACATCTCTTTCGTTAATGGAGTTTGGGTGGATCAACGGTACCCACTGAAACCTTCTTATAAAGAATTACTCGGGAGCACTTTACGAAGCTCAAGTGAAAAATGTCGATTTTCAAAACCAGGTACAACGTAAAGTGTTCTTGTTCTAGGATAGATTGTGCCTGCATAACTAATCATTGGAGTTCTGTAATTTTATCTACTCTCGAGGTGTGATGTTCAGTGATCTATAAGTTCATGAAAAATCAATTTTTCTAACATTAGGTGGATATCTAGCCGTTATTCTAATTGCTTAGAAAATCTTACAGTTTTAAATGATGGACTATCTATTTTAATAGTAAAATCAACAGTTTTAAGTTCAAATCTAGCCATTTTTCTAATTGCTCAAAATAAACAAGTTTATCACCAAATTATTTGACCTTTTATTTTCACCTGCTTATGAGAATTGTTATTCACCCCACAAGTTTACTTAATACCCCCGCATTACTAAGTTTACTTCTAAAAATTAAAACTACACCCCCATTATTACTATTATACCCTTTACCTTAAAGAATCTAGGTCGTCTCTTACTCCGTCCCTTCTCTCTCTCTCTCTCTTCCATTTTTGCCAGCTCCATTTTATTCTCTTACTCCGTCCCTTCTCTCTGTATATAATCTCTGTATATATAACCAATCTGTCTTTTGTTTCGGTTCTTCAAATTTTACCCCAAATTTGCATCAATATTTAGCTGACATACATATAATTTCACCTAATTCGTCGAAAAATCGGTGTTTCTCGGTCGAATTTCCAGCTGCTCAATCCCATTAAGCTGCTCGGTTTATTGTTCTTCCTCTTGTTCTTGTGTTTGTCTGTATTTCTTGTTTTAGCTTGTTCTTTGATATTGATTCATGAGTTCTGCTTACTGTCTGTTTGATTTGATTTATGATAATTTCTGGGGAAATCTTCAAATTTAGCTATTATTGTTTTCTGCTAAATTTATGCTTAACAAAATTTAGCTGAGACAGAAGAGTGGACACTTATTTGTAAGTACTCTTCCTCTCTCTCTCTCTCTCTCTCTCTCTCTCTCTCTCTCTCTCTCTCTCTCTCTCTCTCTCTCTCTCTCTCTCTGTGTGTGTGTGTTTGTGGCTCTGCTGAAATTAGAGAGAGAATCTGGGTGTGTTTGAAGGCAATTCTTCATTGAGAATGGCAGAATGGATGGCGGCTTGGGGGTGAGGTAGGCAAAGGAGGGTGGCAGTCAGTGGCGACAAAGGAGGGTGGTGCGGGTGTACAACAATTTTACTTAGAGGGTATTCGAGTCATTTCAATTGATGACATTTTTTTGAAAATAATAATGCGGGGGTATTAAGTAAACATGCGGGGGTTAATAACAATTCTCCTTGCTAATTTGAAGGTCAATCAAGTCATGGAAGACGTAAAATCGTGGGTTGCCGAAAGTACCAGAGGGCTCATCAATCGAATTCTTCACCCGAGATTCAACGCTCGTCCTTGGAAATGCACTTCACTACTTCAAAGGGTGTTGGGCTCAATTTTTCAATAAAAGTCTCACCTAAATCAAACACTTTTACCTGCTCAAGGGAGGCAGCGCTGCAATTCCTTTCATGACCAGTCACAAAAGCTACTTTTATGGAGCTATCAACGCCTTTAAAGTAGGGATGATCAAAACCGGTTTTCGGTCCGATTTCAGTTTGGAATCGTCGGTTTCGGTTCGGAAAATATATGACCCTTAATCGGTCCGGATTGTTCACGATCCGGTTCCGGTTATCTCCCCAGTTCGTCCGGTTCCGGGCTTTTTTCAATCCGGTTCCGGTTCTGTTCTATTGAAAAATAATGAATTTGCGTCCGGTTTCGGGTTTTTTCTGATCCGGTTCACCATTTTGGTGACCCTTAACCGGCCCGGCTCCAAACCTGTTCCGGTTACCCCGATTTCGATTTTCGTGACGGTTCATAGCGGTTTCGGGCTTTTCCGATCCGGTTCCGATCCGATTTGGCCATCCCTACTTTAAAGTACTAAAACTCCCCTACGACAATCGCCAATGTACTTATTTCTCCCACACGAGAGAAATGACCCGAAAAAATTATTGGAAATCTTAAACTCAGATCCAGATATCTTGCACCAAAACTTTGACTTGGAGGAAGAAGGTTTAGATGAGCTGTGGATTCCGAAGTTTAAATTCTCATACTGTTGGAATATAAATTGCACAACAAGCAGATTAAGCAAATAATCACATAGGGGCAATCATGCATTTGACAGTTTAATTGTAGCGATTGCAGTGATTCAACACATAGTAACACAAGCATCTAAAATCAATCTTTAAAAAGTAAGAAATCAGAGAGATTTAGAAAAACTTATCGGGTAGATCGAGTCGCCTTAGGAAGACTGTCCTAAGAGAAAATATTGCCCCCAATTGGTGCAACTCAGTGCATGTGCAAATTCCTCCGAGGATAAAACGATCTCGGATTACGTACCAAGAAAACTTTGCACACAGGTATGTAATCACCGGCGGTCCTATCTCAGTCGCCTTGAATCTCACGAACGAATCTCTATGAACGGGGAGTAATCAAACAATGAGAGAAATTAGAGACTAGGGTTTTCTCTTGTAAATCTCATTCATATATAAAAACGGCTGGGGAAAGATTAGTATTTATACATGTGATAAATAATAGGTTTTAAAGTCTTAAGTTGACCTAAAAACCCACTGCAATTCGGCCCAGGAAAGTCAAAACCCGTCACATGCGCGGCCGCCCTGGGGTCTTGCGCGACCGCGCTAACGGCCAGTAACAATTGGCGAGGTCACGGCATTCAAGCGCGACCGCCCTAGGCCTAAGCGCGGCCGCCCTCCTTGGCAGAGACTTCGACGGATTTTCCTCCTTGGCCAAATTCGTCCACAACCACGACACTCCAAGGTCATAGATCTATGGACTTCATACCACATGAATCAAAAATTCCAACAATCCCCCACAAGTTCATAGAAATATGACGTGTACAGATTGTCCATTGCCATGCATTCAATAATGGTACCTTCCGGCTTGAACCACTACCTATGTTATCCAACGCAAACCTCCACAGGACCAGATGAACGGGTGTCTTGAATCTGATGCCTTTGGATGTAGAGGCCTTTGCTGGTAACAAACACGACAAAAGCTATGATAGGCCCTCTATCGAACACTTGACGCTTATAAGCCATACGTCCCGATCCTCTATCATGAGTGCTTTCAAGGAATAACCCAAATTCCTCTAGTTGCGGCCAACAACAACACTCACTTAGCTGGGCATCTCAAAAGATGTACTGCTAACATCTTGTCTAAAAGACTTTGATCCCATTCAAAGTTTCAAACTTTTGCTTTATTTGCAGTAATGAGCACCATCCAGATTATTCAGGGGATAGACTCAGACATGTAACATGTCAATCTATTTAAAGTGCTCCGATTCACCCCACAACTTGTTATTACCACATTGAATCTTCTTTGTGGGATCTCCACTCGGATAGATTGGGTTGCTACTGCGTATGAATCAGTCGGGGTTCAGACCCATCCCCAATCTAGATATTATAAACAAGAACTAATTCAAGTTCTTTAGTTTTATAAGGTTAGTTGTGTTATCCTTGGTACCATCATAACCAACAACTATCACCTACAATCCCTTATAGATTTTAATCTAACTTGGATGTGTCAAGTAATTTCTTATTATTCACATACTTATAATTTTGACAATTTTGTCAAAACTATTTAAAAGTAGATTTAGTTGATCATGGCTAAATACAGACTTTAAGTCAATTAGACCATTCAACTATATCCTACTAGCAAGTACAAATAATAAGAAGATCAACTCAATGAAACGAGTTTCATTCCAATAGATTTGTTCAATATATCTTCACATGACGGGCCCATCGCTCAAGATAACTAGAAGCAAATATATTCATTAATGATCATTACAACCATTAACCAATTTAGCTTATATTGAGATTAATCAATATATAGCACAAGGAAAAATGATTTCCTTCAAGTATTTTGAAATACTTAAACAAGAGCTCCACCAAGAACTCTACTTGGTCGATTAATGTATCTTTATAATTTAATACAATTAGAGGCGCTTCTCTAAAACAATTAAATCTCCAAGATACATCAAATCCCAAGATATCTGAGAATATCATCATTTAGATAAATCACATTCTAATAGAAAGTTAATTAATGAAACATATAACCTTTTAACGATTCTAATTTTCTCAATAATAATATGTAATTATCTTGTGAAAATTTACCACTTCAAATGATCAGTTTGAAGCCAAGAATCTCATTAATGGTTCTCATCCTTAATTCCAAACTTACTACTCAAGAATGACGGATAAACATTAATTTATCTCAATTAATTTTCAACCAAATGAATGCAAACAAGTTTATGCCATAGACAATATACTTATCAACATTATTTTGCAATAGACCAAGTTCACCAAAATTCATACATACAAAGCTAACAAGAAAATATTTCATGAGAATTATTTCACCACATGTAAAAAGGTTTAACAAGACAGCAAATTACAACATGCCACTTATTAATTACAAAATTCATTGACTTTGACAAATCCGTATAAAATTATTTATTCTCTATATATAATAGAAGAAAAATAACATCCATTAGATGGATTTTCAAAACATATACTCAGTCAAATATTTTACACAAGAAAATTGCAATTAATAGTGACTCAAGAAAGTAGACGTTATCTATTTCTTATATTTGCTAGTACCCTTTCACAACCAACTAATCTTAAACATTGTCATGGTTAAAAATCTTAACTAGATATAAACCTTCTCATTTAATCCATTCGTAGGTAATTAGAAGTAAGTCAACTAATTTGCATTTTCTCATTTAATCCATTCGTAGGTAAAAGTGCAGAAATTAAAGAACACAATATTTAGAGTTGTTCAATCGTAAATGATCTACATCCACTATCAAGATGGTTAGTCTTAGATTTTCTAACTACTAGATTTGTATTAGATGATGAGAGAGATTACAAGGTTACAAGAATCAAACACAAATCTAAAATCTAATAATGAAGCAAATCCTAGACTATAACCGGTGTATCTCAAATGATTTAATCTATGTGATTAATCAAGTGAGGTGTGTGTGTGTGTGATAAACAAAATTCAAGGCTCTTTAAATCTATATGATATAAAGCAAAATAAATCTTGGTGATACAAGGCTTGAATTTGTGGGTTGGAGATATGTTCTTGAAGGTATGAAGGTTGAAGATGAAGATTCAAAGGATTATGAAAATCTGGGAAATATCTTCAAATCTTCAAAGGACTCTCTTAAATCAATATTCTCAAGCAATCTTCAAATCATGAAGATTGGAGGTATTTATACCCAAGCACCAAAAAGTAGCCATTTGGTACAGTTGTAGCAAATACAGTGTTGGTGCAGTCTGATTGGTCCATGTGTCCACTTTCGTCCTTTTGTTCAGAAGTTGTTGATAAGGTTGTACGGACCTCAGCTGACATTCTGGGATGAAGGACACATGTCACCTTTTCAAAATTCTTTTAAACTCTGAGTGACCGTTAGTCACGTTGATTGAACTCGTAGTTGACTAAACGTTGCTGACGTGGATTAATCAGTCAAAAGTGGTCCAACTCTTTAAGTCTTCAATCATTGGATGAGGTTGGTGAGATGCGGTTTAAGGCGTGCGGTCTCACATGGGAGGTTTGCCTGTAGTTTGCTGAGTGCGGTTTTCTTGATGAGGTTTGCACTTAGCACTGCGGTTTTGCAGGTCATCATAACCTCTTGACTTTGAAACCTCATGTCCATTGTACAATATAATTGCCAGTCTTGAAGCCTAAATAATCCTATTCTATAAATTGGACATGTACTAAAAAATTGAAGTCCAAGCTTCATTACATATGGGACTAAAGTCTAGAAAATATAGATGAGGTTATGGTATCAATCAAATTAAAGCTAAAGCTAGGCGGGTTAAAGTATGCATACCCAACAATCTCCCCCTATTTGATTGATGTCAATACTTACTATAGAAAAGGCAAATATTGTACTTGATAAAAACATATCCATAATAATTAACATGGTAAATTACGTCCCAAGTCAATGCACACACTAGCCTAAGTTATAGATTTCTATACTATTGAAAGATGTGAAACTTATAAATTGAAAGTATAGAAATGCATTCAGTGCATACATGAAAAATATGAGTTTAAGTTTAAGTATGCGGTTTAAACTGAATGTTTAAACGACAAACACAAAATATAAGTTTTCAAGTTAAAGTATTTGTGCATGAGGTTTGGGTTATCCATTCATTGTTCTACAAATAGGCGGTTTGAATGAACAAAGTATTGAAACCAACAATGATGCATTCTTTCATTTCTACCTTCAAAGATGTTTGAGATTTACAATTATAGGTAGGAATGAAATTAATAGTAAAACAAGCAAAAATAAATAAGAAAAAAATTACAATGAGAATGCGGTTTTACTGGGAAGGATGAGGCAGATTATCTATGATGCACCCCGAACTGGGAGCCTACTTGGCCCCACGTCGGAACACGTGCTGAAGACGCCTTTTAAAAAAAAACTTTCGAAATGACCTTTCTAAAAGTTGTCAATTTCAAAAACATGTTTAACGTAAAGAACTTTGATAAACATTTCAACTATTGGTAAAACCATTTACTTCTACTTCCAAAAACCAACTCACGCCACTTTCAAACCAATTACACCCTTTACAAACCACACACAAACTTATTTACAAACCAAGGAACATAGTTTCCAATTGAAAAATATTTACAATCCTTAAAAAGTTGCAAAATAAGGACAACATGTTATAGTCTCGGAATACTATCCAAGGTTATACATTTACGTAATGTAACCTTACAAAATACCTTTTGCAAAACAATCCTCACTAGGCGCCCTCTCGGTGCTCAACGTGGTCTAGCCCCTGGCTCGGCTCTATCTAAGAAAGCAATAAAAGGACGGGGTGAGAAAAATCTCAGCAAGTTATTATATATGCAACAATATGATATGCAATCACATTAGGAAAGCATATAACAACCAATCATCATATATATATCACATTATTATCAACACAAAGAAAGATATATATATATACATGTAACACTTAGAAGGATACTGAGCCAAGGTTTCATCCTCAAAAGGATATCACGGTCCAAGCAGCATTAGCAGCTGAAAAAGCGATTCCGGAACCCCAATAACAATATCAACAATACGGAGAAAATGACATAAAGTCATAAACCTGAGTAAAACTAGACTTCACCCCATAAAGGGGGAGCTAGCCCACTACCCAAACCATGGCCAATGAAAGGGGGAAACAATGGGAAACCAGTGTATGGATCATAATGAACTTGGATCGGGTGCCATTATAATCCTATACCACTGCCCGAACAATCAAGTACCAGCTGAACTTTCAAATATAAGCACAGTAATCACTACTTTCTTAAACAACCAAGATTTAAAAATAATTAAGCCAGATTCAATTGAAGATAATGCAGACTTAATAGATGAGCAAATTTTAGAAAATAATTCAAAGCAGGTTTGCGAGCAAAAGGAAAGTCGGGCCTAAGCTGCCGATGAGGTATTGACAACGGTGAACCTGGGAACAGCCGATGAACCCAAAGAAACGCAAATTGGTAGCTTCTTCTCCGAAGATGAATGGATTGCCCTGATTGAGTTGCTTAAAGAGTTCGTAGACGTCTTTGCCTGGTCCTACAAAGATATGCCCGGGTTGGATGCATCTATCGTAGAACACCGGATACCCCTGGATCCAGAGATTAAGCTAATAAAGCAGAAACTGAGACGGATCAAGCCCGAGTGGTCCTTACAAGTCAAAGAAGAGATTGAGAAACTCCTACGGGTAGGCTTTATCAAGGTGATCGAATACCCGACTTGGCTGGCAAACATAGTCACGGTCACAAAAGCGAATGGAAAGGTTCGGGTTTGCATAGACTTTCGGGATCTTAACAAAGCTAGTCCCAAAGATGACTTCCCCTTGCCAAACATTGACATGCTGGTAGATGCTACAGCGAACTACGAGGTCAAATCCTTTATCGATGGTTTTGCGGGTTATAACCAGATTAAAATGGCCGAGGAAGATCAAGACAAGACAGCATTCACCACTCCTTGGGGCACTTATTGTTACACTGAGATGCCGTTTGAATTGAAGAATGCCGGGGCTACCTACCCGAGGGCCGTCACCACCCTGTTTCACGACATGATCCACAAGGAGATTGAAGTGTACGTAGATGATATGATTATTCACTCGAAAGGGTCAGAGGGACAGCACTTCACTGATTTAAGGAAGTTCTTCAACAGACTTCGGGAGCATTCTATGAGGCTAAATCCAGCCAAGTGCACTTTTGGGGTTATCCGAGGTAATGTTTTGGGCTACATGGTCACAGAGCGAGGCATCGAAGTAGATCCCAGAAAAGTCAAAGCAATTGTTGAAATGAAGCTACCCAGAACGGTTTTTGAGGTAAAAGGTTTCATGGGCCGTCTACAATACATCAACAGATTCATCAACCAGCTAACCTCCATATGTGAGCCAATCTTTAAGCTATTGATGAAGAATCAGGAAGTGGTTTGGAACGAGGAATGTCAACTAGCTTTCGAGAGAATCAAAGCTTATTTTGTTAATCCTCCCATTCTCTGCCCACCTCACGGGAGCAAGCCTTTACTTCTATATGTTGGTGTTATGCCCTAGGCCTATGATTGATAGACTTATGTGTTGACATTATTTATTATTATATGAGATGTTTATCATTTGATTATTATTATATGTTTTGTATATTTGTTCATAATAATCTCCGTCCCTAATTATTAAGAGAATAATTAGTATAGTTGTCAATGGATAATCATGTGATGATTATATGCATAGAGATGCACATTGAAATTATGGGTACTTGTTAGAGAACAAGTGACTGGACATGACCCGCATGAGATTTATGACATGGTCAAGTGTCATAAGTAAATCTCATAAGGATACTTCATTTAGTCCCTAGACCTGAGATTATCGTGACCTTACATATGATGAAAGTCATGTTTGATTTTAGTCAAACGATATCTTAACACGATATCTATAAAGGCTATCTTGGGCATGATCGGATTCATGATGGGAAGGACGATAAGTCAAGATGGAATTTGTCCCTCGGAAGAGAGATGTTTTGCTTGGGCCCCTCGATGAGTGATAATGATGAAAGTGTATGGCCGTACCCCAATATGATTGAAATTATCATTATACTCAAGAATCGAGAAAGCATTGAACAAAGACAAGTTGACAAGGACCATGACTTGTGTTCAATATAACATCGTGAGACAAAGGGAGAAATGGAAGTATACCATTGGAAACATGAACTCTTACGTTATATTATTTGGGTAGACATAATGGCTTGCTAGAGTCCGCTTATGTATTATGAGGTTCGATATGATCGAACTCATTGCCAACATAATATAATCCTATTGGGTCACACACAACTAGAATGAATTGGTTAAACCAGAGGAAGAATGATTGAGAGTTTCTGTATCTGGCTACCTTTGTCACGCGACATACTTAGCCATGGGCTGAGTATACCGCGCGACATAATAAGCCACCCGACGCGTTTGATGTACTCGTTCTCCTAATTCGATTAGGAAACGTATTCATGCTAATGTAGTATAAATATGAAAGGTCTGTCAAACCTAATTGTCTAGCCGAAATTTTCAAGCAAAATTCACAACAAAATACTCTCAATATTCTTCAAGGTTTAGATCTAGCAATCATCAAGAAATCGTTCTTGAATTCATTCAAAGGTGTGGATACCGAAAGAGGATCTTCGCTCGTTCATCGATCAAGGCCTAGAGTTCAAGCAAGTTGAAGAACGAAGTTTGTGATTCGATATCACATAATCAAATCGTTCGATAGCTCAAGAACGGAAAGCGTTCAAGGTTGGTATAATTCTATCTCATAGGAATTTAAATTAATTGTATAGAACGGATCCTAGGGCTTCTTGGGTTTTATGTTTTTAATGCTTTATTCCGCTGCGCATAGACCCGTAAAACCCAACAGTGATATCAGAGCCCCGTTCGTATGATTAAGTTTGAATTAACATGCTAGATTTAAGATATAAATTGTTTATATGCTTATTGCATGTTTATGTATGCGATAGAATTTTGATTGTTTATGTGAAACAATATGAAAATCGTTTTCGAATTATGTTGAATTAAATCTGTAAAAGGGTTGTTTTATATGATTTAATTGCTATGTAATCTGATTTGATTGAATTTGGAAATCCTGCGAACTGGCTACCTATGTCGTGCGACATAGTAGGCCATATGTGGAAATCTGGTAATCTGGCTAGTTATGTCACGCGACAAACCTAGCCCTATGGCTGATGTTGTCACGCGACATAATAAGCCAAATGCGGCGTAATCCGCCTTTGTTCAATTTTTCTGCTATTCTGTGATTGTGTTTACAATCTGATATGTCCATATGATAATCTGGATGCTATAAAGTTAAGTTTATAAGACCAGGCTAGATTGATTCATTGTTTATGCATGCTTAGTTGATTAAAATGTGATTTTAATAATTATTGCGATGCATGTTTTATTTGTTCTTACATGCTAAGAATTTTTAATTAGATGTTTAGTCGAAACATGATATTTTAGTTTCCTCATATGTTTAGATTTAGACATTGTAAATTTTGGATTTTATGATTGTTTATGGAAACAAGTCATAATTACGCGAAATTTAAAAGGAAACTGATTGTTTATAAAAGGTAGCGATTATGTTGCCTAATCAGAGCTGATTTCTAATTATGCATGTCTAGGAGAGTTCTGTCTAAGGAAGAGTTGGTACTTAATTAGTCCTTGTGGCTCACCTATCTTCCTGGGAACATACCTGGTGCATGATTATGACTATCTTTCTGATATGCTTATAATCTACCTTAAAGAACCTTCATTTAAATTTTAAGTTCGTTATGCCAATTCATGATTAAAAACACTTGAGACCATTCGGATAGTTTTGGGTGGGCTTGCCATAGCAAGGTGCTTTGATTCTATTCGAATGCGAGCAAGATGAGGAAATGGTGGTTCCTATACTCATTGGAAATGACGTTTCTGCACTACAGACTGTTA
The DNA here is from genome assembly GCA_022495995.1 of Adenophora triphylla var. japonica. Lineage (NCBI taxonomy): Eukaryota > Viridiplantae > Streptophyta > Magnoliopsida > Asterales > Campanulaceae > Adenophora > Adenophora triphylla. The sequence continues at coordinate 660,383 of JAFEMH010000140.1, read as the reverse complement.
AGTCTTGGTTAGGAAAGTGTTTTTCAATGAAAGATATGGGCGAAGCCGCATATATCCTTGGTATCAAGATCTATAGAGATAGATCCAAGAGAATGATTGGTTTAAGTCAAAGTACTTACATTGACAAAGTCCTTAGAAGATTCCAAATGGAAAATTCTAAAAGAGGAAACTTGCCAATGTTGCATGGTATATCTCTTAGCAAGAATCAAAGTCCTAAGACTAATGATGAGCGAAAGAGAATGAATGGTATTCCATATGCTTCGGCAATTGGGTCTATCATGTATGCTATGTTATGTACTAGACCCGATGTCTCATGTGCTCTAAGCATGACGAGTAGGTACCAATCGGATCCCGACGAACCACATTGGATAGCAGTCAAGAATATCCTTAATTACTTACGAAGAACTATGGATGTATTCTTGGTCTTTGGAGGAATGGAAGAAGATCTTGTAGTAAAAGGCTACATGGATGCTAGCTTCCAAACCGACAAAGATGATTTCAGATCGCAGTCTGGATTTTTGTTTACGCTTAATGGAGGCACTGTGAGTTGGAAAAGTTCCAAGCAAAGTACCGTCGCTGATTCTACAACCGAAGCTGAGTACATAGCGGCATCCGATGCGGCTAAGGAAGCAGTTTGGATCAAAAAGTTCATTAGTGATTTGGAAGTCGTTCCAAGCATCAGAGATCCTATTGAACTTTACTGTGATAACAATGGTGCCATTGCACAAGCAAAGGAACCAAGGTCACACCAGAGATCCAAACACATACTTCGACGTTTCCACATTATCCGTGAGATATGTGAAAGGGAAGATGTTAAGATATGCAGAGTAGACACGTACTGATGACAACGTGGCGGACCCATTAACTAAGGCTCTCCCGCAAGCTAAGCATGATAGTCATGTTAGGTCCATGGGTATTCGATACATGGTAGATTGGGCCTAGTGCAAGTGGGAGACTGTTGGTGTTATGCCCTAGGCCTATGATTGATAGACTTATGTGTTGACATTATTTATTATTATATGCGATGTTTATCATTTGATTATTATTATTATATGTTTTGTATATTTGTTCATAATAATCTCCGTTCCTAATTATTAAGAGAATAATTAGTATAGTTGTCAATGGATAATCATGTGATGATTATATGCATAGAGATGCACATTGAAATTATGGGTACTTGTTAGAGAACAAGTGACTGGACATGACCCGCATGAGATTTATGACATGGTCAAGTGTCATAAGTAAATCTCATCAGGATACTTCATTTAGTCCCTAGACCTGAGATTATCGTGACCTTACATATGATGAAAGTCATGTTTGATTTTAGTCAAACGATATCTTAACACGATATCTATAAAGGCTATCTTTGGCATGATCGGATTCATGATGGGAAGGACGATAAGTCAAGATGGAATTTGTCCCTCGGAAGAGAGATGTTTTGCTTGGGCCCCTCGATGAGTGATAATGATGAAAGTGTATGGCCGTACCCCAATATGATTGGAATTGTCATTATACTCAAGAATCGAGAAAGCATTGAACAAAGACAATTTGACAAGGACCATGACTTGTGTTCAATATAACATCGTGAGACAAAGGGAGAAATGGAAGTACACCATTGGAAACGTGAACTCTTACGTTATATTATTTGGGTAGACATAATGGCCTGCTAGAGTCCGCTTATGTCTTATGAGGTTCGATATGATCGAACTCATTGCCAACATAATATAATCCTATTGGGTCACACACAACTAGAATGAATTGGTTAAACCAGAGGAAGAATGATTGAGAGTTTCTGTATCTGGCTACCTTTGTCACGCGACATACTTAGCCATGGGCTGAGTATACCGCGCGACATAATAAGCCACCCGACGCGTTTGGACGGCTGTTCTCCTAATTCGATTAGGAAACGTATTCATGCTAATGTAGTATAAATATGAGAGGTCTGTCAAACCTAATTGTCTAGCCGAAATTTTCAAGCAAAATTCACAACAAAATACTCTCAATATTCTTCAAGGTTTAGATCTAGCAATCATCAAGAAATCGTTCTTGAATTCATTCAAAGGTGTGGATACCGAAAGAGGGTCTTCGCTCGTTCATCGATCAAGGCCTAGAGTTCAAGCAAGTTGAAGAACGAAGTTTGTGATTCGATATCACATAATCAAATCGTTCGATAGCTCAAGAACGGAAAGCGTTCAAGGTTGGTATAATTCTATCTCATAGAAATTTAAATTAATTTTATAGAACGGATCCTAGGGCTTCTTGGGTTTTATGTTTTTAATGCTTTATTCCGCTGCGCATAGACCCGTAAAACCCAACAGTATATCTGACGGTCACAGACACAGCTATCGGGGCCATGCTAGCGCAAGAGAAGAAGGACTCCAAGGTCGAGAATGCCATATACTTTGACAGTCATAAATTCCAAGGTAGCGAGTTGAATTACTCTGCCCTCGAGAAGACATGCGCAACTCTGGTTTGGGTGGTCGGAAAGCTAAAGCACTATATGCTATCCCACACAGTACACCTGGTCTCCAAGATGGACCCGATCAGATACCTATTTCAGGGTGACAGAGGCAACATTTCCACCAGATTGGCAAAATGGACCTTCTTCTTAGCTGAGTTTGATATCAAATACATGATCCGGAAATCAATCAAGGGACAGGCTCTGGCAGATCAATTGGCTAATTCCCCCAGTACAGAAGCCTGAGGACCAGATCTCCAATTTCCAGATGAAAGGATTCTTGTTATAGAAAATGGCAATTGGTGGCAGTTATTCTTCAACGGCGCGGCAAACAAAAGAGGTAACGGCATCGGGATGGTACTGGTAGACCCGAATGACATTCATACCCCCATAGCTATCAAGCTGAATTTCTCGGTTACCAACAATGCAGCCGAATATGAAGCTTGCATAGATGGTCTTGAGGCTGCCCTAGAGCGACATGTGGATGAATTAGAAGTGTTTGGTGATTCCCAACTGATAATAAATCAAGCCTCCAACAGATGGAAAACCTCAGATCCGTGTCTCCAGAAGTATCACGCTTACATTGCAGAGCTCGTCAGCCAGTTCAATGAAGTGTCATTCCAATTCCTACCGCGAGACAAGAACAGATTTGCCGATGCCCTAGCTACCTTGGCTTCTTTTGTAGAAATCCCAGAAAGTCAATCAAACCGTTCAGGGTCGGTAGGCGAGAAAATCCTGCATACTGCTGTGAAATAGAGATCGAAACCGTCAATGAGCCGTGGTACAACCAAATTTTCCAATATCTCAAGCATGGTAAAGCATCTTTCCCCGTCGATAAAGAAGGAGACCTAAAAGGTATTCATGCCAAGAGTTTGCAAGCTTTGAAAAGGCTATCGGCTCAGTACGTCATACTTGGCAATGAGTTATGGAAGAAAAGGGAAGGTTTCCCTCTCCTGCTCTGTATCAGCAAAGAAAAGACTCAGAAAGTAATGGAAGATGTTCAAAATGGCGCCTGCGGACCCCATATGAACGCTCGATCCCTTATGCATAGCATTATCAGATTGGGCTACTTCTGGATCACTATGGAAACTGATTGTATTCAATTTGTGCGGACTTGTGACAAATGCCAGCGGTTTTCCAATCTAAACCACATCCCTCCTCATGATCTCTACTGTATGACAACTCCCTGGCCCTTCGCAACATGGGGAATTGACGTCATTGGGAAGATAACTCCATCCGGCAGCAATGGACATTCATTTTTTTTGGTCGCGGTAGATTACTTCACAAAGTGGGTGGAAGCCACGTCCTACAAAGTGCTCACAGCTAAGAAAGTAGCTCGCTTCATAAAAGAACAAATTTTCTGCCGCTACGGAGTCCCGAATGAGATTATTTCTGACAATGGAACCCACTTCGAAGGAGAAACCGATCGTCTACTTACTGAATACAGGGTCAAGCGTCACAAGTCTTCACCATACAGACCACAGACGAACGGTGCTGTTGAGGCAGCTAATAAGAACTTAAAAAGAATCATTAAGAAGATGGTCGAGCGAGGAAGGGATTGGCCAGAGAAGCTACATTTAGCATTATGGGGCTACCACACTTCAATTCGGACCGCTACCGCTGCAATCCCATACGCCTTGACCTACGGAATGGAAGCTGTCATGCCCATTGAGCTAGAAATTCCATCCCTCAGGGTGTTGCTTGAGAATGAGGTAAATGAGATTGATTGGCTCCAAAGTCGATACAACGAATTGGCACTGTTAGATGAACGCAGATTAAAGGCCATGGAGCACAATCGGGCATATCAGAAAAGAATGGCCCGTGCTTTTAACAAGAGAGTGAAGCCCAGGGACATCAAGGTTGGTGATCTGGTTCTCAAGATGAAGCCCGCAAATCAGAGCAGTGCATTGGGCAAATGGGCACCCGTTTGGGTCGGACCGTTTCTAGTAAAGAAGATATTCTCCGGAGGTGCAATGCAGCTAACAGATCTAGATGGTAACCCATTTTTGCACCCCGTCAACGGATATAAGTTACAGAGGTATTATGTGTGATCGAGTCTTTTCCCCCTCTGTAAATAAATAAAAAATAATAATAAAAAAAATGATAAAATAAAAATAAAAAAAATGAAAATAAAGGCGCAACAAAATTGTCCCAGATGAGACTTAAAACCTCTCAAAAGGCAGTCCATGCAAAAATAAGGGACGCGCCCAGTGCTAAAAGAATATACCCAGCTAGTCTGAAAATCCTAAAAAGGGCGGTCTAGGTAAAAAAAGGGTTGCACCATGTCCCCCTTCTGTCTTCCCCTTTCTTTAAACACAAAGTTGATTGAGTCGAACTACGGAGACCTGAGCCCCTTAGTTCTCTGTGTAAAAGGGGAACGTAGGCAACCACTCGTGGTTCGGTCTAAAGATGGCTGCAAAATCTTATATCTTGCCAAAATGTGTTTTGATTAAAGTTCTAAGGCTTTTCAAAGGTTCATTCTAAGTTAATATTCTTTTTGATGAGTTCAAGCACGGCCTGCTTTTGACTCAAATAACTTGCTGCGAATAAAAAGAAATAAAGCTTTCAACATCTACTTCGTCTGCATTATGGTAATCAAGGGATACTCAAGTTCCATTCAAATAAATGTCTCTCCCAAAATACAAGCAAAAGAAAAATAAAGAGTCTTCCATCTCTCAGAAAAGTGTCTAGAAGCTCGTCCCCACTCCCGAACTCGCACTTCTGTCTTTCCTTTTCCTTGGTCCCCGGGAGGTCCTTGGCCTAGGAATGTCAAATAAGTCGGTTTGAGCTCACCCCAGCTCTGGTATATTGCGTGTCGGTGGTTCAATCAGACCAGTCTCCCTCAAAGCAGCCCTGGCAGCCCTCTCTTGTCGCAAGGCCTCTCTGCGAGCTATCACCTCCGGATCATCCCTCAGAGCAGCTTTCCGGATCTCTCGCCTCTGATAGTCCTTAGCAACATCGCCGGTAACATTATCTGGATTCCCTTGTGCCTCTATATCTCGGAAAGACCGGCTGGATGGGTAGTCTGCTCCTAAGTATCCCCGATGGCGAGCCTCTATCGCCAGCTTCATGGGACCCTGTTGCTCTTCATACCAAATCAGATACTCCGTGGTCAAGAATGTAAACCCTCTGGCCTGACGAAGGAGCGTCCGTGTGGGAAGAAAACCCTCCAAGAAGGATCTACTAAAGAATTGCATAGTCTGGGGCTCGATCATGACCATCGAAATAGCATCAGTCGTCAGCCTCTCTCTCAAAGCCCGGATAATTTGCTGAGGGTACCGATATTGCCTGCTAACCAGTGATGGTACACAGAATGAAGACACATGCAACCCTGGCAGTCTGACTACCACCGACCCATCCTGAATGTCTCTCGTGGTCTGTAATCCCTACGCCGAAATCCAGAAGTTCAGATCAACAGTCTCGTACCGCGTCAACCTCACCTGCCAACTATCAACGGCCGCATCCCTCAGTAACCTGCGTTGTCTAGTCACCCAAGGCACCGCTGTCTGACCCTCTGGTAATGGCCCAATCAAGCGTAGTCTCTTAGAAAGCCATAAAGACAGCAAAGTGGGGTTGCCCGCGCCCATAAAATCAGATCCTCCAGCTAGTCTATCAAGGCCATGGTAAGTCTCAGCTAATAGCAGCGGTACAATGTCCATTTCCCCTTGGCCGAGCCGAATTCGGTCACCCCTAAGCTGTCTGACAACCTCCAGCAGCGCACCTGAGAAGACTCCGACATGTCCGCAGAAGTAGTAGGCTGACAGGGTAAACAATACATACATGTCCAGAGAGATAGAAAGATCAAAAATACGGATCGAAGATCGCAGCCGAGCCATCCGGGTTAAGTCTACAAGTTCACCATTCGTAATCATGGGTGCCACTGATCTCCGGCGAGCACAGGAATTCCGATAACTGCTTCACAACCGGCCGTCTGTCTCGAGGGAATGCTACAGTTTCCACCTCACCCAAGCTTGTCAATGCTCTGAAATCCTCCATGGTTGGCGTCAGATCATTGTATGATAAAGTAAACACATGCCTCTCCGAGTCCCAGAAACGCGAAGCTGCTCGGAGCAAATCCCAATCAACCCTCTAGTTCTTCAAAGGCCAGAGACACGGCATACCATATCGCTTGTCAATGATTTTCCCATGATGCTTTCGGTGAAATTGTGAAATTCCGACAAAGTCCTGGCGAGATTGATGTTCCCGAGAAGCTATTTCCTTGTTATAATGCTCCATGGTGATTGAAAGTTCCAACCTTTGTTGCAAAAATCGTCGGTCTGTCAAATTGGGGCTACTGGTGTCCTCCTGCTGAAAGAACAATGCCTGCAAATGAGGCCTGGTTTGATTTTAAAAAGGCCCTGTTACGAGCTTCATCCAGTCGTGTGACATCTCTTGACAAACAGACATATCATGCCGGGCGACACATTTGGTCTGCATCAGGAAACATCAGGGTCTTGCAAGTGGTTTTTCTGTGGCACTCTCTAACTCGTCGTCGCTGCAATACACCTTGTACCTCATGTTACTGGACGGGAGAAGATTCCCCCCACCATATGTATCACTATACACATTTACCCGAGACAGTCCCAAAAACTTATGTACAAACCCGGCAAAGCTGACCTGTCAATAACAATAAATCGTACTCCTTTTCCCTCGTTCCTAGAACGAACAGACTCATGCAAACAAGCTAACATAGTTTAACCTTTGCTAACAAAATAACATAGTTAGATATAGTGCTTCGAGTGTTGTTTTCCCCCGCAGGTACAACAATTAACTGAGCAAATCTCAAAGATTGTCCCTCAAAGAAAAGCCGAGGCAAAAAATCCGTGTCTATTTTAATCTCCCTAGCAGTGCGCATCAAGATCAATGGCCCCACCGCCAAAGCGTCAATAAGAGTTTACTGCCCAGCAAGCAAAGTCCCCGGCTTACCAAGCAAAGCTCGGGACGCAAAAGTCAACCGTCAAAAAGAGTCCGCTGCCCAGCAAGCAAAGTCCCCGGCTTACCAAACAAAGCTCGGGACACAGAAGTCAATCGTCAACAAAAATAGCCCCACTGCCAGAGCACCAACAAGAATCCGCTGCCCAGCAAGCAAAGCTCCCGTCATAGCAAGCAAGGTCCAAGACCCCAAAGCCAACAGTCGACAAAAGACCGCCCCGCACCCGGCAACCGTCAACAGCAGTTAGTAGCATAGAACCCTCCGGCAGCTACATCGATCCCCAGCAACATAAATAATAGCATCAGTCCCTCCGACAGCTACAGATTTCTCAGTCAGATATTGGGTGACAACCACCTAGTCAGATATTGGGTGACAACCGCATAGTCAGATATTGGGTGACAACCACATAGTCAGATATTGGGTGACAACCGCATAGTCAGATATTGGGTGATGACCACATAGTCAGATATTGGGTGACAACCACATTGTCAGATATTGGGTGACAACCGCATAGTCAGATATTGGGTGACAACCACATAGTCAGATATTGGGTGACAACCCCATAGTCAGATATTGGGTGACAACTGCATAGTCAGATGTTGGGTGACAACCACATAGTCAGATATTGGGTGACAATCGCATAGTCAGATATTGGGTGACAACCGCATAGTCAGATGATGGGTGACAACTGCATAGTCAGATATTGGGTGACAACCGCATAGTCAGATATTGGGTGACAACCGCATAGTCAGATATTGGGTGACAACCGCATAGTCAGATGATGGGTGATAATCGCATAGTCAGATATTGGGTGACAACCGCATAGTCAGATATTGGGTGACAACCGCATAGTCAGATGTTGGGTGACAACCGCATAGTCAGATGTTGGGTGACAACCACATTGTCATATTTTCGAACTACGACCGGCTTGATTCCCTTCCAGGGATACGTAGGAATCCTTTCTCAAAAAGGTCCAGCCATCCAATTTCCCAGATCACCGTCTAGCCCTCCGCCTTTTACCCCAGCCGCTCATTGGGATTGGGTCTTATTTTATCGACAACCTCACTTCTTCCATAAGTGATGTTGCCGAGGGGCTCTGTAAGTACGCCAATCCAATTCGCGACCTTTTCAGATGCATTTTAATATGATAAAATTGCATTTAGGGGCGTTTTGGTAAATTCCCGGTCCATCCCGAGACTTCCGAAAACATTTCATAAGTTTCTCGAGTAGGAAGTACTTTTTTGTACTTTGCTCATGCCAAGGGACCTAAAAGGAATAAATCTATTTTAGACTTTTTAGGTATTATCCAAGAAGGTTCCAGAATCAGATTTGTCCCCAAAAACGGTTATGGTCACCTTGTGTCACGCGACAACTCGAGGCCTAGAAAGTGGCTACATAAGGTCGTGCGACATATTGAGGCCACTAACTGCAGCTATAAATAAGACCCTATCCCTCTTAGTTTTGGATCCCAATTTCTGCCTCCTAACGTAACTCTACACAAATTGCCCCAGAAACTCTCTCTCTACTCCTCCCTCACCAAAACTACCCAATTCCCCTCCAATTCCCTTACCTTTCACATCTCTTCAACCCAATTCCTCTCCTACTTCCCCAAACACCTCAGATCTTCCAATTCAGCTCTCAGTCCGTGCCTAGATCTCTATTCCAGAAGTTGAATCGAAGGCTTTTACACCTAACTTGGTGTAGAAGTTGAGGACTACAAGGGTAACACATCTCTCTCCCTCTCTCTCTCTCTCTTTCATCTATTTGCTTAATTGTTCATCCCTCTTCTCCACTTGATAATCAGGCTCCATCTGCCTCAGATTATCAAGTGGCAACTGCAATCTCTCTGTTTAAATCGTATATGCTTGAGTCCAATTGCATGCTTATGATGTGATCTACTTGGATTTGCAATTTGGATGTCAAGGGAGTGTGGATCTCCCATATCCACACTCCCTTGATCGATTCGTATCTAATTCATGGTGTTCTTATTGATTCTAGTATAATTGTTTAATTTGTTATGCATCTGTTGAATCTGCTTCTCAGTTTGTGAGGTACCTGCAGATGGTAATCCTGTGTCACGCGACACATTTGGACATGAGGAGTCCTATGTCACGCAACATGTCGTGACCATCTGCAGGGACCATGTTTCAGTTGTAAGTTGATTTAGTTAGTTATCTTAGCATTTAGTTTTACGATCATGTTGTTTAGTGCTTAGATCTGGTTCGTAATTGCATTTTGTGTTCATCAAGAGATTCTGTAATCTGTTTGTTGTGAGTCTCTGCGAGGTGACCATTGGTGTCACGCGACACATTTGGACATGAGGAGTCTTGTGTCACGCGACATAGATGGTCCTTTGCAGAAGACCTGATTTCCTTTGTAATCTGTTCTTATTGCTGTAAAGGGATGCGGCCTCCCGGACAATTGGTCGACAAGTTGTAATGATCTTACCTATTCAATAAAATTCATGTTTATTGCACTTGTCTATTATCATTGTTTGCACATTTTTTTGAATTATTTGGATGTCTAAATTAGAAAGACTCGTCTGCGGACGAGGCATGTTGGGTGAACTCTCGGTTCTTCCCAACACGTAACCTGACCCCCGAACCCGTTCTCTTTCAAAAGGTTTTTCAAAGTGCACCTCCAAAAGCATGGCGTGGCGACTCCTTTCTTTTTTCATTTTAAATCGGAAAACCAAATTTTTCCGGGCGAGCGCACATTCAATGCTCAAGAACCATTAGACTAGAGAAATGAGACATAAAGATTGGATCTTTATATTCATCCTATATCTTTGACGCCTTAGTAGGCTTTTAGACAATCCTCGGAGAAAGACTCCAATCTTGGGGACATGGGGAGGAATATTAATGTAAAGACTTGATTTTTAACTTGAAAATAAAAGAAGGATCATTAATCTAAGAGCATAATGTAAAAAGGATGTGAAATTGTCAATGGCTTCACTGGAAAGAGATGTTACCGTAGATGTTACCCAACACCTTGGATAACACACTGACGGACAGCACACACACACACCAAATAAAAGAGTTTGTAAAAACTTTGTGCAGCGGAAATAAATAACACAAGATATAATTTTCTCAAGTTATATAAATATATAACTTGAGTGTGCCAAGATGGCGAAGACTTTATAATCAATGTAGAAAAATTACAAAGCCGAAAGTTCCCTATTGCTAATACAATGATGATGCTCTATGGAACTAAATGAGACAAAGCACGAATCCTATCCTTAGCCAACACTCTCTTAAACACTCAGTGTTTAAGCTAGAATCACAAGGGAGGAAGGATTATGCGAACCAAAGAACTTTGTCTCTCTTGTGCTATGGTGTGTGTATTTCGTATTTGGCATCTCTTCAAATGAATCACACCTAGCCTATTTATAGCCTTCAATTGCCTTGGAGGCTACTCCAAAATAACAGCCTTGGACCTTCAGATCGTGTGAGAGGAGTGGAGAGATTTCTTGGCTTGATTCCTCTTCATGCGTTAACTCCCCTTAAATGTAGCAACCGAAATCTAGAAGCCCAAGTCCTTGCTTCATCACCTTGTACTCTCTTACTTTCTTTGTATTGTACACTTCAAATAATCAGCAATAACTCTAAGACTTGGTCTTCCCACGTTTTTCTTCTTTATCAACAAATATGGACCAAGCAAAAGTTACTCGTAAATCTACTATTTACGTGTAACTCCTTCACCAACTTCTTCCTTGTTTCTAGCAATTAATCCTACCATATATTAACCTGAAATATAGACCAACAAACACATATATCTTGCAAATAATATTAGACATTAGGATATAAATTAATATGGAAAGAATTATTAAATTAAAATTCATTTCAGTTCGGGTAACACCCAACTGCCAGTGATAGCACCTGTGGTAACACCCGCAGTCTGTACTAACAATCTCCCCCATAATTTATAATTTCTTTCCAAACTCTAAAGTGCTGATCCCTGCAAGAAAATGTTAGCCATACAGAGCAACTTCATAGTTATCAACTCCCCCATAATCAAGGAATTAACAACCACAATGATTTATCACAAAAATACTAGTTATCAAAACATAATTTCCAAAATAAGTTTTCCAAATAACTAGCAACCTAAAGTACCAAAAATAAACCAAAGTTACTAAGCTACTCCATGTTCAAACAACCCTAAAAGTTTAATAACCAAAAGCAAATAAAACAAACCACCAAAGTATTAAAACATGTTCCGAATTAAAAACATAAAAGTAAATTGTTTTTCAACCACCAAAAATACCATAACCATGAGAGTGGCAACATCAATCTTCAGGTGATGTATTGTACTCACTCTTCTCGCTCATCATCAGCTTCATCTTCCTCCTGTTCATCCCCTTCTTCATCTCTAGCATCTAAGTCAGCACCATCAGTAGCATCTGCGCCAACACCACCACCACTAGGACCAGCTCTATCAGCACTATCAACTCCCCCAGTTTGGGAAGAAACCTGCTGAATGAATTCATCAGTAATCTCCTTTAGCTTTGTCCAACCTTGCACAATCTCGGCAATGGTAGAAGTTTGTTTGTGGAGAAACGCCAAAACTGTGGTCTTTAGTATTGTTGGTGAAGCATTCCCCAACAAATTGTATACATTAGCAAGAACATGAGCTGCATCTGTACCTGAAAATTAGGAGATTTTGGAGTAACATTCGGGGTAACAGGATGAGTAACACCCTTAGCATGAACCGCTTCACTTGACCCAAATTCATTTATCTTTGACCAAGGAAGATCACCAATGTATCTCACACTCTTGGTATTCTTCTTAGTCAGCCGAGAATCTATAGCATAGAGATCAAGAATGGGCGTGTACTCATCCGACTCTTCAATGGGCATTTTTTGAGATTTCAAAATTTGGAAGATTAAGAAAGGGTAAGGAAACATTGTAATGTCTTTTCTTCTACCCCACGAAGCCAAATGTTTGAAGATTAATCTACCCAAGTTCACTCTTCGATTCTTTCCTAACTTATACAAGATTTCAGCTTGTTGCAATGTCACATATTGCTCGTTAGAAGTAGGAACCCAATTAAATATACAAAGCTTGTGAAGCACGGCAAAGAGTGAAGTGAGACGGGAAGCAAGAAAATGAACTTTGGTTTTGGGATTCGGGTTCTGAGGCCATTCATGCACGACATCATGAGAGATAAACCTAGCAATTTCATCCTTATGAACAATAGGACCATCATCATCCATATTTGGGAGTCCCAAAGTTTTGTTGATCAAAGAGGGTGTAATAGAAAAAATTCTGTTCCTTAAAAACACCTTTCCAAATTGATCGGACTTCTCATTATCTAGGTTGGCATGAAGGTTGGCATAGAAATTTTTGACAATAGCTTCGACAAATTTCGAAGGGTGCAAGTTGGCTTTCAAAAATTTTCTATCCTCCAAGAACTGAAATACACCATGCTTTTTGAAATCAACCTCGTCAATATGCTTTTCCTTGAGAATTTTCGTGTCACTATGTTTCAACCAAAACTCCATATTTTCTTTTCGATAGAATTCCAATGAAAAGTAAGGTTTTGGAAAAGCAACATTCACATCTTCAAACACTTTCTCAAGAAAATCAGTGGACTCAGAATAGGCAAACTCACTGATAAACAGAGGATGTTACCTTGGGTGTTGCAGCTTTCTGGGTAACATCTTTGACAGCAGCCCACTTGCTTTTGCCTTTAATGTTTCTTTTCACAACTTCATACAAGGGCTCTTCATCCTCAATCTCCCAATCTTCAAATGTCTCAAAAGAATGGCTCTTTTCAGCATCGGCATGGAAGTCTTCATCCGAAACATGAGCCGAGGAGAGACCAAGAGAGGATTCTTCAGAAACTTCAACAGGATCGGAGGATGTGTTGGATTTAGAAGTACCTTTGTGCCTCATTGCAGTGAGCCTACTTGAGCTCCTTTTTTTGACGGGTTGTGCCGAGGGTTTGTGAGCAATGGCTTTTCTTTTTGGCTTTTTGGTTGATGGAACGGGTGGAAGAGGTGGTAAGGTCACAATGTGCAAGGGTTGCGCCATTGTTGACACCAATGGAGGATCATCAACCGACATTGTCATTGCCGGAGACACATTGAGAGGGGTGGTCGAAGTGTCCATTAGACTAGGACCACTTGAGCCAACACCCGGAGAGACCTCCAAAGGGGCGGATTGCTTCTTGGTAGGGGTTGTCATGGTTAGGGTTTAGGAAGGGTTTGGAATTTTGGAAGGTTGTTGATTTTGAAAGGTTTGAGAGAGAGATTGACGGTGACGGAGGAGGGTATTTACCGTGTAGAGAGAGAAGGGGATTAGGGCGGTTAGAGAGAGAGGAGAAAAAATAGGAAACAAATTAGGAATTTAAATTGACAAGACTTATCCTTCTACCTCTAATTATCTCCTATATCCACTAAAATATTTACTTTAAATATTTACCTAACCTCCCTAATTTCTAGCCACACAAAAAATAACTACAAAATTTACTCCCCCTATTTTCTAGGCCACAAAGAATAAATCAACTACAAAACTCCTCACACAAAAATAAAAATATCCGACCATTATTTTGAAAAAATATATATATTTTTTTTTTGAATTTTTAATTTTCAGATTTTTTAATTTTTAATTTTTTTAAATATAAAAAATGGAAATAAAAGAAAAAAAAATAAACACAACAAATATACCAAGTCCAAATGGTTTTTGAAAATCAAATCCCTAAATTTTAGGACTTAGTTATTTGAGTAGTTTACTTAAGATAAACTAGGTTTGTTAAAGACTTTTTCAAATTTTGTAAACTCTTAATTAAAAAAAACTTTCAAAGTTTAAAAAATTAAATAACAAAATCGAAAATAAAGAAAAAAAACATAATATAGCACATACAAATATGTTAATGGCAATGATGGTAACATCTATGATAACACTTATGACAAAAATCCCTTGATAAATATATTCAGTTTCAAACACTTGAGGCATAACAAGCTTAGCCATTTTCAGACACTTCAGGCATAACAAGCTTGTAAAAACATGAGGCATAACAATTTAAAATTTTTTTTTTACACTTCTTTAAACAAGGAAGCATCGTAGTAACGAGCTCCGTGCCCCGAGTTTTATTTCAAGTGTAAAGTTTCATTGATTTATGCCGTTCAAGTAGGGTACACTGTAGTAGCGAGCTCCATGTCCCTAATACTAAGCACAAATCACTTCATACATTCTCATTGGCAAGAGTGCATCGTCGCCACGAACGCCGTGCCCCGAGCTCGAGAGAATAGTATGGTATAAGAATTGCCTCTTTGCCTTTTATTTATCACATATCAACATTAGTGACTTTGTCACTTTGAGCACAAAGGGAGTTTTATCAAGTGTGTTATTCAGGGTGTTATTCTACCACAACAAAAAGGTCAGCATGTGCGTAGTGAGAACTCTCAAAGCTCAAAGAACTAAAAGAATCCTTACGACACGAGATAAAAGAAACCAAACAAGCAAAAATATGCACTAGTATACATGTGTTATCCAGGTGTTATCAGCATCCATGGTAACACCTTTCAACAGAGGACATTTTTTAGAGAATACAAAGACCAAGAGATCTCTTTAGACTAGAGAATCTATCATGGTCTAAGGGTTTGGTGAAAATATCAGCAAGTTGATACTTTGTATCAATATGCTCTATATTTATTATCTTTTTATCTACCATATCTCTTAAAAAATGATGACGGATGTCAATATGTTTGGTACGGGAGTGTTGTACAAGATTTTTGGAAATATTAATAGCACTCAAGTTATCACAGTATAAGGTCAAAATATTGCTATCAAGACCATAATCATCAAGCATGTGTTTTTACCAAATTAGTTGTGAACAACAACTACCGAGTGCTACATATTACGATTGTTGTGGATAATGAAACACAATTTTGTTTTCTACTATACCATGATACTAAATTATTTCCCAAGTAAAAACAACCCCCACTTGTACTTTTCCTATCATCCATATCCCCTGCCCAATCCGAGTCACTAAAGCCTACTAAATTAGTATTAGTATCTTTACTATACCAAATCCCTAAATCACTAGTTCCAGATATATATTTAATGATCTTTTTCACAGAATTTAGGTGAGATACTTTAGGATTGGATTGATATCTAGCACATACACACACACTGTACATCAAATCAGGACGACTAGAAGTAAGGTAAAGGAGACTACCTATCATGGAATGATATGCGCTTCTGATAAGCCCGGATGTGCTCCATTGATTTAAGCCTTCGCTCGTCTAGAAGGGCTAACTCGTCATGTCGACTCTGAAGCCATTCTATCTCGTTGACCTCATTTTCAAGCAGAACCCGAAGAGAGGGTATCTCTAACTCAATGGGTAGAACGACATCCATCCCATATGTCAAAGCGAACGGGGTTTCACCGGTGACTGTTCTCACTGAAGTACGGTAGCCCCATAGCGCTAAGTGAAGCTTCTCAGGCCAATCCCGGCCCTTTTCGGCCATTTTCCGGATGATCCTCTCCAGGTTTTTGTTGGTGGCCTCGATAGCACCATTGGTCTGAGGGCGGTAAGGGGAGGACTTATGTCGCTTGATTACGAAGTGCAGTGAGCAATTTGTCGGTATGTCCCTTGAAGTGTGACCCGTTGTCTGAGATAATCTCATTCGGAACTCCGTATCGGCACAGAATGTTTTATTTTATGAAACGGGCCACCTTTTTGGAGTTGAGGACTTTGTAGGACGCCGCTTCAACCCACTTGGTGAAGTAATCCACAGCGACCAACACGAACTCGTGTCCGTTACTGCCAGCAGGAGTTATTTTCCCAATAACGTCGATCCCCCAAGTTGCGAATGGCCAAGGAGTGCTCATACAGTAGAGATCATGGGGAGGTATATGGTTGAGGTTGGAGAACCGCTGACATTTATCGCAGGTTCGTACAAACTGAATACAGTCAGTTTCCATGGAGATCCAATAATAGCCCATCCTGAGTATGCTGAACATCAAGGCTCGGGCATTCATATGTGGTCCACATGCGCCACCATGGACTTCTTCCATGACCTTTACGGCCTTAGACTTGCGATGCGAGTAGAAGTGGCCCTCGGTGCCTTTTCTTCCATAAGTCATCTCCCGAGAATAACGTCTTTGTGCAGACAACCTTTTCAAAGCTTATAAACTTTTGGCGCGGAGACCTTCTTTTAGTCTACCGTCCTTTTCTGTTGGGAACGAGGCTTCGCCATGCTTAAGGTATTGGAAGATCTGGTTGTACCACAAGTCATCGACCTTTTCTAGTTTGATCTGGCAGCAGTAGGCGGGGTTTTCGCGTCTCCCAACCCTGAATGGTTTTACTGATTTTCCCTCTGGGATTTCAACCAAAGAGGCCAAAGTGGCCAAGGCATCCGCGAACTGTTCTTGTCCGGGGTAGATAGTGGAACGTGACCTCCTTGAATTGGTCGATCGGGTCCTCCATGTAAGCATAGTACATTTTCAAGAAATCTTGGTCCACGGTTCTCCACTTATTGGATACCTGATTGATGATTAGCTGAGAGTCTCCGTACACCTCCAAATTTTCGACATTTCGCTCCAGGGCTGCCTCGAGGCCAGCAATACAAGCTTCGTATTCCGCGGCATTGTTAGTAGCCGGGAAATTCAACTTGATTGCTATGGGGGTGTGTACATCCTTTGGATCAACCAACACCATGCCGATACCATTGCCTCTTTTGTTGGCGGCACCATCGAAGAACAACTGCCAATGGTTTGTGCCTTCTATCATGAAGATTCCATCGTTCGGAAATTAAGGTTCGACCTCGGGCGCTTCTGAGCTCGGAAAATCTGCCAAATGATCTGACAGATCTTGGCCTTTGATTGCCTTGCGGGTTACGAACTTGATGTCGAACTCAGCTAGGAAGAATGACCATTTCGCAAGCCTTGATGACAGGGAAGACTTACCGAATAAGCATTTGATGGGATCCATCTTTGACACCAGGTGCACTGTGTGTGCCAAGAGATAGTGCCTCAACTTGCTGACGACCCATACTAAAGCTGCACAGGTTTTCTCTAAAGCTGAGTAGTTCGATTCGCTGCCTTGGAGCTTTCGGCTGACGAAGTATATGGCATTTTCCACTTTCGAATCCGGCTTTTCTTGTGCGAGCATGGCTCCGACAGCCGTGTCTGTAACTGTCAAATATAGCAACAAAGGCTTGTCCTTATGCGGAGGACACAGGATTGGGGGATGGACCAAGTAGGCCTTGATCGTCTTGAAGGCGGCTTGACACTGTTCATTCCACTCAACCTCCTGATTTTTCCTGAGCAGCTTGAAGATCGGCTCACAGATAGAGGTTAGCTGATGGATGAATCGGCTAATATATTGGAGACGGCCCATGAAAGCCTTCACCTCTGTGACTGTTGTCGGTGGCTTCATTTCCATGATGGCTTTAATCTTTCTTGGATCGGCTTCAATTCCTCGTTCTGTGACCATGTATCCCAGAACTTTTCCTCGGATTACGCCGAAAGTACATTTTGCTGGATTCAACCTCATGTCATGCTCCCGCAGCCGGTTGAAGAACTTCCTCAGGTCGATCAAGTGTTGACCGTCTGAACCTTTGGAGTGAATAATCATATCATCCACGTAGACCTCGATCTCCTTGTGGATCATGTCATGGAAAAGTGCAGTGACTGCTCGCTGGTAGGTGGCGCCGACATTCTTCAGACCGAAGGGCATAACCGTATAACAGAATGTTCCCCAAGGGCTGGTGAAGGCAGTCTTTTCCTGATCTTCTTCGGCGACTTTAATCTGATTGTAACCCACAAAACCATCCACGAATGATTTGACTTCGTAACTGGCAGTAGTGTCCACCAACAGATCGATATTGGGCAAGGGAAAATCATCCTTTGGGCTTGACTTGTTTAGGTCTCTGAAGTCCACGCAGACCCTGACTTTGCCATTTGACTTGGTTACCGTCACTATATTGGCCAACCACTTGGGGTATTCGACCACTCTGATGAAACCCACTCTGAGCAGCTTCTCTATTTCTTCTTTGACCTGGAGGGACCATTCTGGCTTGATCCGGCGAAGCTTCTGCTTGGCGGCAGCCACGGGTCAGGGGTATTCGGTGCTCAACAGTTGAAGTATCCAACCCGGGCATGTCTTTGTAGGACCAGGCAAATACGTCCACGCATTCCTTGAGCAGATCAATGAGGGCTTCCCGTTCTTTTCCGGTGAAGAAACTGCCAATTTGTGTCTCTTTGGGCTCTTTAGTAGTTCCCAAATTCACTGTAGTTAATACCTCATCGGCAGCTTGGGCCCGATTATCGTCTCGGTCAAAAACCTGCTTTATATTATCATTTAAAAAGTTTTCATCTAAAAAGTCTGTGTCCTCTTCAAATGAATCATTATTAACCACTTTTAAGTCATTAAGATTTGTCTTAGTTAACTTATCATTTGTTAAGGTGGCAATTAAGGGATACGCAGAAAGGTCAACCATTTCATTCAATGCAAAAGGGAAGACAGAGTTAAAGACACGGCGATGATCGTCAGCCGTGAGAGTATCAGACCTATCTAGAGACTCAAACTCGATAACAAAAGACTACGAGGGCGGCTCAGGATTACAGGGGGAGACTTGGACTCAGACACACCAGGACGAGGGGTAAACCCGATCTTTTCTGTCATAACTTCCCGGCTGGCGATTGGTCCCTTGAAGGAAGTCCAATTCCGGAGCGGCATCTCTGAAGTGCTGACGAAGGTTCGTGGATCAATCTCTTTGTCCCCATCAAACTCGATTACTGATACATAGTCTTTCCCAGTCGGAAAATCAACCACAGGTACATAATCATCCCCGGTCAGAAGGTCAACCATGCTGAAAGGATCTTTAGTGACAGCCTCGGCCATTGGCGGTGTCTCTTCACACAAATCAATCAACGGTGCTTCCATCAGTGGATCAGCCCAGGCTATTTCTGATAAGTCTGCTTCTTCGAACAAAGCTGCAACATCCTCACCCATATCGAGCTCGGTGGATTTGTCGACTTTCCTAATCATAGGCTCGACCATAGGCAACCTCCTGAACTGGTCAATGAAATCAGAGCTTCCCCAGAAGTGGTATCGGTTCTCGAAAGTAGTTACAGCCCCTGGAATGTTGGATTTGCCAGTGATAAACTCCTTGATAGGGTTGCTTTTTAGAGTGAGACCTTTCATATTCTCGGGCTGGCCCTTGGGGCACACAAAATCATCACTTCTTTCTTTGACGAAGTATTTTCCCAAGGAAGGGTGATAAGGACGGAGATTAGGTTTGACATATGGCTTTCCAGCAGCACTAGCCTTCCTCTTTTCTGCGGCTTCAATTCTGTCGGCCTCTCTGTCTTTGGGAGTTTTTCCAACGTATCCCAGACCTTCCTTGTCCATTTTCAGTTTTAACTCCTCAAGCTTGTGAGTGCCCTGCTGACGTCTTCCCAGACCAAGCCCCGGAATGTAGTTCATACATCTCATCATTACCATAACTGGAGGAATTTTATCAAAGGAGGTTTTCAGGTCGATTGCGCAGATCTGGGCTTTTGGGCTTTCGACCCTGAAACCGCTCAACATCAAGTTGGCTTCGTCATGCTTAATTTCCATTACTGGCCTTCCCTCATCATCGGTGCCTTCGATGGTAACACTATCTCCATAGATGATGGTCAGCTCGCCGTCTTGGACGAATTTGACGCACTGATGCAGGGTGGAAGCGACCCCATTGATTTGGTGCAGCCATGGCCTTCCTAGCAAGGCGGAGCGGCAGGAATGTCTATCACCTGAAACTCAACTACCAGAGGTTTCTTGCCGAACCACATGGTTAATGGTATTACACCCAAAACCTTCCTAGACGTAGAGTCATACCCCTTTATGGTTTGATCGGATGGCTTCAAATCAGTGGCCTTAATGTTCAACAGGCTCATCATTTTGGCGAGCGACACGTTCATGGCCGAGCCGTTGTCTACCATTACATGGGGAAGCCAGAAACGCCCATCTAAGCGAACAGTGATGTGCGGCTGACTCGTTGTGATTGGTCCCATATTTTGGCAAGTCCAGTGCAGCCAAAGGTGATGATATTTCCGTCTTGGGCGGTACCTATCAATTGGCATGCTTCGTCGGGGTGGAATTTACGGACACCATTGTTTTAGATAGGGCTTCCTCCAACTTCAACTTGTGAGGATAAGAAGAGGTCAAAAGGGACCAGAGGGAAATGTTGGCCTGGGTCCGCTTCAACTGTGCGAGGATTGGGTCGCTCTCTGTTAAATCTTCTTCGGGTACCCCTTTGGTGTACGGGTTTTTACTAGCCACGTCTCCCGGAACAACTGCTTCTTTGTCTTTTCCTGAGGATCCGGCTGCATCGGCTCCTAACATTTTTCCTGACCGGGTGAGCAAATTCACCCCAGCTTCCTGGTTGCTGTCATGATCTGCGTCAGTTGCTTTTAATTCTGACAAACTCATTGGAGGCCCTTGTGTAGCATACGGCCAAGCTGCTTGCCATAACTGATTAACAGTGGTGGCCGAGCTTGAACTTGCGGCGCGCTTAATCTCTTCCCAAGTGAGGGGAGTAGATTGAGAACTGGGGGAAATGTCCTCATGTTGGACATCGTTTGCTATTTTTGCTGCAGTTCGAATATCATCCCAAGACAACATATAGCAGAAATGAGCATTTAATTCATCATCAACATTGATTACATCATTTTTTGTGGGCATAATAGCCTCAAGTTTACTCACACCCTTGTTGGGACTAGCCTCGCCAAACTCTATGACATTGACAAACTCGATCATGTTGACCCTGTTGTTGTTGTTGGGGAGAGGATTGGTGACGATGTTTGGCTTCTCAATCTTGCGCTGGTCAATCAGACTCTGAACGATCCTCCTCAGCGTGAAGCAGCTGTTGGTAGTGTGGCCAGAATTCTGGTGGTAACGGCACTTTAAGCTACGGTCCGGTCCCGGGGTGTTAGGAGTAGGGTAG
Source organism: Adenophora triphylla var. japonica (assembly GCA_022495995.1). Classification (NCBI taxonomy): domain Eukaryota; kingdom Viridiplantae; phylum Streptophyta; class Magnoliopsida; order Asterales; family Campanulaceae; genus Adenophora; species Adenophora triphylla. The sequence continues at coordinate 639,052 of JAFEMH010000140.1, read as the reverse complement.
TTCTCCAAAGGCTTGATCATTCCTGTCCTCATCAGACCATCGAATACCTCCTCGAGTGGCATCCCCAAATCATCATATTCCGATTTAAAGAGACCGTCCTCCCTTTGCGGGTAGGGTGGTTGATTGTTCTCTCCTTGGATATAGTTGACGGTGTTAGAGACCGCGGTTTCCTTGCCTTTTGAAGCAACGGGGCGAGCTTGGAACTCGATAGCGGGGAGCGGAGTGTTGCGGGGCGGGAGTTGGAACGATGGAGTAGGTAGCATTCTCGCTTTCGGCCCTGCGCTCACCATTTCTCGCGAGATTTGGGTAGTATCCCGACGATGGCTTCCACGACGAGATGGTTTGACACATGAAAGGAAGATGGACTTTTCGTCAGAGAGGGGGATGGGGTGAACCAACTCGTTAAGTTTCTTGTTCCACCTCTTATAAAAGTCTGTCACGGACTCATCGTGCCTCTGAATGGTGCCGATCAAGTCACTACGAGTGGTGTACCATTCGACACTTCCTTTGTATTTGTCCAAAAAAGCTTCACTGATCTGGGACCATGTAGCCCTAGCTTCCGGTTTTAGGCCCAGAAACCACCTCAATGGAGAGTCATCGAGGGACAAGTGAAAGTAAAGGGCTAGCATCTCTTCGGTGGCCCCTTTGGCACCCATTGACATGATGTAGCTGTTCATGTGAGTTTTAGGGCATGTGGAGCCTTCAAACTTGGTTATGGGGGGCATCTTGAAGTTCTTCGGGAGAGCCTTGGAGTCTTTGAGCTCCACAGAGCTGACCATGTTGGATCCAAAAGTCATTTTGTGCAATTGCTCTTTCACATACTTCAGTTCCTCTTTCAAACTTGAAACCTCGGAGGATGGGGGTCGTCCCATAGTCGGAGCTACTGTTGAGGATGGCAGGAATTACGCGTGGGCACGATTGGCAAAGGCGGAGGGAGACCAAGAGTCTTTGGGTATGCTAATATTGCTGTCAAATAAGCCGGGGTGCAGGGATCTTGTTCCGTACATGTCGTAACCATTGAATTGGGCATCGGGATTAGGGGCCCAGCTCATCTTGATTAATTGCCGACTGACCTTGGGGCGAGGGGACGTCTTAGTGCACGAGTTGAATACGGGGTGGAACCGTACAGGTGCTGGGTGAGAGGAGAACAAACCACAGGCTGAGGGATGTTGTTTTGGAATTGGGTTTGTGGGTATTGCGGGACCTGATCCTGGCAAATCTGGCTTCCTGACATGCGATACCCGCTTTGCTGCTGATTGGACTGATCATGAGGAGCGATAAACTGACCACCGAAGGTTGGGTTGGATGGCCGACTGCTTATTGTTATACGGAATTTGACCACGAGCCCCTGGCGATTCGACCCGGACCCGAAGCTGCTCTGGTTGACACCATTGGGCTTGAATGAGCAGCTCGCTTAGAAAACAAGATATTTTCTTTTTTTGAGTCGCCACGCCATTTTTAGAGGAAAACATTGAAAAACCTAATTTTAAGAGATTTTGAGTCCGGGAGTCTGGTTACGTGTTGGGAAGAACTAGAGAGTTCACCCAACACGCCCCTTTCGGGACTTTCAATCAACGTTTGGACAAATATGGACATTCAAAATGTGTGTGCGATGTGTGTCAACAAGTAAAGTGTGCAAGCCTTAGATTTCATTAATCGTATGGAACTGAATACAACTTGCGAGCCATGATAGGGGGCCGCACCCTTTTTACACGTGATATCTCTTATTACAAGGCAGAGGTTTTGAGACAGGTTGTCCCTTACAGAGGTAAAGCTACTCGAGAAATGAAAAGACATTATTTTGCTCATTTAGGACACTATTTAGTGGCCTAGAACCCAGTTTGGGGTTGATGGGAGTGGACAAAGTCACGATAGGCTTTGTCGACACGGATGTCATATGACATAGAGTCTTTTGAAGTCTTCTATGTCATATGGTGATTCTCTTCCGTTAAGTGGGTTGCGTCCAAACTGAGTTTAGGCACCCAAATAGTGGCTTATGAGCCAGAAGATGCTTAGGTAGGCTTTGAGTCACAAAGGGATAGGCCTAGCGGTCCCGAAGTCCAAGAATGGCTTTGCGGCCTTCGGGAATCCCATGTCGTATGACACGGGGTCTCCATGGAGACTTATGTCGCACGACATGGGGAGCACTGTTGAGTGCCCTTGATCTGTTTGGTTCCTCCTTTGTTCCCCAAGCAAACCAAGCATATTTATTATTTGTAGACGGTAATATAATACGATAATATGGGTATTATGGGAAGATCACATGGCTTTAGTGACCAAATGTGATAAATCACATGTTTTATGGCCACTTTGAAGTAGCCATCACTTCCTAACCCAATGTAGCTAGGCAAAGATTGAAACTTTATTGGTGTGTGTACCACCAAATGTCCAGATCTGAGGTGGGGAGAAGTGAATATTGAGGATTCACTTCTCCACCACCTTTGTCATGCAAAATCCCAATTTCTACATGGTAAGAGAGCAAGTATGCATGCAAGGTATATTTAATGACTTTATTTAAAGGGAGAGAGAGGTTTAGGGTCTACCTATTGTAGTCCACGAAGTAGAATCACCAATAGTATGGTGTCTACCCCTTCAATCACCACCAAAGGAAGCTTCTTGGAGCCTTGACCTTGAAGTGTGTGTGTGTGAGGAGGGAGGTGAGTGTGTGTGTGTGAGAGAGAGGGAGAGACTTTATTTGGCAAGAGTTTCCCCTATTTTACTGATATTCCTCTCAGAGTTTGGACCCTCACTTTGGCTCTCTTCCTTTTTCTCCTCAAAATGATCAGCCATGCCTTCTATTTATAGGCATCCTGATGGGGCTTCTTATGTCGCACGACATAGGTAGTTAAACCGCCTTAATGTCCATGTCGTCCGACAGCGTACATCTTTTGGCCATAATGGGCCAAGTGGCTGGCAGGCCCAATGGATTGGGGGGCTGCTGGGATTTTTGGACTTCTAATTGCTTCTTAGCAATTTGTGTAAGCCCAAATTTAATTAAATTGAATCCAAAACTTGAGTTCGGATCGGGGTACTCACAGAGCCCCTCGGCGACGTCGCTTCCACGGGAAGCGGGGTCGTCGATAAAAAAATGAGAATCCCGAGCCGGACACGAACGACGGGGAAAGAGGTGACCAAGATGGTCAAGTGGCTGGACCTCTTATGAAGAGGATTCCTACGTATCCCGTGGGGGAATCAAGCCAAGTCGTAGTTCAGGCAAAGATGGGGTGCCAGTTGAAAGGCTACGGGTTTTGTACCCGAAAGTGGCCCATTCGAGGAGTCACCCGAAGATGGGTGCTTGCTGGAGTTTGGCTTGTTCTTGAGGGAGTCATCCAGAAGATTGACTGTTTCGATGGGGAGTCACCCGAGGATTTGACTTTTTTCTTTGGGAGTCACCCGCTGGAAATGTTGACTTTTTTCTTTGGGAGTCACCCGCTAATTTGACTGTTTTGATGGGGAGTCATCCTGATAATTTGACTTTTTTCTTTGGGAGTCACCCGCGAATTTGACTGTTTTGATGGGGAGTCACCCCGTGAATATGACTTTTTATTTGGGAGTCACCCGCGGATTTGACTGTTTTTTCTTTGGGAAGTCACCCCGCGAATTTGGTTTGTTTTTCTTTGGGAAGTCACCCGCGAATTTGGCGTGGAAATGCGTGCGGTCTTTCCGGACCGGGTAGTTTAAGGCCGTTAGGGCCATTGTGTCTTGTGTTGGAAATGCATGCGGTCTTTTTGGGCCGGGTAGTTTAAGGCCGTTCGGGCCATTGTGTCTTGTGTTGGAAATGCATGCGGTCTTTCCGGACCGGGTAGTTTAAGGCCGTTCAGGGCCAATGTGTCTTGTGTTGGAAATGCATGCGGTCTTTCGGGCCGGGTAGTTTAAGGCCGTTTAGGGCCATGGATCTTGGTAATGATATTTGTGAAAGACTGAGAGAGGGGGGTTTTTGAACCCAAATGAATTATAGGGACGAGCCTAAAGGGGTGTAGGAACAAGCCTAAAGGGTATAGGCACAAGCCTAAAGAAGCATAGGAACAAGCCTGAAGAGGTATGGGAACAAGCCCAAATAGGTGTAGGAACAAGCCTACGGATAGGAACGAGCCTAAAAAGGTATGGGAACAAGCCCAAAATAGGTGTAGGAACAAGCCTACGGATAGGAACGAGCCTAAAGAAGTGTAGGAACAAGCCTACGCATAGGAACAAGCCTAGCGAGATATAGGAATGAGCCTATAGAAGTGTAGGAACAAGCCTACGCATAGGAACAAGCCTAGCGGGGTATGGGAACAAACCCAAATATAGGTGTAGGAACAAGCCTACGCATAGGGACGAGCCTGAAAAGGTATGGGAACAAGCCCCAAAATAGGTGTAGGAACAAACCTACGGATAGGAACGAGCCTAAAGAGGTATGGGAACAAGCCCAAATGGGTGTAGGAACAAGCCTACAATAGGTGTTCGAGATTAACTCAAAAGGATCGCGAGATGAACTCTATGACTTGAAATGACTTTATCTGAGAAAGTAATGATGATTTGCAGATGAATGAGATATGCTTTCATACATCTTTGTGCTTACTGCGAGGGTTGTGCGCACGAAGATCACTTGAAGTGATTGGCTGACTTTGGAAACATTCGTCGGGTAGAACCACGAACTGCGGTTGATATTACCGTTTCAAGACGGGCTCTGCTATTAATTTGCCGTTGCGAGACGGGTTTCTTGATGAATTGCCGTTGCAAGACGAGGCTGTTGAGGACTTGCCCATTGCAGGCCCGGCTGCATGATGAACATTGCCGTTGCGCGACAGACTTTTGACGATGATTTGCCACTTCAAGATGGACTTTTGATTCATTTGTCATTGCAAGACGGGCCTTTGATGATGATGGTGAGGATGATCCTTTCCAGCCTCCCGCTTGCCACAGTGCCTGAGTGGCATGGATATTATGGCGAGCCCCAGCCTTGGGCCCAGTATGAGGATGATGATGATTCGGATGGCGAGATCCACGAGGTATAGGAGGGTGGCGGCGACGGCCAAGAGCATATCGGCTCTGAGGAGGAGGTAGGCAGCGTCCAAGACGACAGCGGCTCCGAGGAGGATGATCTCGAGTCGGAGTGATCGCGGAAATCCCCTTTTGTCATGCTTTGGACTCTTAGATAGAGAGAAGGAACAATGCATGCACTAATCTATTGCTTCTCACTTTGTAAAATAAAATCTTTGTATTGTGCAACTAATGCATTCCATTGATAGCATCTAGGCTTATTTGTTTATATGTATTAGTCCGTCCCAAGAAATGGCAAGAAGGATGGCATTTGTTGGGGGTTAGTGATGTATTTGGGTGCAAAGTGTGCCAAATCCTCTCCCAAGCGGCTGGTGAGTAGGGAGAGTGGATATAGAGTTTTTGGGCTGCTTTGGACGGGTTTTGAGCAAGTATCGGATCGCCGATGGGAGTGCTGCGAGATGCGGCCGGTTCGGCGTCGATGGATGGTCACGTTTACTGACTTTCTTGGGAAACTAGCCCCCAACATTGGTAAAAGGACAACTTTGCCAAAGGCAAATTCCAGCAGTCACGGCAGCCCCAAAGTTCATCTTCAACCTTGGCATCATCGCCCAGATCCAATATTTGGCCCAAAATGGAATGTTATGATGAGAGGTCTAACGCAATCTGTTACGAGGCATAATCATCACGCGACCCGGGAGGCACCCATCTTTCCCGGACCTTAGTCAATCGATCACAGACTTGGAAATATATACGTGCGGGGGCACATTTTTTGAAAAGTGGGAATGAATCCCGAATTTGTGTATGACACACTTGCTTTGGGTTTGACTCTTTTGAGAGAGTATAAACACGACAAGGTGTGAAAAAGTGTTTGGAAGCTCCTGGCGACGGAAAGACTGATGTTTGGCTCTATTTTCCTATGACGGAGAGAGAAGACTTGTCGAGACACTTGAAAACTTATCTTACTCATGATGATCACAAAGCTGCTTAAAACCCTTTATTGATGTTCGGGTTATTCAAACACTAAGTACGATATGAACAAATATTTTGATTAATCACAAGGAGAAAACTAAGCGATATCGAGATCAAATGGGAAGGATGGAAAGTGTATAGGGACGGTCCTTGATGAGACCGGATTTTGAGATTTATTTGTGATTTCGTAGGACCAATTATGGTTGCCTACGTTCCCCTCCATGATGAGGAGCTCAGGTCGCCGTAGTTCGGGCTTATCCCGAATGGAGAGAATGAATGTGAAAATTCGAGATTTCGAGGACCCTCGAGGATTTTGAGAATTGGGGGATTGAAGATCATGTCCCCTTGGAGTGTCCATGAAAGACACGGACGCGAAGCCCCAGTGGAATATCCGCGGCAAGTGTTTGAGGAGGAGAAATGAAATATGCTCACATGAAGTGTCGAATGAGTGGATTGAATTTGCATAATCTTAGATTGATGATCTTTGGAGCCAAGATGGATTTGACTCTGATTTAAGCAAGCAATGAAGCATTAATCTGATTTAGATCTCGAGGATATCATAATGAAATTGCTATCCGGTTGGGACTGTAGTTGGGTTTCCGGGCTTCGATCGGCCATCGGGTGATTTGGAATGTCATGACCTCTTAAGATGAGAGGTCGGCTAGGCCTTTTACTGACTGGACCTCTAAAAATGAGAGGTTGGCTTGCGGGGATGTGTTTGGGAAATCTACAGCGAGGAAGATTGATTTCAAATTTCGACTTTGGCCGAAGGCAAGGGTAATGGTAAAGGGAATATCCTCTAAAATTGAGAGGAGGGCTTGGAATTGGTTAAGGAAAATGGGAATACCCTCTAAAATCGAGAGGATGGATCTGGATTGATTTTAAGGTAACGGTGAGAGGAAGTCCAAGCTATCGAGAGCGGGCCTCTTTTTTTTTTTTTTTTTTTTTTTTTTTTTTGCATGGGAGAACTTCTCGAGAAGTCGGGAATTTTTTGCTGAATTGTGAGGATTTAAAATCCTTCTTTTTAGAATTTGGAAGGCCTCTTTGAGGAGTTGAGGATTATCTTTCCTTCCTTCATGACTTGAATCTTTTATGCATTGCCAACTCTCGAAGCTAACTTCTTGGCATTGCTTGGACTTCTCTCAGCAAGGAGGAAAGGTGATGGCTAGATGGGGTTTCAAAACATGCCGATCTTGAAATGAAAGGATATTGTTTGGTGAGGGTGAGGTAATGGCTTCCCTAGGGTGAAAAGCTTCAACCGCAATCCCTATCGGATGACCTAAACGAAATTAAGTCTTCGTTGCTTGCTTAAGCTTTAAATGAGAAAGATTCATGCAAATCCTTGGTCAACGAAGAGATTGTGAGCACATGAAATGCAAGATGGGGAGTTGGTAAGCCCCAATTTGAGAAGGATATTAATTGATTTTCTCACTCCGATTAATTTAAACATAAGTTATTTCAAAGCATTAGCGATTGAGCAGCAAAGGTGATCATCTAGGATAAGACCATTTCAATTAATTGTAACGTGGGTGGGCAAGTGATGTCTCGAGTCTAGCAGGAAAAGAAACAAAGACTTTTATTATTAGAAGAAAAAACTAGTCCAACGTGGACTTGACAGACTCTTGTCCGATAAAGGACGTTCATCAAAGAAACAAACAGACAATCTAGATCCTACAAAGACTGATTGACTGTATTAATATTGGATGGGAGGGCCCTGGGTTTTGGTGAAGATCACGGAAGTGGATTGGTAATCACATTGGGGCGAGGAGCCTTCTCGATCTTCCCCTCATCAATAAGCCTTTGGATGAGCAGCTTTAAAGGGACGCAGTCATTGGTAACATGTCCAGGGTACTGATGGTACAGGCAAAACTTGCTAGTGTCCAGATTGGGATTTGCCTTGGCCGGGTTGTAATTATCCGGAGGCTTGATCAGCCCGGCCTTTACCAAACCATTAAATGCCTCCTCGGTTGGCATCCCCAAATCATCGAATTTACGCCGCGAGGCCTTCCTCCACCACGGCCGGATAGCGGCCCTTCTCCCCTTGAATGTAGTTGACGGAGTTGGAGAAAACAGTTTCTTTACCCTTTGGAGCGACAGGGGTAGAGCTTGGAACAATGGAATAGGTAGCATTCTCGCTTTCAGCCCCAGCACTCACCATTTCTCGCGGTCGGGTAGTACCCCGGCCAATGGCTTCCACGACGGATGGCTTGACACATGAAAGGAAGATGGACTTCTCGTCGGAGAGGGAATTGGGTGAGCCAACTCATTAAGCTTCTTGTTCCACCTCTTATAAAAGTACATTACGGACTCGTCGTGCCTCTGGATGGTGCCGATCAGGTCACTACGGGTGGTGTACCATTCGACACTTCCTTTGTATTTATCCAGGAAAGCGTCGCTGATCTGAGACCACGTAGCCCTTACTTCTGGTTTAAGGCCGAGAAACCATCTTAGCGGGGAATCGTCGAGGGATAGGTGAAAGTAGAGGGCTAGCATCTCTTCGGTGGCCCCTTTGGCACCCATTGACATGATGTAGCTATTTATGTGAGTTTTAGGGCATGTGGAGCCTTCAAACTTAGTTATGGGGGGCATCTTGAAGTTCTTCGGGAGGGCCTTAGAGTCCTTGAGCTCTACAGAATTGACCACGTCTGACCCGAAAGTCATCTTGTGCAACTGTTCTTTCACATACTTCAATTCTTCCTTCAAACTCAAAATTTCGGAAGATGGGGGTTGCCCTACAGTTGGAGCTACCGTTGAAGATGGTACTGGAAATTCTGGCATGGATCTGATGGGCGAGGCAGCCGAAGGAAGACCAAAAGTACTGGGCATGCTGACATTCTTTGTCAATAAACCAATCGAGTGGGGATTCTATTCCTGTACATGTCATACCCATTGAATTGGACATCGGGATTACGGGGCCCGAAGCTATGCGGTGGCTGCCGAACTGACCATGGGCAGGGGACCTGACACCGGTGCATGGAGCTGAATATGGGGTGGAACCGTACAGATGTTGGGTGAGAGGGGAACAAACTGCCGGCTGAGGGATGTTGTTTTGGAATTGGGGTTGCGGATATTGCGGGATCTGATCCTGGCAAATCTGGCTTCCCGATAGGCGATACCCGCTCTGCTGCTGATTGGATTGATCATGAGGAGCCATAAGCTGACCACCAAAGGTTGGGTTGGACGGCTGACCCGTGCTGTTATACGGACTTTGACTCCGAGTTCCAAACTGATTCTGAGTATACCCAAACGGTTCTTGATTGACACCACTGGGTTCTTGACCACCTTGCCCAAGGCAGTTACGGGGATAAAACTTAAGCGGTCTGAGCATCGACCTTTGGTAAGGAGCTTGATTCGCCCCCTCGGCCCGTATTGCATACCATAGCGAGATCTTTGGGATAGGGGAGGTCTTGACATACCCCCATGAGTTAGCATCGAGAGGGAGCCGAGGCACACCATAGGAGGCCCGGGTGGGGGCATATTGTGAAGGTTTTGCCTCGGTGAGGATGGTGGAACAAAGCCGGTGCCGGTGATAGTGACATCGGGCTTTTCCCTGATTTCTTCATATGACCCATCGGGGTGACGGATTACGGCAACGCATTGCATGCGCATTGCTTCGACATAGCGAGCCCAACCGGCTTCCTCACGGGCTCGAGAGGCTTCGAGAGATGCACGGAGGGAAGCTTCTTGAGAGAAGTTGAAACCTGGGTGAGGGTTAACAGATGGACTTCCCGGGGGTGTCATGTGAGGACCCATGCCATAACCACTGCTAGGAGAGGCATTTTGAGCTGCGTTCGGCCCCGTGTTCTGACCTTGATCTGGCCCTACACCCTGACTGACATTCTGATTCTGAGCTGGATCAACACTTGCATTTGGACCCAAACGCGCTGAGACTTGCGAATCTGCCATTTCTGAGACTGCTGAGAATGAATCCCTGACTGGAGAGAGACTGATTAACCGACCACCCGGAACTCTGACCCAACACTTGCTCGCTGAAAGGGGGAGAGAACGATTTTAGGTGGGGGAGAGGATAGGCTTAGGACGGACCCATGCATATGTTTTTTTTTTCTTTTGTATATTTTTTTTTAAAATGATTTTTATTAGTCCTAGGAATGGTTGGAAAAGGGGAAACCTTCTTTTTCGCATTCTACTCTATTCCTGGATCAGTGGGTTCCATCACTACGTCTATAGACCCCCTGTATTCCACCTGTATTGCACCTCCGGGACGGACAATCCCGGCAGAGGTCCTATAGGGCACGTGGAATCCACCGATCGAAAGGGAGAACGAACCTATGGGCATACGAGCCAAAACAAGTCAAACTCGGGGTTTTCAAAACCAAGTCCAAGTCAACGTCTAAACTCGGGAGGAGAGAGGGTCGAGCGTACGTTTGAACGTACGAGACCGCAATGACCTCTCCTTTTTTTTCGAGTTGGAAATCTGGCATAGCCTCTCGTCACTTGGTGGCGAAATTTCGGCATAACTCTTGTTAGTATGCGTTAAGAAATCGACATGGTCCCGTGTTGACACATGTCGAGAACGCGTCATGACTTCTCACGAAGACAAGGCGAGAAATCGATATGTACCTACGTCGAGATATGTGGAGATCTTAACGTGTACTTACGTTGGAATTATGTCGTGATTCCGACACGAAGGGGGAGAGTATGCCAAGGTTTTCAAAGACGAAGCATGACTCGGACTTTGTGAGAAAAATTTTGAAAAACCGAGTTTAAAATGTTTTGAAAAGTATTGGCCAAAAACCAACCGGTCACGGTAGAAAGTGTGTCACGAACAAGTGTTGGCTGACTCACAGGCTAGGAGGACTTTAGGCGCTCAAACGTCAGCGAAACATGTCACTTTCCGCGATGCCGTCCGTACACTCCGGAGTTCTAACTCTATGTGCGGGTAGAGTGCGAGTGGTGTGAAGGTATTTTCTAGAAAATATTTTTTTTGCTTTTTTGCAAAAGGTCTTTTTTTTTTTTATATGCAGTATGCAAAGAAAAAGTAAAAGAATGAGTCAAAGCATGACAAAAGGGGACTGCCCCAAATGTCAGAATTTACCAAGAATTTGTAGTCCCGTATCTTTACGCCTGTTCTATTTTGACGGAACAAGCAAGTAGCAAAAAAGGAAAAGAGCCCCGGCTCTCGATAGTATCACATACCCAAGCATGATAGAGCATGGAATCAAGGCAAAGCACACAACGTGACACAGATGCACACACAAGAAGAATGAAAAATTTGTCCAAGTTGATTTGGAGAAAGTTAGACTCTCTTTAAGAAAAACCTTTCTTCTTTTAGAAAATAGAAGAATGATACTGGTACGTGGGATTGTTAGACCACCATTTATCCCAAGCCCCGGGTTAGGGAGCGATACAGGAAGGTTAGTGGTTTCCACCTATATACCAAGTATCGTCTTCAGTTTTTAGAACAAAAAGTTTTTCAACATGTCCCCAGCAGAGTCGCCACTGAATGAACGCTCGCCCGAAAACAAGATATTTTCTTTTTTTGAGTCGCCACGCCGTTTTTAGAGGAAAACATTGAAAAACCTAATTTTAAGAGATTTTGAGTCCGGGAGTCTGGTTACGTGTTGGGAAGAACTAGAGAGTTCACCCAACACGCCCCTTTCGGGACTTTCAATCAACGTTTGGAAAAATATGGACATTCAAAATGTGTGTGCGATGTGTGTCAACAAGTAAAGTGTGCAAGCCTTAGATTTCATTAATGGTATGGAACTGAATATAACTTGCGAGCCATGATAGGGGGCCGCACCCTTTTTACACGTGATATCTCTTATCACAAGGCAGAGGTTTTGAGACAGGTTATCCCTTACAGAGGTAAAGCTACTCGAGAAATGAAAAGACATTATTTTGCTCATTTAGGACACTATTTAGTGGCCTAGAACCCAGTTTGGGGTTGATGGGAGTGGACAAAGTCACGATAGGCTTTGTCGACACGGATGTCATATGACATAGAGTCTTTTGAAGTCTTCTATGTCATATGGTGATCCTCTTCCGTCAAGTGGGTTGCATCCAAACTGAGTTTAGGCACCCAAATAGTGGCTTATGAGCTGGAAGATGCTTAGGTAGGCTTTGAGTCGCAAAGGGATAGGCCTAGCAGATTCTGAAGTCCAAGAATGGCTTTGCAGCCTTCTGGGAATCCCATGTCGTATGACACAGGGTCTCCATGGAGGCTTATGTCGCACGACATGGGGAGCCTGTTTCAGTGCCCTTCAGTCTGTTTGGTTCCTCCTTTGTTCCCCAAGCAAACCAAGCATATTTATTGACTGTAGACAGTAATATAATACGATAATATGGGTATTATGGGAAGATCACATGGCTTTAGTGACCAAATGTGATAAATCACATGTTTTATGGCCACTTTGAAGTAGCCATCACTTCCTAACCCAATGTAGCTAGGCAAAGATTGAAACTTTATTGGTGTGTGTACCACCAAATGTCCAGATCTGAGGTGGGGAGAAGTGAATATTGAGGATTCACTTCTCCACCACCTTTGTCATGCAAAATCCCAATTTCTACATGGTAAGAGAGCAAGTATGCATGCAAGGTATATTTAATGACTTTATTTAAAGGGAGAGAGAGGTTTAGGGTCTACCTATTGTAGTCCACGAAGTAGAATCACCAATAGTATGGTGTCTACCCCTTCAATCACCACCAAAGGAAGCTTCTTGGAGCCTTGACCTTGAAGTGTGTGTGTGTGAGGAGGGAGGTGAGTGTGTGTGTGTGAGAGAGAGGGAGAGACTCTATTTGGCAAGAGTTTCCCCTATTTTACTGATATTCCTCTCAGAGTTTGGACCCTCACTTTGGCTCTCTTCCTTTTTCTCCTCAAAATGATCAGCCATGCCTTCTATTTATAGGCATCCTGATGGGGCTTCTTATGTCGCACGACATAGGTAGTTAAACAGCCTTAATTTCCATGTCGTCCGACAGCGTACATCTTTTGGCCATAATGGGCCAAGTGGTAGTGAGCCCGATGGATTGGGGTTTCTTTGGGATTTTGGACTTCTAATTGCTTCTTAGCAATTTGTGTAAGCCCAAATTTAATTAAATTGAATCCAAAACTTGAGTTCGGATCGGGGTACTCACAGTGCTTGACCACCCGAGCCGATTAAGGGATAAAACATAAGGCGATCACAGGCACTGACCTTTGGGAAGGAGCTTGATTCGCCCCTTAATCCGTATTGCCCAACATAAGTGGATGCTGGGATGGGGGGAGGTCTTGACATACCCTCATGAGCTGGCATTGGAAAATAGCTAGGCACACCATAGGAGATTGGTGGGGGCGCATTGTGAAATCCTTGCCTAGGTGAGGATGGGGGAACAAAACCAGTGCCGGTGATAGTAACGTCGGGCTCTTCCCTGACTTCTTCATACGACCCATCGGGATGGCGGATTATGGCGACGCCTTGCGTGCGCATTACTTCGACATAGCGAGCCCAATCGGCCTCCTCGCGGGCACGAGAGGCTTCGAGAGCGGCACGGAGAGAGGCTTCCTGAGAGAAGTTGAAACCTGGGTGAGGGTTAACATATGGACTTCCCGGGGGTGTCATGCGAGGACCCATGCCATAACCACTGCTAGGAGAGGCATTCAGAGATGCGTTCGGTCCCGTATTCTGACCTTGATCTGGCCCTACACCTTGGCTGACATTCTGATTCTGAGCTGGATCAACACCCGCGTTCGGACTCAATCCCGCTGAAACTTGTGAATCTGCCATTTCTGAGACTGCTGAAAATGAACCCCTGACTGGAGAGAAACTGATTAACCGACCGCCCTAAACTCTGACCCAATACTTGCTCGCTGAAAGAGGGAGAGAATGGTTTTAGGTGGGGGAGAGGATAGGCTCGGGACGAACTCATGCATATGCTCTCTCTTTTTTTTTTCAAAACAAAAAAATGATTTTTATTAATCCTAGGAATGGTTGGAAAAGGGGGAATACCTTCTTTTTCGCATTCTACACTATTCCTGGATTAGTGGGTTCCATCACTACGTCTATAGACCCCCTGTATTCCACCTGTATTGCACCTCCGGGACGGACAATCCCGGCAGAGGTCCTATAGGGCACGTGGAACCCACCAATCGAAAGGGAGAACGAACCTATGGGCATACGAGCCAAAACAAGTTAAACTCGGGGTTTTCAAAACCAATTCCAAGTCAACGTCTAAACTCGGGAGGAGAGAGGGTCGAACGTACGTTTGAACGCACGAGACCGCGATTCGCAGGTAAAACCCTGGAAGAATTGGGCATGACCTCTTCCTCGTTTCGAGTTGAAAAATCAGGCATGGCCTCTCGTCACTTGGTGGCGAAATTTCGGCATAACTCTTGTTAGTATGCGTTAAGAATTCGACATGGTCCTGCGTTGACACATGTCGAGGACGCGTCATGACTTCTTATGAAGCCAAGCCGAGAAATCGATATGTACCTACGTCGAGGTATGTGGAGGTCTTAACGTGTACTCACGTTTGAATTATGTCGTAATTCCGACATGAAGAGGGAGAGTATGCCAAGATTTTTGGAGATGAAGCATGACTCGGACTCTGTGAGAAGATTTTGAAAACCGAGTTTAAAATGTTTTGAAAAGTATTGGCCAAAAACCAACCGGTCACGGTAGAAAGTGTGTCACGGACAAGTGTTGGCTGACTCACTGGCTAGGAGGACTTTAGGCGCTCAAACGTCAGCGAAACACGTCGCTTTCCGCGATGCCGTCCGTACACTCCCGGGTTCTAACTCTATGTGCAGGTAGCGTGCGAGTAGTGTGAAGGTATTTTTCTAGAAAAAAAATAAATTTTTTGCTTTTTTGTAAAAGATTTTTTTTTTGTTTGTTTGTTTTTTTTATTATGCAATATGCAAAAGGAAAAACAAGAGAATGAGTCAAAGCATGACAAAAGGGGACTGCCCCAAATGTCAGAATTTACCAGTAGCTGTAGTTCAGCGTCATCCTACCCTGTTCTGATCAAAGGGAAGGGCAAATTGCAAAGGGGGAAGCCCCGGCTCCCAATAGTGCCACATACCAAAGCATAGAAGCATGGCAAGGTGCTTTTGAGCACGCAAAATGACACACACACACACACACAAGGAGAATGTCAAAATTGTCCAAGTTGATTTGAAGAAAGTTAGACCCTCTTTAAGAAAAACTTTTCTCTTTTTTTTTTTTTTTTCAAAAAATAGAAGAATGATACTGGTACGTGGGATTGTTAGACCACCGTTTATCCCAAGCCCCGGTTTAGGGAGCGATACAGGAAGGTTGATGGTTTCCACCTATATACCAAGTATCGTCTTCTTTCTTTTCTTTTTTTAAAAAAACAAAAAGTTTTTTTCAATGTAGGTCCCCAGCAGAGTCGCCACTGAATGAACGCTCGCCCGAAAAAAGTGATGTCCGAAAAACTTTTGTTTTTCGTGCTTTTCCCTTTTTGTATTTTTTAATGATATGTTGGGAAATTTCGGTTTTTTAAGAGTCGCCATGCCATTTTTAAAGGAAAACATTGAAAAACCTATTTTCAGAGTATTTTGGGTTCGGGAGTCTGGTTACGTGTTTGGGAAGAACTAGAGAGTTCACCCAACACGCCTCTTTCGAGACTTTCAATCAACATTGGACAATTTTTGGACATTCAAAGTGTGTGTGCAATATGTGTCGATGTGTAAAACATGCAAATTTGACATTTTCATTGATAATGTGAAAGCTGAGTACAACTTGTGAGCCATGACAGGGGGCCACACCCTTTTACATATTATGATTATCAAGACAAGGCAGAAGGTAAGACAATCTGCCCAGATAACTCCTACGTCGTCCGACACAAGACCTCTTAGGAAGAGGGTGTCGCACGACATGATGTCTCCTGGTCAGATTGTTTATTACAATGACCAAACTATTTCTGGAATTGAAATGACACTTTATTTGACTCATTAAAGACACTATTTGAAGGTCTAAACTTGGTTTGAGATTGACGGGAGTGGACAAAGTCACGATAGACTTTGAATGATACGAATGTCATGTAACATGGAACATCCGAAGTTATCCATGTCATGTGACAATCCGCCTCCAATAAATCGCACCCAAACAGATCATAGGCACTCAAATAGTGGCTTATGAGCCACATAAATGCTTAGGAAAGCTCTGACTTGCAAAGGGAATAAACTGGACAGATCTGAAGTCCAAGAATGGCTTTACAGCCTTCTGGGATCTCCATGTCGTATGACACAGGATCTCCATGGAGTCCTATGTCGTCCGACATAGATATGCCATTTCTGTGCCCTTCAGTCTGTTTGTTTCCCCTTTGTTCCTCAAGGCAAACCAAGCATTATTATCAACTGTAAATAGTAATATAACAATAATATATGAGTATTATGGGAGGATCACATGGCTTTAGTGGCCAAATGTGATAAATCACATGTTTTTGGCCACTTTGAAGTAGCCATCACCTCCTAACTCGATGCAAATGCGTAAAGATTGAATCTTTATTGATCCTAAGATGACCAAATGTCCAGATCTGAGGTGGGGAGAAGTGAATATTGAAGATTCACTTGTCCACCACCTTTATCATGCAAAAATCCCAATTTTTTTACATAATATTAAAGCAAGTAAGCATGCAATGTATTATAAATGTATTAAAGACTTTATTTAAAGAGGGAGAAGGGTTTAGTGGCTACCTATTGTAGTCCACAAGGTGAGATCACCAATAGTATGGTGTCTACCCCTTCTACACACCAACAAAGGAAGCTTCTTTGGATCTTGGCCTTGAAGTGTGTGTGTGTGTGAGGAGGGAGGTGAGTGCGTGTGTATGAGAGAGAGAGGGAGACTCTATTTGGACAGAGTTTTCCCTATATTACTGGTATCCTCCCCAATATTCACTCCAAGTCCCCTCAAATGATCAGCCATGCCTTGTATTTATAGGCTGGCTAATGGGAGTTTCCATGTCGTCCATGTCGTCCGACAGGGGCAGTTAAACCGCCTTAGTGTCCCATGTCGGACGACATCGTACATCTTTTGGCCATATTGGGCCGGATGGCTGGCAGGCCCAATGGGTTGGTGGGCTGCTGGAATAATTGGACTCCATATTGCATTTTAGCAATTATGTAAGCCCAAAAATCAATTAATGTTGACCCAAAATATGAGTTCGGATCGGGGTACTCACAACTGCTCCAAACGGATTCTTGCCACAATCAACCATGGTCTGAACAACATGTGCAGTAACAATATGATTTCCTATGCCTTTCCCTTTTCCCTTTTCCCTTGCCCTTGCCTTTGTTGGGGTAGCCATGAAGCTGAAAACACCTACTTACATCATGATTTGGTTTTCCACAATGAGTGCAAATGATCCGTTCAATCTTGGTCCCTCCTGAACCATCTGCCATTTTACCAATCGATGAGAAGGCTGGAAGTTTTGATGTTGCCTGAACAACATATCCCACAGCATCAACTCGATCTTCATGGCCTCGTGCAATAGCTTTCTGGGTCTCATGTTGGGATGCCATGGAGTATACATGATTAACTGACGGAAGTGGTGTTGTATTTAAAATCTGAGTGCGCAGATTTCCAAAAACTCCTTCGTCCAGCCCCATAAAAAACTGGTACACAAGATCACGTGGGTTTCGTCACTTACCCATTTTGTCACTGAGCATGCATCTCCACTTGGACATGTTGGAATGATACGACTGCTCTCTAGCTCGTCCCACACTGCCTGAAGCTTCGTATAATAATTCCCAACGTTGGATCCTACTTGTCTTGTGGTCGCCAAACTTGACTTCATTTGATACTGTCGGGGGATATTCTGAACTGCATAACGTTCTTTGATATCGTCCCAAAGCTCTTTGGCGGTGTCAAAATACGGAATAAAAGGCTGCAACTGAGGGTCAATTGTGTTGTGAATCCACCCATTAATCATCGAATTATTGGGTCCCCTCGCAAACCCTTCCTCTGACTCTGAATCTTCTGGCTGCAGGATAGACCCGCTAATAAAACCCATTTTGTTCTTGGCTTTCAAAGCGTTTTTCATGGCCTTTTCCCATGTCTCGTAATTGCTCTCTCCACGAAGCACAACATTCGTTAACATAAATGCCGAGATTGTATGATGGATGAAGAAAGAAAGGGGAGCGTGGATCAGTCACCTTCAATGTTTTTGATCCATTTCCATCGGTCGACATAGTCCCGATCTATGTGAACGAAGAAGGGCAGAGAGATTATTGGGAGAAAAAAAAGGTAAGCTGCGCTTTGCCAAGAAGTTTACTGAAAAAAGGGGCAATATACGACAAGAAATGGAAGTGTTTTTGTTCAGTCCCTTGGTCTCGTTGCTTTGATACCAAGTAGAAATTTGGAGGAATGAACCTTGCCTTTTGACATTTACATGAAACATATTTATAGGTACAGTTACATCAAGAAATGCTACTAGAACAAACTAATACATTTTGGACCATATTAATTATATACATCTAATCTAGACTATCTTAATTATGTATATCATTATCTAACATATTTGGCTTTGGGCACTTCAAACACTAACGCATCTGGGTAATTAGCAATCAAATGCTAAGCTTTCCTAACATAGCGATATTAAAAAGTCGGAGACTTTGAAAACCCATACCACCCAAATCTTTCCTGACATAAAGAGTCTTATCCACGAAAACAGTTAATCCTTCTCCACCCGTGTCTATGATTACCACAACGGTAAGAGTTAATCCCGCTCCGCCCATGTCTATGATTACCCTAACAGTATGAATTCATCATCCTCTTCAATATACTCCCTCCGTCCCACCGACTTATGATAATTTTGTCATTTTGAGTGTCTCATTCGACTTATCACGTTTCAAAATGACAAATTTATATTATTTTTATATTAAATGGACACACTTGTCATAATAACAACAATAATTCCCTTATTATTCTTGTCACTAATTCTCACTCCTATTTTTACTTTTCAAAATCACAATACCTCCTTCAGTTTTTTTAATCCCCATATACCGAAAGATAAAATCCTAAGTCGAGAATGGAGGAGTACCTCTTTTAGAACTAAACACGAGTTGTTAACGAAAGAAAAACCACGACAGTTATATAAAAAATAAAAAGTGTATGCAGCAAAATAATGCAACAATTGTTTTTTTATTTTTGTAGTTTACTGATGAATGATATGGTTAAAACATTTAAAAATTTATTTGCTATATTACAATACAAATTATACACTTATTATTGTACGAAAATTAAAGAAAAATATTAATGGAGTGAGGAAAAGTATCAGTGGAGTAGGTGTTATAAATATAAAAAGTGAAGTAAAAAAGAAAAAAAAGTAGGATATTTAACAATAATTGAATTATTATTCGTAATGACTTATGAATTCTATTAATATAAAAATAATAAAATATTTTAATTTTAATTTTAGAAATTGTGTAATTTTTAGGAAAGTTTGTAGGCCGACATAGACGTCGACACTCAATGTTTTAATCCACTAGGCCTTGCTGGCTGTTTTCTAAAAACCGTACAAACTTTTTCCCACATCATAAATTCTGTCAAAACACACCAAAACTAACAAAAGTTCGAAACCTATACATATACCATGCCTGTATCTAGTATATCCCAGTTATCTGAGATTGAACCTTTTGGTTTCTGCTCTAATGGAGTCGATGTATAGTAATTAGTGTTTCTAATGTATCTGTTCACAAGTTAAGTAGCTTTGATCGGTCGATTCAAAGGCTGTCAGTTCAAATTCACGAAATGGGAGGTGAAATCCATTTGCCGGCGAAAGATGTTTCCGGCGACTATGGTTACGTTCTCGATGATGTTCCTCATTTGTCCGATTACATTCCTAATCTCACTGTACACACTCTCTCTCTCTCTCTCTCTCTGTGTGTGTGTGTGTGTAATTGAGTTCAATTAGTATACTCACCTCGTTCAGTTCAAAGCTTCCACTCACAGTTGTTAATTTGATTTTGTTAAGCAATCGGACTGAGATCGATAGAGTTAAGGCTGTGTTTGCATATAAGATTGATTTTGTACCTCTGCTTAAAATCTAACTATGAAATGAACAATTAAAATCTCTTCCATACATGACCTAATTTCTATATTTTATGTTTGTTGCAGAATTACCCCAATCCATTGCAATACAATCCTGCATATGCCGGCGTTAGGTAAGTTATTAGTGATCTTTTGCATTTTGAGTTTAGGTGTAATTTTAATTGGAAAATCATCCATGTGCAGAGATGACAAATTACAGAAACTTTTTAGTCCATTGAAATGTTGAATTGTGGAGATTGTTGATTGTTGTTCGGTACAACACTTCAATACACCAAAATAATTATGCGTTCTATGTTAATGTAATGTGGCATTACTCCTTTTTATTTGCACTAATTCATGGAAACTCGTTTGTCAGGCAGTACTTTATCAATGTGGATGAAACTATTTGCCAAAAGGTCGGCCAATTATACCATTCTTCTTATTTTTCTTTCCGTAGATATTAAGTTCTCTAATTTTATGATTTGTATCTAATTAAACCTCTTATTGTAATTAATGTTACTCTATATTTATCAGTCCACTAGATGTGTGTGCAAAAGGGGCCACCGAGGGTTTCTGCCTTGGAATCTACGTTAAAGCAGTGGCCTATCGACATTTTCAACCCCGTACTTTGCTTAAGCTTCAGTTTTAACCATCGTTGTTTATTTTTAGCAGTTTTAATCATTCTACAGTATATACGCGCTTATTTTCCCCAAAAGTAGTGAAAATTAAGTCATTTCTTAGCAATTTTAACCATCATACTTTAGTCTTTTTGGGAAAAATGAGTGTGTATCTAAAGTACAATGGTTAAAACTTCTAAGAAAAACAACGATGGTTAAAACCGAAACTTAAGCAAAGTACGAGGCTTGAAAATGTTGATATGCCTAAAGCAGTTGGTGCCTAGTTTCCAAGGTCAGGCTCAGGCAGGCAGGTTCCCTCCAAGGCCTCATGCATTTAGAAGGTCGGCTGTTTATGATTTTTCATCATCATTGACCAGATTCTCATTAGTTTACCACAATAGGGTATATTGGGTATTGTAGGATTGATAAATCGTAAATGACCAGTATATGTGATTGTTAAATTATCTCTAAATTGTCTTTTGTTTTCTTTTATAGGTTGTTGTTCACAATGATACTCCAAGAGGGACACATTTTCGACGTGCTGGACCCCGTCAGAAGGTCAGTTTTTATATGACCTGCCTCTGAATTTTAATTGAATCAATCATGGTTGTTAGTTTGTTATATGTTCACATATGCCCATGCCTGATTTTTCTTTCAGGTGTACTTTAAGTCAGATGAAGTTCATGCATGTATTGTGACTTGTGGGGGCTTATGCCCTGGTCTCAACACTGTGATTAGGGAAATTGTATGCAGTTTGCATGATATTTATGGTGTAAATAGAATCGTGGGAATAAAAGTTAGTTATTCACGATCTTTAAATACTACCCATGTCGAGTACTTAAATCAAGTTATTAGACTTAACAAATGGCAATGGTGGATATCTAGGGAGGATACAGAGGTTTCTATTCGCGGAATACCAATCCTTTAACGCCCAAGGGAGTTAACGACATCCATAAACGTGGTGGGACCATACTTGGGACGTCGCGAGGTGGCCATGATACTAAAAAGATAGTCGACAGCATTCAGGACCGAGGTATTAATCAGGTTTGTACCCGAACAAATGTATCTGAATCATGATTGTGGAGTTCCTTACATGGGCATATTGTGATCAGAGAGAAACCTTTGCGATATACATATAATCAGATGGCTTATTGTGTGTTAGGTGTACATTATTGGAGGAGATGGGACCCAGAAGGGGGCATCTGTAATATACGAGGTATCTTGCGTAAATATACTCACATATTTGGTGGTGGGTCATACTCTCTCTGTCCCATAAAGATAGTCCCACTTTTTAGGGGTTGATTTGATTGAACTTTAAATAAAAGTATAGGAAAAATTAATTATCCAAATGAAAATCTAAAAATTGTTATAGGTAGTACTTTTACTGGTGTATCAACAACAAGCTTTAAAATTTCATGCAGATAATTAGTTTTTCCTAAAACATTATTCAAAGTTCAATCAAACAAAAAAGTGGGACTTCCTCTATGGTATGGGACAGAGGGAGTAGTATGCAACTGCGATTTACCATTACTTGATTGTGCAGGAGGTTAGAAGGCGAGGTCTAAAAGTTTCTGTTGCAGGAATCCCTAAAACCATCGAAAATGACATTCTGGTACTTGTCTCATCATGCATCAGGACTACAATTATTGCTTATCTTTTCATGATCAGAATGGATTGTGCCTGAGTTCTTAAAAAATATTCTTGTCTTGTTACAGGTTATTGACAAGTCATTTGGCTTTGATTCTGCTGTCGAGGAAGCTCAACGTGCAATAAATGCAGCACATGTTGAAGCTGAAAGTCTAGAAAATGGCATTGGTCTTGTGAAGTTGATGGGTCGCCAGAGTGGTAAGTTTCAAAAACATGCATTTTGTATGTCCCAAAAATCTGATTAAAGTATACCCTTGTTCAAAGGTATTTGTCATTTTTTTCCTAAATTTGGATTTTATGCAGGTTTTATTGCTATGTACGCTACTCTGGCCAGTAGAGATGTTGACTGTTGCTTGATCCCAGAGTCACCATTTTATCTTGAAGGTCCTGGGGGACTTTTTGAATATATAGAAAAATGAATCCAAGAGAACGGACATATGGTTATTGTCATAGCTGAAGGTGCAGGTGAGGAGCTTCTTGCAGAGAGTTTGCAGACTACTGACCAGAAAGATGCCTCTGGAAATAAGCTTTTGGAAGATACTGGCATCTGGATTTCGCAAAAAATCAATGTGCCAAGAAAATTCTTCACCCTCTTGTGTACTTTAGATTTTGGGGCACCTTAGGCTTATTTTTAATCTGAGATGTTCATAAACATATTTGTGATGTTAATATGCAGGATCATTTCAAAAGACAAGAGATGGTGCTTAACCTCAAATACATAGGTTAGATGCTCCATCTTTGCTTGAGTTTATAAAATCATTTATATCTAGAGCAATTCTTGAGCACAAATAAGTCACAAAATTCTTATTTGCAGTCATTGATGGGGTCTAAATCATATACTCCCTCCGTCCCAAACTGAATGTTCAAACACTTTTCAAGTTTGTACTTGATCAATAGCAAATTTGATTTTTTTGGGCATTCATTTTGGGAGGGAGGGAGTAGTAGTACTATGGTTGTAAAATAACCTTTTATTACGTTTTGTTATATATTGCATGGTTTGACTTAAAATAAAAATAAAAATAAAAAATCGAGCTGCCTCTTTAGAGGCTGTCTGGCTATGCTTACATGACTAAAACTTAACCAATTACTGCAACTTATTTATTTTTCAGATCCTACATACATGATTCGAGCAATACGTAGCAATGCATCTGATAACGTTTTGTGCACTCTTCTTGCTCAAAGTGCTGTTCATGGATCAATGGCAGGGTACACTGGCTTTAACATTGGGCCCGTTAATGGCAGACAGGCTTACATCCCATTCTCTGTGAGTCAAGCAAAAACACAATTCTTAAACTCTGATTGATTTTATTTCTGTTAAATACTCCCTCCGTCCCACCCGAATTTGGACAAATTTCCTTTTTGGGCGTCCCATCCGAATTTGGACAACCCAAAAAGGAAAGTTTATAATAATAAAAAAATGGGCATACCCCACTCACTCATTAACTCCACTCATTCTCCACCATACAATTTATTCAACCAACCACTATTAACTTCACTCATTCTCTCTCTTCATTTTCTACCACACATTTTTATTATCTTATTGTTATTTCTTAATCTCCGTGTAAAGTAACTTTGTCCAAATTCGGGTGGGACGGAGGGAGTATCTATTTTCATTTAAAATTTAGTATTCCGAAGACTCTGAAATGCTAATTTATTTGCAGAGGATTACTGAGAAACAGAAATCGGTAGTGATAACTGATAGGATGTGGGCGAGGCTACTATCTTCAACCAATCAGCCAAGTTTTCTGAGCCCCAACCAATTCAGTTGTTAGATGATAAGCTTCCAGACGATAATTTGGTCAACAATGAGGTCAAACCATGCTTACTGACGGTCTGACATGTACTTGTAATCTAGCTACTGCTTGGCTATGGGACACTTTTTGGGCATTTGATGTATAGTACCAGTGTGTAACATTGTTTTTTCCAAATTATAAAGCTATATTAAGAAATGTTTGGTTGTTTTTACTGCAATCAAAACAATGGAGAGAAGTGCATTGTGCCAGCTTGGATCTCTGTCTAGATGTATGAGTTGTATCGAGACTACAATTTCTGTTAAAAAAAATCTTGTGTTTATAGTGCCAGTTTAGTGTTTTATAACTCCCTCCGTCTCAAAAATGTCCAGAAATTGTCAAAGCAAATTTGAAATATTTTTGCACGTTTATTTTGGGGATGGAGGGCTCCATCCCATATAGTAATAATAGTTGTAGTTGGCTACTTAAAATTTTAAAGAAATTTTAAAGAATTTGTTTTACTTGTATTTGTATGACGCGGTAAAATTGACTAACTTTTTTATTTAAAAACGTGATATTGATATTTTGAGACTGAAAAAAGAAAAAAAGAAAAAGGAAAGTGTGAATTGGGGATGCTTGGGCCATGGGCTGTGGGGTGAAATTCACCTTTAGGCCCAAAAATGAAAAAACGTACATGAGCCGGAACAAACAGTTGGCCGGAGCAACACCTTGAATCTCAATCCATTGTTGTCTGTAACAACGATTCGATAGAAATCGGATGCCGAAAACACTGAATCAGTAGAGATCGATCAGTTAGCAGGCAGAGGACGTTAGTCAAAGGGGGTGGAGGCGAACCCCCCAAATTCAAGGTTGTCTGCAAAAAAAAAAAAATTAGTACTAAGTGCACCCCCCACTTACCAGTTTGCCCACCCCCTTGGCCCTTTGCAAAAAAAATCAGTCGCTTACAAAAAAAAGAAAAAGGCTTTACCTAAAGTTACAGAGACATACGGGGGGAGAGAAAAGAGAAAAAAGAAAACGTGAAAAAGAAACGACGCCGACGACCGACGCGAGCGCGCTCCACCACCACCAGGCACCAATCCACCTCCGATCAACCCATCTTCATCATCTTCACCTCTACCTCCAGGCTCCACCTCTGATCTTAATCACGGTTTGCTAGTAAGTTTTAATTTTTGGAATTTCAATTTAGGGTTTTATTGTTGAGTAATTTGGAATTTCTTAGGGTTTTCTCTATAGATTTCAATTTATGATTTCATTTAGGGTTCATATTATTGATTTATTAATCAATTTGGGGTTTTAGAATTAGGGTTTTTCAAAATGAAATTTATCATAGCATGTATCAAACAATTATTTTTTGAAGTTTTTGGGTAATGTAATTTGTGAACCCCCTCCATTTTGACCCTGGGTCCGCCCCTGTTAGCAGGTTAGGGTTTTAATGGGGATCAGATTTGTATTGATGGTGAACAAGCAAGGGCAGACTCGTCTCGCCCAATACTACGAATACCTCACCATCGAAGAACGTCGTGCTCTTGAAGGTGAAATTGTTCGCAAGTGCCTTGCTCGTAATGAACAACAGGTCTCTCTCTCTCTCAATCTCTATCTCACTTCTTTTACTTAGACATATATAATGCTAGTGTTTGGGATCATCGAATCGGGGAAATGGAAATAAGATTGGACCTTATGTGGTACAAATTTAAAGTTAATTTACTTGAATTCTGATTCTAACCCATGATTTCTTACTCAATCATGGCATACGTTAAAATTGATTTCACAGATCTTTTCGTATTAGGCTTATACTTTTTCTGAAGATGGTGTTAGTTAGAATTGAATTGGAACTACTCCCTCTGTCCTTAAATGAATATCGAAAAAATTTCAAATTTGCTCTCGATCAATAGCAAATTTGAAATTATTTAAAAATATCGACATTCATTTAGGGATAGAGGGAGAAGTATTTAATTGGGATTGTGGTGTATCTAGAAGCTGCTGCGTCCTACAGATCTTCTTAATATTCTGCAAAGCAATTTCTAACTAGTCTTTGGTTGGAGAGGTAGTGAAAAGAAGTAGAGATAGAATGCAGACTGGCACGATTAAAATGTTTCATATTGTACTGGGTGGATTAAAGAGATTCTTTCCAGTTAGATTTGGTTGGTTCTTTTTAGATTCATAAACATCTGTATTAAGTTAAGCCTATCAGGTTTACCAAAAACATATTTAACAGCTTTCTTATTTAAATCTCAAGATTTGTAGTTTATAAAGTTAAACAACCCCTTTGTTTTCATGTACGTTTTCTCACTTATTTGTGTGATACTAATATTATTAAGTAAACAAGTGATACTATTGAATGATTTTCCCATTAGAATTCATAATCAATATCTGAGGGCATCCTAGATTTGGGAATAATTATCAACTTATGCAATGTACTATACTTCAATTTCAATAAAGGTAATGTATTATCTAGTGACAACATAATGCAATGTAAAGTTGTCACTAGATAGTTAATCGCATTGATTGTAAAAATCGTGAAAGTACATTGCATATTTTGGTCATTCACCCCCTAGATTTGAACGTTGGGTTTATGGAATCTAGGAGAATAGAGAACTTTTCTTAGACTTGTGTTGGTTCAAAAAACATCAAGATATATTTCTTTAATAAATAAGCTCTATGCAACTTCCTGTGTGCTGGAGAAGCCATCCATGTAGTTGGCTGCCTTTGCTTCATGACTACACGTTTCAATATTCATTATTGGTTGTTTTCCCCGTGTTTCTAATCTTTATGTTATCCTAGACTTTTTTTATATACTTGTTACTCTCTCTATCCCCGAAAGTTAGCTGACTTTGAGCATTTGGGGAAAATGTTTACCTGCAGAAAATGCCAATGCTAATGTTAAGAATGCTGCTATATAACCGAGATCTCTTTATGCCGACACTTTTTTTATTTGAACATTTGGTTACTTATTTGAGGTATCTAAATTATTCTTAAGCAGAAAAATTGATGATATTTTTGTATGCATTTGACATCAGTGTTCATTTGTTGAGCATCGGACCTACAAAATTGTCTATAGGCGATATGCATCTTTGTTCTTTTTGGTTGGAGTTGACAATGAAGAGGTAAGTTCTTCTCTACGTTTAGTCTTTTTCTTTTTGTTAAGATTGTGGTTGCAATAGAAATTCTGGACAACATAAACTAAAGTTACCACCAAATTGTCCTAAAAGTTGCCTCTTCTAGGCGGTATAAGGTTGTGCTATGTTAAGATGATGCTTGTGCAAAAAATGGTTCAAGTTGGTGGCTCTCATTTTCTACCATTTTACGTTGAATATGCTTGTAATGAAGCTTCTTATTAACCTTCAAGAAATCTGTGATGCATTTAGTTTTAGTGTGATTCCGTTTTGTTTTCGGTTTAGTGAGTCAATAATGCCGGCCTAGTCTTTAATCATTTATCTTCGAGATACATAGAAATATAGTGGAGATTTCCGGCTTTAAAACCTTTTACTATCTGGACCGGGGTTTGATGTAACCTTTAGTCTACACACGAAGTTGTGAAGGTACGTATGTCTCGTTTATATGAAGGTACATATGTCTGTTTATATCTGAAGAGCGTAGAGTGAAAAGAGGCCTACATAAAACCATATTCTATGGGATGACCATAATCATGTACTTCTTCCGTCTCAAAAAGAGTCACATTTGACGGTCAAGCTTTTTAGCACTTCCTTATAATTGCCCTCTTATTAACTTCTCCACATTGCCCACTTAAACATTTTCTTCACACAAAATCTTGGGTGAAACGTGTTCTACGCTCGCTGAGCGTAGAACGTGTTTTAAAATGTGCGCGGTGGCATTTTTGTAAATAAGTAAAACTTTTCAATAGGCGCGGTGACATTTTTGTAAATAACTTGAACTTACGAAAAACGCACCGGCACATTTTGACACTGTATAAGGCAGTTTTTGAATACTACAAGAGGCACTTTCCAACGCTACAACAGGCATGTATTTTTGAACTCACTTGAAACTTACGAAAATTCACCAGGCATTTTTTGATACTGTAGAAGGCAGTTTTCAATACTACAAAAGGCACTTTTTGACACTACAACAGGCATGTGTTTTTTAATTCACTTGACACTTTTCAATATTACAACATGCATTTTTCAATACTACAAGAGGCACTTTTCAATACTACAACAGACACTTTTTAACACTACAACATGCACTATTTTCAACAATATCACCGTTATTATTTAACATTACAACCGATTTAAATGTTTTATTAGTGTTATTTTAGAACATGCACTTTCTCATTTTGTAAGAGGCACTTTATAATAACAGAGAAGACACTTACGCAAAACAGGTTTTAGGATAGCTTATCCTAGAACTTGTTTTACACAAGAACGACTCTTTTCTTCAAGATATCAATTTTTTTAGAAGCCTTTCAGTAAGCATTCTGGGAAAGATTGTTTTAAGTATATACTACTCCCTTCGTCCCATATAAGATTTCACTTTTGCCATTTTGGGTGTCCCATATGAGATTTCACTTCCCTAAAATTGTAAAGAATGTTTACTATTCCTCCCACTCATTCTCTTTCCTACTTGACTTTTATACTAACAACACCAATCAACTTATTATTCCATATTCCACATTCCCTCTCCTACCTCACTTTTCATACTCATAACACTTACACCACTTACACATTTTCTTAATTTCCGTGCAAAACCCATTTGTCAAATCTTATATGGGACAGAGGGAATATATATTTAGAAGCTTGTCTTTCTTTATTCAACAAACAAAAAAGAAAAGTGTGAATGATTTTTTAGGATGGAAGGAGCCTTTTTAATAGCAATCTCATGATGTAGGAGTATAGATTATTGGGAAACTCCATTTTTATCCATCGTACTTTGGAGCGTGTTTCATTTTTACCATCGTACTTGAAAAAATGGTGTCATTTTATACCCAAATTTTAACGACATTATTTTTATTAACAGAAAATTATAAAAACTAACTCCCATTACTTATTTAACAAGAAGGGTAAAATTAAAAGTAAAGGATAGATTCAACTAATTTAAAAGGGGCTAAATCTAAAATATCAATCTACAAATTAAACCCACCTTAAATTGTGCCGCCCCATCCCCACCATCTTCTTCAACAATACCGTCCCATCCCAGATCCCCAAATTCCATTTCAAAATTTAAACACGAAATATCAACCCAATTTAATTGATTGCATTTGAAATTGCACATTGTATAATTTTAATTCTGCCACCCCACATCAATTTCATTACAATGGGACAAAATCTGTAAATTAAACAAAGAGTTTGTCAATTAAACAATCCCCAAAATAAAAACAATTCCTGATTCATTTTAGAGATCTACGAATCTAATGCAAGCTCTGCTAAAGAGTTTGTTGTATTTTCCTTTTCGGGAGAATTAAGAACCATTAGACGAATTTCACAGCATAACAATGGCGGAGGGACGAATTGCAACTGAGTCTTGCAACTGGGTCATGATAGAGAGGGAAAAGAGATTGGAAGAGATGGTAGAGTGAAGAATTACAGGAGGGAAGAAAATATATATATATATATATATATATATATATATATATATATATATATATATATATATATATATATATATATATATAGTATAAATGGGAACTTGTCCTTGCTACAGTACTATGAACAGTACCAAATGCCAAATTTCCCATTTTGCCCTCACTAAGTTGTCCCTTTTCCATTTTGCCCTTAATTTTTTTTTTTTTAAATTAAAAAAAAAACATGTCCTTGGACACGGGCTTAATTAAAAAAAAAAAAAACGTGTCCTCGGACACGGGCTTTTACTAGTATATATATATAAAGAGAGAGAGAGAGAGAGAAAGAGGTAGGGGATGAATCTGGAAGAAGGGGTGGGGTGGGAGGAGGGAAAGGTCGCGTAGGGTGGGGCTGGTTGGGGTGGCCGGAGGATAGGGGATGGAGAAGAAGATGCCTGGTACAGATCTTGGTGGAATTGGGAGGGTTAATAGGTGAGTTTAATTTGTAAATTTATATTTTAGATTTAGCCCCTTTTAAATTAGTTGAATCTATCCTTTACTTTTAATTTTACCCATCTTGTTAAATATGTAATGGGTGTTAGTTTCTATAATTTTCTGTTTAATAAAAATAACGTCGTTAAGTTTTTGGGTATAAATTGACACCATTTTTTCAAGTACGGTGGTAAAAATGAAAAAGATAAAGTTTGATGGTATAACTGAAACACGCTTCAAAGTACGATGGACAAAAACGGAGTTTTCCATAGTCTATTTACCTAGCTCTGTTTATGAAACACCTACTAGTTGGCTTTTTCTTAAAATAAATTCTTTATCTCCTCCCTGTTGGATTTTGTCATGAGAATCTAACTTTTGGATCTGGTAAAATTTCTCTTCTCCTTTTTGGCAGAATGAGCTTGCCATTTTGGAATTCATACATCTGCTAGTTGAAACTATGGACAGGCATTTTGGGAATGTGGTAAATCTCAAGTCAAACCTTTTAACTCATCCTCGTTTAATACCCGTCCCCAGTTTTTTTCTCATTCATGATATGGTCAACTCTGTAGTGCGAGCTGGACATAATGTTCCATCTAGAGAAAGCTCACTTCATGCTGGAGGAAATGGTGATGAATGGATGTATTGTTGAAACAAGCAAGGCCAACATACTGGCACCTATACAACTCATGGACAAAGCTTCCTAATTACTTTCATCCTACGTCTTAAAAGGAGTCACTGGTCTTCTACGTATCAACTTTCTAGGACTCACGAAGTGCAAACAAGTCAATCAATACTCTTTGTTGTAGTGAAATAAAGGTTTTTATTTATTTTTTTGGGTAGGGCTTTGTTGACATGAGTTAGCTCCCAGAACAGACATCAATGAAATGTGTTACCCCATGTTTAAATGTTTTACAAAGTCCTGAATGTCCTGGTTATATTGAACAATATCGATGTACATTAGTTCTTGCCGGGCGTTATGTTTTCTTATGCTAGCCTTGTTTCCAATTTCCTTTTTAATCAACTTCCAAAAACATAACTTGATATTCTGTTTCAAAATAATTGTCTCACTTTAAATTGTTTCTATCAATTTATTGATTTTTTCACCAAAATTTCATGAAATTTTAACAATAGTGTATCAATATAAATGTTTAGATTTTCATGAATATTGTTAAAATTTCATGAAGTTTTAGTCAAAGATCCTCAAATTGAGTGAAAAAGTCAAAACATACATTTACTTCACATTTACTTGGGGATTAAGGGGATTCAGGTTGTGCAATCATTTATACGGCAGTCAAAATTTAGGCCTTTCGATGATTCAATTAAGAGTATAATTGAATTTTGATCTCATCCTCTCACCAATAGAGCCTACTTATTTATTTGTGAAAGATTAAATCTGAAATGTTGATCAATCAGTCGTACAAATGCAATGCTCACCAAATCTGAGATGAAACAGTATTATACACAAGGATATCAGTTTTTAGAGTTGGAGTGGAATGCCCGATTGATATACTCCCTCCTTCCTATCCGACTTAGGATTTTCTCTCCTGGCACGGGTATTAAGAAATATTATTATAATAAGAAAGAGAATAAGTGGAGTAGGTGTTGTGAGTATGAAAAATAAAATATGATAGAGAATGAGAGCAATAGTAAGGGATTGTTATTGTGAGTACGACAAGTGGGTCCCATTATTGAATACAAAAATAATATAAACTTGCCATTTTTGAACGTCCTATCAAGTCGAATGGGACATCCAAAATGACAAATTGTTCCGAGTCGGGCGGGAGAGGGAGTATATACAAAAGAATGTATTGTCATTCAAATACAAGGGATTATTAGACACATGCAGGCCTTCCATCTTTCCTAGGGTCACTTACAGCAGTCAATAGCCCTTGAAAAGCTTGACCTTTAGGCACTCTTCCATTCTTTCTTCCCATTTCTATGGAGTTTTCAAGTTTTTGAACAACAAACTGACAGACTGCTCCTCCAGCTTGAGCCTGCAACTTATGACCCCTCTCTTTCAAGAAGTCCTTTCTATCATCTGAAAGCTCGATATGCTCACCATCAAGGACCGTCCAGTTTTCGTACAGGACCACATTCGGTATCAGCTGCAAAGGTTACAATGCCACCAATGAATATAAAGACAGAAGGCCAAACTCCGTTTTCATCCATTATACATTCAATTCAAAGGTGTTTCACATCTACCATTATACATTTTTTCATTCAAAAATACCACTGTAGTTTTTGGAAAGTGTTCATTTTGACCCCAAATTACAGATTGAGACAGATTAGTCATGAATTTGGGGCTAGAATGGAACATTTTCCAAACTATAGTGGTACTTTGGAAGGAAAAAACGTAATAGTGAAACACCCTTGAAAGTACGATGGATGAAAATGGAGTTTGCCCTGCATGAAAGTTCTCAATCAGCTAAACTTTACAATCGAGCCCTTACCTTGTGGTACACTCTTGGAGCCTCGACAGCAGATAAAGGGTTCATTCCAAGGATGAAATGGTTGATGAAAACTTGTACCACTGCCGGTATTATGTACAACCCACCACTGCCCCCAATAACCCCTGCTAATTGACCATCCTGTCGATGATTACAAACAGATAACTACTTAGCTGCAGGATGCGTGTTCTTATGGATTAAGAGTAATGTTTAGGGAATCTTATTTACCTTGACAATGATAATTGGAGTCATGGAGGACAAAGGTCTCTTGTTTGGTTTGATAAAATTAGTCGGTGCAGGAGGGAGTCTGTCAGGTTTTACTTCTGCTGGTGTCGAGAAGTCATCCATCTCGTTATTCAACACAATGCCGGTCAAAGGAGAGAGAACCCCGCCACCGAAACCCCAATTCACAGTGGTTGTCATCGAGACAGCGTTTCTCTCCCCGTCCACAATGCAGAAGTGGCTTGTTCCATGGTCACGAAGCTGACTCCACCTGACAATCAAAAACCTAAAGTGTCAGAATCATTACACACAGTGAATTCACTGTTTGCCACATTTTCAGCTCTGGATCTAGGACTGGGGCATGTGCAATCGGACTACACAGAAGAAATACGACTTTTATATATGAGTTAAATTTTACAGTATCACATAAGTTGCCTCTTCTAATAACATAGGTTACATTTTACTGGCGTGTGAGAACATTATATTAACTTGTGTTAATCATCCTGTATAATAAGAGTTTCGGACTTCTGTCCATACGACTAGTTCTAACCTGTGCATACGACTAGTTCTAACCTGTGCATGTAGTATTCAGGAGGGAAGGTGGTGTTATCGACTATCCTTTCCCGAACCATCTTTGCAAAAGCAGGGGAAACCATGTTGGACACTGTCTCGCTTATATTTACAAAGTCTGGGTCGCCCAAATTCATTCGAAGAGCAAACATATGTTTCAAAGCTTCAATTAATCGATGAAAACCCAATGCTCCTTTTGCAGCATTCGGACTATCATAGCTATCTAAGATGTTGAGGACCTGCTTCAGAAGTATGAGTCTATACTCAGTATGCCAAAAGCTATAAAGAGGGTAAAAAGGGAAAAATAATAATTACCAGAGCAAGCCCAAGCGTTCCGCTTGATGGAGGCGGCATTCCTAAATTAGTATACCCCATCGAGTTCACGGCAACTGCATCCGTAACATCCACTTTGTAGTTCCTTAAATTTTCCATTGTCAAAATCCCGCCTGCTTCTTGCACGTCCTTAATCAAATTCGCACCCACCGTGCCATTATAAAATGCTTCTGGGCCTTGTTCAGCTACAGCTTTCAAGCTCTTACCAAGCTCCACATTGTAGCAAATATCACCGGCTCGTAACAACTTCCCATCCGGAGCGTACACTTGGCGTAAGCCACGGTCATTCGTGATCTTTTCTGCACATTTAGAGATGGCTAAAGCAAGATAAGGAGCAACCACGAACCCGTTCTTGGCAAGTTTGATGGAGGGCTGAAATAATGTCCTCCAAGGCAATCGCCCATATCTTGACCAAGCTTCATGAAGGCCGGCTAGCTCGCCGGGAACACCCATTGCTAATGCTCCGGCAGATTTGGCGTGTGGATTACTTTCATACATGTCCTGTTTAATGATTAAAATTCACGAATAATTGCATTGGGCAAACTCCGTTTTCATCCATACTTTCAAGCGTGTTTTACTTTTACCATTATACTTGTCTTCTTTCGTAAAAACCATTGTACTTTGGAAATATATATTTTAGCCCCAAATTCGTCCCTCCCAAAGTCTGCCTTAATCCGCGATTTTGGGGTTATGATACATTTTCCTAACTACAATAGTATTTTTGAAAGAATAAAGTATAATGAAAAACGTGATATTGATATTTTGAGACTGAAAAAAGAAAAAAAGAAAAAGGAAAGTGTGAATTGGGGATGCTTGGGCCATGGGCTGTGGGGTGGAATTCACCTTTAGGCCCAAAAATGAAAAAGCGTACATGAGCTGGAATAAACAGTTGGCCGGAGCAACACCTTGGATCTCAATCCATTGTTGTCTGTAACAACGATTCGATAGAAATCGGATGCCGGAAACACTGAATCAGTAGAGATCGATCGGTTAGCAGGTTAGGGTTTTAATGGGGATCAGATTTGTATTGATGGTGAACAAGCAAGGGCAGACTCGTCTCGCCCAATACTACGAATACCTTACCATCGAAGAACGTCGTGCTCTTGAAGGTGAAATTGTTCGCAAGTGCCTTGCTCGTAATGAACAACAGGTCTCTCTCTCTCTCTCTCAATCTCTATCTCACTTCTTTTACTTAGACATATATAATGCTAGTGTTTGGGATCATCGAATCGGGGAAATGGAAATAAGATTGGACCTTATGTGGTACAAATTTAAAGTTAATTTTACTTGAATTCTGATTCTAACCCATGATTTCTTACTCAATCATGGCATATGTTAAAATTGATTTCACAGATCTTTTCGTATTAGGCTTATACTTTTTCTGAAGATGGTGTTAGTTAGAATTGAATTGGAACTACTCCCTCTGTCCTTAAATGAATATCGAAAAAATTTCAAATTTGCTCTCGATCAATAGCAAATTTGAAATTATTTAAAAAAATATCGACATTCATTTAGGGATAGAGGGAGGGAGTATTTAATTGGGATTGTGGTGTATCTAGAAGCTGCTGCGTCCTACAGATCTTCTTAATATTCTGCAAAGCAATTTCTAACTAGTCTTTGGTTGGAGAGGTAGTGAAAAGAAGTAGAGATAGAATGCAGACTGGCACGATTAATATGTTTCATATTGTACCGGGTGGATTAAAGAGATTCTTTCCAGTTAGATTTGGTTGGTTCTTTTTAGATTCATAAACATCAGTATTAAGTTAAGCCCATCAGGTTTACCAAAAACATATTTAACAACTTTCTTATTTAAATCTCAAGATTTGTAGTTTATAAAGTTAAACAACCCCTTTGTTTTCATGTACGTTTTCTCACTTATTTGTGTGATACTAATATTATTAAGTAAACAAGTGATACTATTGAATGATTTTCCCATTCAGAAAATGCCAATGCTAATGTTAAGAATGCTGCTATATAACCGAGATCTCTTTATGCCGACACTTTTTTTATTTGAGCATTTGGTTACTTATTTGAGGTATATAAATTATTCTTAAGCAGAAAAATTGATGATATTTTTGTATGCATTTGACATCAGTGTTCATTTGTTGAGCCTCGGACCTACAAAATTGTCTATAGGCGATATGCATCTTTGTTCTTTTTTGTTGGAGTTGACAATGAAGAGGTAAGTTCTTCTCTACGTTTAGTCTTTTTCTTTTTGTTAAGATTGTGGTTGCAATAGAAATTCTGGACAACATAAACTAAAGTTACCACCAAATTGTCCTAAAAGTTGCCTCTTCTAGGTCGGTATAAGGTTGTGCTATGTTAAGATGATGCTTGTGCAAAAAATGGTTCAAGTTGGTGGCTCTCATTTTCTACCATTTTCTGTTGAATATGCTTGTAATGAAGCTTCTTATTAACCTTCAGCAAATCTGCTGATGCATTTAGTTTTAGTGTGATTCCGTTTTCTGTTTTCAGTTTTGTGAGTCAATAATGCCAGCCTAGTCTTTAATCATTTATCTTCAAATACATAGAAATATAGTGGAGATTTCCAGATTTAAAACCTTTTACTATCTCGGGACTGTGGTTTGATGTAACCTTTAGTCTACACTTGAAGTTGTGAAGGTACATATGTCTGTTTATATGAAGGTACATATGTCTGTTTATATCTGAAGAGCGTAGAGTGAAAAGAGGCCTACATAAAACCATATTCTATGGGATGACCATAATCATGTACTTCTTCCGTCTCAAAAAGAGTCACATTTGACGGTCAAGCTTTTTAGCACTTCCTTATAATTGCCCTCTTATTAACTTCTCCACATTGCCCACTTAAACATTTTCTTCACACAAAATCTTGGGTGAAACGTGTTCTACGCTCGCTGATCGTAGAACGTGTTTTAAAATGTGCGCGGTGGCATTTTTGTAAATAAGTAAAAACGTGATATTGATATTTTGAGACTGAAAAAAGAAAAAAAGAAAAAGGAAAGTGTGAATTGGGGATGCTTGGGCCATGGGCTGTGGGGTGGAATTCACCTTTAGGCCCAAAAATGAAAAAGCGTACATGAGCTGGAACAAACAGTTGGCCGGAGCAACTGACGACTGTCGAAATTGCGTCAAAAGTAAATTCCATTTAATCAAGCCCAAACCAAAGCCCAAACCAAAGCTGCTTTCCCTTGGCCCAAACTGCTGGCCCAATGTCTTCGGCCAGGTCACTTGCTCTCTCGGCCAACTTGCTTCACTTGGGCCGGCTACTGTCAGCCTGCCTCAATTGCTTGGCCTTGTCTTGCTCACACATTGGCCGAGCTGTGAAATCCTTTTGCCACAATTTTGTACCTCCTTCAATTCGGTTCGTCCCATAATTGCAACGTCATTTTTTTCTTCGCATTTTAGACATTATAAAAATTCTGTTGCACTTTTCTTGAACTTCCATATTTTCGCTTTGCCCGTTTTATCCTTGAACTTCCCAAGTGACACAAAATTACTTCTAATTTGCTCATATCTTCACTTGGACCCCTAAAAACTAAATAAACACTAAAACACACATTAAAACACACAAAACTCAAGGATTAAGCTAAGTATAAGTCCGTAAAGTATTCAATGGATGAGTGTAAAACTCACTCATCAAATACCCCCAAACTTATACATTTGCTAGTCCTCGAGCAAACACCAAAATAAACTATAAACAGTATAAAACTAAACTGACACAAAACTAAAAACAAATTACTCTACCCGATAATTAACTATGTCCCCACATTCTCGCATGTTCCACAATTGCACAAATCACACATTACAATAAACCGCAGGATAATACTTTCCACTATGCAAGTATCAATATATTTCCCATTAATTGTAGTATATTACTTAACCATTATAATTACACCATAAATCTCTTTATGCATTATCATCTCTCTCTTTACTCACAACCAAGATCCATATTTATAAAGCTAAGTACACCAACCATCTTTTATTTTATTTACTTTATCTATCAAACAACAACACTTTTTAAAAATAAAGCATGAATACTCCCATGAATTTTCTCAATTTAACAACCACTTACACCCCCCTCCAAACTTGATTATTTAAGCACATTTTAAGACATTCTACCGTTCGAGTAGGGAACACTGTAGCAGCGAACTCCATGCCCCTAATACTAGGTAGAGATTTATTTAAAGGTTTTGAGAGTTAGCCACTTCGGTATCGAGCTTGGTACGGACCATCACGGCGGTAAAGCTCTTCCTCCATAACGCTACTGCATGCCCAAAAATCTGGTTAAGCTAGAATAATCCCTAACCAATTAATCTACACGTCTGGAGGTTTCACCGAGTATAAGTTGCATTGCCATTGCTCTCATTCCCCTTTCTTTTTCTTTTTTTTTTTTTTTTTTTATCAAGACAACAAGGGGGTGTTCCATTCACATCAAAGGAGTACTCATCTTATGATTTGCCTAACGTTGCTATTTGATAAACAAATTCACTAACTTAAAAGATGATGGTGTACTATAAACTTTATAAAAAATGGATCAAAATTATAAACAAAGAGAATATTTCCACGAGCACACAAAACTGCAACTAAGAGATTTAGGACACAATCATAACTCTTAAGTAATGTACCACAATTAACCAAAAATATATCAACTTGCATATACATATTCACACCCAAATTATCCTTCCTAGCGGTCACAACCATTCACATGCAATTATGGGGAACACCAAAGAATATTTTTTTTTTATAATGAAAAAAAACTAAATTAAAACTAAGTATATACATTACCCACCCCAAAACTTAAAATGCACATTATCCCTAATGTGTATAAAAAAACATAAATAAAAAGATGAAATACTTACAAAGTCAATATGCACATTGAACGAGTGTCCGAACGCTTCTGCTTCGAGCCTCGAGTCACTTCCTATTTTTCCTTGGAACGAGTCTTTTCTTTAGCAACATTCGACAACTCCTCCCCATTTTTCAAACTAGCTCGATCCGTCCCATCTCCAAAATTAATAACAACAATTTTATTAATATGAAAGATTGGTGGCACCAACAGTGAATGAATCTGTGGAGTGTGGGTTTCACAATGGGGAAGGATTGGAGTGAGGAGTTTGCTGGTAATGGAGAGGGTGTTGGAGATGAAACGGGAATAGAAGAGGAATTGGGTTGGGTTTTGGCCGGGGAAACGGGAAGAAAATAGGAAACTGAACGGCGAAGGATGGGAGAAAGAATAGGGAACGGCTGGATATGGTGGAGGTGGGTTTGCTGTTTTGCTGGAAGGTCTTCGGATGGATTAGAGTGATGGCGGCCACAGTGGTTAAGGGTTTTGGTCGGAGAGGGTTATGGCCGGATTTGAGTTTGGGAAGAGAAGAAGGGAGAATGGTCTTGCTGCTGCAGTGGAACCGAGAAGGGTGTGGCGAGTTTGGAAGAACTTACCGGAATATCTGAGGCTTTCGCCGGAATTGATGAACTTTTTGACCGGAATTGAGAAGGTTTTTTTTCCGGTAATGGTGATGGAGGTTGTCGGTTGGTT